>CM042686.1:570984518-571430442 GCA_023614405.1 Avena insularis
GGGGCCAGGTCTACCCTATAGCTTTCTTAGTCTGAGGTTGGACAACGCTTTTTGTTGGTTTAGCTTTGTTTAGGTCATATCTACATCGAAAACAAAGGTTGGGACCTTATAGCACATGCTAGCCCCCGGTATACCGTGGCGGAATTACCCCTACACGTCCAGGAATCTACTAAGTGTTATAGCCCGCGGGTCTACCCCTATAGCTTTCTTAGTACGAGGTTCAGACAACACGCTTTTTTGTTGGTTTAGCTTTGTTTAGATCATATCTACATGGAAAACAAAGGTTGGGACCTTATAGCACATGCTAGCCCCCCGGTATACCCGCAGCGGGACTATTACCCCTACACGTCCAGGAATCTACTAAGTGTTATCGCACACATGTGTAGAAGGTCAGACCGGGGATCTAGACATTGCATCCATGGACCTTCCACCACACTTGGACACATATACTAGGTCCACGTGCAAGTTCCACTGGGATTCCGGAGCTCCGGCGGTCCTTTTCCAGCGAAACCCTAGTCGGTGGGGCCCGCGGGTCTACCACTGTAGCTTTCTTAGTACGAGGTTCAGACAACACGCTTTTTGTTGGTTTAGCTTTGTTTAGGTCATATGTATATGGAAAACAAAGGTTGGGACCTTATAGCACATGCTAGCCCCCCGGTATACCCGCAGCGGGACTGTTACCCCTACACGTCCAGGAATCTACTAAGAGTTATCGCCTGTAGGTCTACCCCTGTAGCTTTCTTAGTACGAGGTTCAGACAACGCGCTTTTTTGTTGGTTTAGCTTTGTTTAGGTCATATCTACATGGAAAACAAAGGTTGGGACCTTATAGCACATGCTAGCCCCGGTATACTGCGGCGGATTACCCCTATCGTCCGTGAATCTACTAAGTGTTATCGCACGCATGTGAAGAAGGTCAGACCGGGGATCTAGACATTGCATCCATGGACCTTCCACCACACTTGGACACATATACTAGGTCCAGGTGCAAGTTCCAGTGGGATTCCGGAGCTCCGGTGGTCCTTTTCCAGCGAAACCCTAGTCGGTGGGGCCCGCGGGTCTACCCATATAGCTTTCTTAGTACGAGGTTCAGACAACGTGCTTTTTTGTTGTTTTAGCTTTGTTTAGGTCATATCTACATGGAAAACAAAGGTTGGGACCTTATAGCACATGCTAGCCCCCCGGTATACCCTTGCTGGCAATTACCCCTACACGTCCAGGAATCTACTAAGTGTTATCGCACGCATGTGAAGAAGGTCAGACCGGGGATCTAGACATTGCATCCATGGACCTTCCACCATACTTGGACACATATACTAGATCCACGTGCAAGTTCCACTAGGATTCCGGAGCTTCGGCGGTCCTTTTCCAGCGAAACCCTAGTCGGTGGGGCCCGCGGGTCTACCCCTGTAGCTTTCTTAGTACGAGGTTCAGACAACGCGCTTTTTGTTGGTTTAGCTTTGTTTAGGTCATATATACATGGAAAACAAAGGTTGGGACCTTATAGCACATGCTAGCCCCCGGTATACCCGCAACGGGACTGTTACCCCTACACGTCAAGGAATCTACTAACTGTTATCGTACGCATGTGAAGAAGGTCACACCAGGATCTAGACATTGCATCCATTGAACTTCCACCACACTTGGACACATATACTAGGTCCACGTGCAAGTTCCAGTGGGATTCCGGAGCTCCGACGGTCCTTTTCCAGCGAAACCCTACTCGGTGGGCCCGTGGGTCTACCCTTGTAGCTTTCTTTGTACGAGGTTCAGACAACGCACTTTTCTGTTGGTTTAGCTTTGTTTAGGTCATATCTATATGGAAAACAAAGGTTGGGACCTTATAGCACATGCTATCCCCCCGGTATACCCGCAGCGGGACTGTTACCCCTACACGTCCAGAAATCTACTAAGTGTTATCGCCCGCGGGTCTACCCCTGTAGCTTTCTTAGTACGAGGTTCAGACAACGCGCTTTTTTGTTGGTTTAGCTTTGTTTAGATCATATCTACATGGAAAACAAAGGTTGGGACCTTATAGCACATGCTGGCCCCCGGTATACCAAGCAAGGACTATTACCCCTACACGTCCAGGAATCTACTAAGTGTTATCGCACGCATGTGAAGAAGGTCAGATCGGGGATCTAGACATTACATCCATGGACCTTCCACCACACTTGGACACATATACTAGGTCCACGTGCAAGTTCCACTGGGATTCCGGAGCTCCGGCGGTCCTTTTCCAGCGAAACCCTAGTCGGTGGGGCCCACGGGTCTACCCCTTTAGCTTTCTTAGTACGAGGTTCAGACAACGCGCTTTTTGTTGGTTTAGCTTTGTTTAGGTCATATCTACATGGAAAACAAAGGTTGGGACCTTATAGCACATGCTATCCCCCCGGTATACCCGCAGCGGGACTGTTACCCCTACACGTCCAGGAATCTACTAAGTGTTATCGCCCGCGGGTCTACCCCTGTAGCTTTCTTAGTACGAGGTTCAGACAACGCGCTTTTTTGTTGGTTTAGCTTTGTTTAGATCATATCTACATGGAAAACAAAGGTTGGGACCTTATAGCACATGCTAGCCCCCCGGTATACCCGCAGCGGGACTATTACCCCTACATGTCCAGGAATCTACTAAGTGTTATCGCACGCATGTGTAGAAGGTCAGACCGAGGATCTAGACATTGCATCCATGGACCTTCCACCACACTTGGACACATATACTAGGTCCACGTGCAAGTTCCATTGGGATTCCGGAGCTCCAGCGTCCATTTCCAGCGAAACCCTAGTCGGTGGGGCCTGCGGGTCTACCCCTGTAGCTTTCTTAGTACGAGGTTCAGACAACGTGCTTTTTTGTGGGTTTAGATTTGTTTAGGTCATATCTAAATTGAGAATAAAGGTTGGGACCTTATAGCACATGCTAGCCCCCCCGGTATACCCGCAGCGGGACTGTTACCCCTACATGTCCAAGAATCTACTAAGTGTTATCGCCCGCGGGTCTACCCCTGTAGCTTTCTTAGTACGAGGTTCATACAACGCGCTTTTTGTTGGTTTAGCTTTGTTTAGGTCATATCTACATGGAAAACAAAGGTTGGGACCTTATAGCACATGCTAGCCCCCCGGTATACCCGCAGCGGGACTGTTACCCCTACACGTCCAGGAATCTACTAACTGTTATCGCACGCATGTGAAGAAGGTTAGACCGGGGATCTAGGCATTGCATCCATGGACCTTCCACCACACTTGGACACATATACTAGGTCCAGGTGCAAGTTCCAGTGGGATTCTGGAGCTCCAGCAGTCCTTTTCCAGCGAAACCCTAGTCGGTGGGGCCCGCGGGTCTACCTCTGTAGCTTTCTTAGTACGAGGTTCAGGCAACGCGCTTTTTTGTTGGTTTAGATTTGTTTAGGTCATATCTACATGGAAAACAAAGGTTGGGACCTTATAGCACATGCTAGCCCCTCGGTATACCCGCAGCGGGACTATTACCCTACGTCGAGAATCTACTAAGTGTTATCGCACGCATGTGAAGAAGGTCAGACTGGGGATCTAGACATTGCATCCATGGACCTTCCACCACACTTGGACACATATACTAGGTCCACGTGCAAGTTCCACTGGGATTCCGGAGCTCCGGCGGTCCTTTTCCAGCGAAACCCTAGTCGGTGGGGCCCGTGGGTCTACCCCTGTAGCTTTCTTAGTACGAGGTTCATACAACGCGCTTTTTTGTTGGTTTAGCTTTGTTTAGGTCATATGTACATGGAAGACAAAGGTTGGGACCTTATAGCACATGCTACCCCCCGGTATACCCGCAGCGGGACTGTTACCCCTACACGTCTAGGAATCTACTAAGTGTTATCGCACGCATGTGAAGAAGGTCAGACCGGGGATCTAGACATTACATCCATGGACCTTCCACCACACTTGGACACATATAATAGGTCCACGTGCAAGTTCCACTGGGATTCCGGAGCTCCGGCGGTCCTTTTCCAGCGAAACCCTAGTCGGTGGGGCCCGCGGGTCTCCCCCTGTAGCTTTCTTAGTACGAGGTTCAGACAACGCGCTTTTTGTTGGTTTAGCTTTGTTTAGGTCATATCTACATGGAAAACAAAGGTTGGGACCTTATAGCACATGCTAGCCCCCCGGTATACCCGTAGCGGGACTGTTACCCCTACACGTCCTGGAATCTACTAAGTGTTATAGCCCGCGGGTCTACCCCTATAGCTTTCTTAGTACGAGGTTAAAACAACGCGCTTTTTTGTTGGTTTAGCTTTGTTTAGATCATATCTACATGGAAAACAAAGGTTGGGACCTTATAGCACATGCTAGCCCCCCGGTATACCCGCAGCGGGACTATTACCCCTACACGGCCAGGAATCTACTAAGTGTTATCGCACACATGTGTAGAAGGTCAGACCGGGGATCTAGACATTGCATCCATGGACCTTCCACCACACTTGAACACATATACTAGGTCCACGTGCAAGTTCCAGTGGGATTCCGGAGCTCCGGCGGTCCTTTTCCAGCGAAACCCTAGTCGGTGGGGCCCGCGGGTCTACCCCTGTAGCTTTCTTAGTACGAGGTTCAGACAACACGCTTTTTTGTTGGTTTAGCTTTGTTTAGGTCATATATATATGGAGAACAAAGGTTGGGACCTTATAGCACATGCTAGCCCCCCGGTATACCCGCAGCGGGACTGTTACCCCTACACGTCCAGGAATCTACTAAGTGTTATCGCCTGTAGGTCTACCCCTGTAGCTTTCTTAGTACGAGGTTCAGACAACGCGCTTTTTTGTTGGTTTAGCTTTGTTTAGGTCATATCTACATGGAAAACAAAGGTTGGGACCTTATAGCACATGCTACTAGCCCCGGTATACTGGCGGGATATTACCCCTATACGTCCAGGAATCTACTAAGTGTTATCGCACGCATGTGAAGAAGATCAGACCGGGGATCTAGACATTGCATCCATGGACCTTCCACCACACTTGGACACATATACTAGGTCCACGTGCAAGTTCCAGTGGGATTCCGGAGCTCCGGTGGTCCTTTTCCAGCGAAACCCTAGTCGGTGGGGCCCGCGGGTCTAACCATATAGCTTTCTTAGTACGAGGTTCAGACAACGCGCTTTTTGTTTGTTTAGCTTTGTTTAGGTCATATCTACATGGAAAACAAAGGTTGGAACCTTATAGCACATGCTAGCCCCCCGGTATACCCGTGGGACCTATTACCCTACATCCGTGAATCTACTAAGTGGTATCGCACGCATGTGAAGAAGGTCAGACCGGGGATATAGACATTGCATCCATGGACCTTCCACCATACTTGGACACATATACTAGGTCCACGTGCAAGTTCCATTGGGATTCCGGAGCTCCGGCGGTCCTTTTCCAGCGAAACCCTAGTCGGTGGGGCCCGCGGGTCTACCCCTGTAGCTTTCTTAGTACGAGGTTCAGACAATGTGCTTTTTTGTTGGTTTAGCTTTGTTTAGGTCATATGTACATGGAAAACAAAGGTTGGGACCTTATAGCACATGCTAGCCCCCCCGGTATACCCGCAGCGGGGCTGTTACCCCTACTCGTCCAGGAATCTACTAAGTGTTATCGCACACATGTGAAGAAGGTCAGACCGGGGATCTAGACATTGCATCCATGGACCTTCCACCACACTTGGACACATATACTAGGTCCACGTGCAAGTTCCAGTGGGATTCCAAAGCTCTGGCGGTCCTTTTCTAACAAAACCCTAGTCGGTCGGGCCCGCGGGTCTACCCCTATAGCTGTCGGAACAAAGGGCTGTGTCGATGGCAATGCTGTGATATTATTGAAATCTATGTGATATTATTGAAATTAAAAAAAGTAAATCTATGTGATATTATTGAAATTAAAAAATAAAATAAGTAAATCTATGTGATATTATTGAAATTAAAAAAATAGAGGGCTATGCCGACGGCATTGTCGTCCGCGTAGGCCTAGATGCTTTTGGAAAAGCAGAGAGCCTGTGCCGACGGCAATGCCGTCGGCGTAGGCCTTTCTTTTGGTTGGCCCAAGGCGGCCTAGCCCGAGCCCCTCTCTCCTCCTCCACTCGTTTCTAATCCTCAACCCCGCGCCAAGACACCCAACCCACCGCCGCTTAGCACTAACCTCCAGCGCCACCCCAACCCTAACCCCAGCGCCGCTAGCACCAACCCCGCGCCACCGCTAGCTCCTCCCATCCCCGACCCTCCCTGCAGGTGTGGCTGCTCCCGTCCCTGCTGTCCTCCCTTGCAACAATGACCTCCGGGTGAGGAGGACGGCCCCCTGCACCGCCAACTCCCTGCAACAACGAGCTCTGGGTATAAATCTTGCGCCCATCTTGTAATGTACCTAGGTTTTATTTTTGTGTCTAGATCACCAAGTCAGTCATGAAACCTAGGCGTCTCCCGTTCGAAAGGATGATATGTTCTCCACGGTCTTTAAAACTGTAACTGTAACTCTTTTGGATTGTCCACGTTTTTTGGACAGCTGAAGGATGTGTAGATTGGATATGTTCTCCACGGTCTACCCCGAACCGAGGCAGGATTTCGGTGGCACCCCCACGTTGTTCTCCGGATGCACATTCCTCTCGGCATTTTTTGTCGAGACGTGTATCGGGAGAACAGCGGGGAGGTGTTGCCAAAATTTTGTCTCAGTTCGGGGTAGACCGTGGAGAACATATCCAATCTACACATCTTCGGGTGGGATTAGGACATATCTTTTCCTATTAGACATGTTAGGTGTATGCATGGAATAACAACGTAAGATTTGTGTATTTAGTTTGATGTCATTAATTAAAATAAAATGTTATATTTGTATTGTGGCTCCCGATGAACAGAGGATGGCTAGTAATGGTTGGATGTACAGTGGCCGTACTAATGCGCTTGAAAGAACAGAGGAGTGGGTATGGAAGACCAATTTTCTGGTGAAGGAGTTAGCGCGTGGTTCAAAGGTAGTTCGTGCAAGGTGTCCTTGTGCTCATTGCATGAGGCTTCATCGTCAGACAAAGGATGATATGAGTAAACACCTATGGCAGTATGGGTATATGCTTCACTACGAGCCTTCAGTCGACTTTTCTCAGTACGAATGTGATGGAGCCGAGGTGATGCGACAGCAGATCGATGGCATTCAGAATGATGGGATTAGAAACTTGCTAGAGGATCTTCATGATGCCGACATGCCAGATTCGCCACCTCCACAGGAGGAACCGCCAGAACCGGAGGAACCAGGTCAACTGGAGGAACCGGAGGCAACCGCGAAGGCCTTCTATGATATGATGGCCTCGGCTAAGAGGCCTCTATATCTGGGTGCGAAAGTGTCTCAGCTCGATGCCATCTCGCAAATACTAGCCGACAAGTCCCAGTACGCCACCACCCGAGCAAGCTTTGAACGTAATTTGTTTATGTATGGTAACATGTTGCCCGAAGGGCATTGTCTACCTAAAAGCATGTATGAATGTCGGAAAATGATGAAAGCGCTCACCATGGATTATGTAAAGATAGATTGTTGTCCAGCAGGCTGCCTTTTGTTTTGGAAACAGTTTGAGGATGACAAGTACTGCAGCAAGTGTGGGGCCTCTAGGTATCATGAGAGAAAGGGACGTGATGGTCAGATGACACAAACAAATGTCACCATGAAGATTCTTCGTTATCTCCCATTCATAAAAAGAATCCAGCGGCTTTACATGACCGAGGAGTCTGCCACACAGATGAAGTGGCATAAGATAGGGAAGAGATGCCATGACGAGCACGGACATGAAATGATGGGACATCCATCTGATGGTAAGGCATGGAAGAACTTTGATGCAAAACACGAGACATTTGCAAGTGAGGCTAGGAATGTCAGAATTGCGATAGCAACCGATGGATTCAATCCATATGGTATGTCGACCACCTCTTACAGCTGTTGGCCCGTGTTTGTTATTCCACTCAATCTCCCTCCCAGAGTTCTAATGCAGAGGAATACCATATTCCTATCACTTGTCATTCCAGGGCCTGAATACCCGGGGAAGAATTTGAGTGTCTACATGCAGCCGCTTATTGATGATTTGAACCATTCTTGGCACCACAGGACATTGACATATGACCGAGCATCTAAGACAAACTTCCTCATGAGAGTTTGGTACCAGTATTCCATGCACGACATGCCCGGCTACGCCCTATTTTGCGGATGGTGTACATCCAGTAAGTGGCCTTACCCAGTTTGCATGCTCAAACTTGAGTTCTTTTGGCTAACCGCGGGTGGCAAGTATGTCGCCTTTGACAAACATCGACCTTTCCTCAAAAGAGGGCACCGATTCAGACGAGACAAAAAGAACTTCATGAAGGGCATAGTTGTGAATGAAGAAAAAGCAATACCAACGTTTGATGGCGTAGTTGTTAAAGCCGAGCCACTTGCTCTTAAGCGTACTGAGATTCCTGGCCCACAATTTGAGGGATATGGTAAAACGCACAACTGGACTCACGAGGCAGCCATAACGAAGCTCGAGTATTACAAGGACCTCGAACTTCCCCATAACATCGATGTGATGCACACTGAAAAGAATGTAGGAGAGTCCCTCTTTCACACAATTTGCAACATTCCTAGGAAGTCAAAGGATAATGTCAAGGCTAGGGTCGATGTTGAGAAGCTATGTGATAGGAAGAAACAACACATGCAGCCTCCTGACCGCAATCGAAGAAATTGGTTCAAGTCGCATGCCATCTTCTGCCTTGATAGTGACCAAAAGAAGGAGGCATTCAAGTGGCTCAAATACGTCATGATGTTCCCTGATGGTTATTGTTCAAATATTAGTAAGGGAGTCAATCTTGCGACGGGAAAAGTCACCGGGCTAAAAAGTCATGACTATCATATATGGATTGAGCGGCTGATGCCAGTGATGGTTCGAGGGTATCTCCCTGATCATGTATGGCGAGTGCTCGTGGAGTTGAGCCATTTCTGTTGCACTCTTTGTGCTAAGCAGGTATCTCCCGAGCTGATTGAGAGGCTGCAGGAACTAGTGCCAGAGTTGCTATGCAAGTTGGAGACGATATTTCCGCCAGGCTTTTTTACTCCGATGGCACATCTCATTGTGCACCTCGCGAACGAGGTACTCTTGGGTGGACCAGTGCAGTTTCGTTGGCAGTTCTGTATTGAGAGAGAGTTTAAGTATATTCGGATGAAATGTGGAAACAAAAGTAAGATTGAAGCATGCATAGCTGAGGCAACTCTGATCGGGGAGATAGCAGACATCACGACTAAGTACTATGCCGATATGTTCCCACTCTGCATAACCCGATCACTCGGTACAATGTCGACGAGTTGGAGGAAGACCCCAAGATCCCACTCTTTCAATCTCCCGGTGGCAAGTCCGGTGCTGGAAAAGAGTACTTATTGAAGCCGAACGAAAAGGAGGGCATAATGTTCTATGTTCTCATGAACATGAAGCATGAACTTGAAGCATGAACTTATCAGTTTCATGAGGTAAACTGATGAAAAAATTACTTATTCCAACTAGTAACTCGGTTCCGGTCTAACACGCGTTTTCTCCTTTTAGCCAATTCAAGGATGAACAATGGTCGGAAATGAGGGATCCCACTGTCGCGGAGCTGGACACTCTTCTAAAAGATGGTGCCCCAGGAAATAAAAATTTCATGGCTTGGTTCAGGGCCAAAGTAATTTCTAACCTGTCCCTCTTTCCTTGCAGTCCATGACTTGTCCCTATTATTACACATATCCCTCTTACCTTGCAATTCGTGACATGTAGGGAGCTAATCGCAACGTTGAGATGACAAATGAGATTCGATGTGTTTCACAGGGTTGTAGCCGTAGAGTCATGAGGTATCAGAAGTACGATGTTAATGGGTACCGCTTCCATACAGAGTTTTACCAGAACAATCGGCCTAATGCAAAAACTATAAATACCGGGGTCTTCACCGGAGGAACCGATGAAGTTGATTACTATGGGATATTAGAGGACGTATACGAGCTGACGTTCGAGACAAACATAAACCTCAAGCTCGTTGTGTTCAAATGCCACTGGTTCGACCCCATCGATGGACAAAGAAGTACCCCTTCCATTGGGTTAGTTGAAGTTAGGCCTTCAACCACCTATAGCAGAGCCGATGTGTATATAGTGGCTCACCAAGCCAAGCAAGTTTATTATTTGCCCTACCCATTCAAGAAAGAGGAACTCCAGGGTTGGGAAGTCGTCTTCCAGGTATCGCCACATGGTAAGCTACCCAGGCCCAACGCCGACGATTACGTCAACATTGACCCTGTAACATACGAGGGAGTTTTCTATCAAGAGGAAGAGAACTTCGGGGGTTTTGACATACAAGTGGGTCATGAGGGCCTCGAGAATGATGCACAAACTCGTGGTGAGACAGTCGTGGATTTAAAGGACATTGATATGCTCACCAAGTTTCATCAGGCGAATTTCAACACTGATGAGCCTCCACCGTGCGACCAGCCTTACTACTCACGTGATAGTGATACTGATAGTGAAAATGAGAACAACCAAGTACTTTATGATAGTGATGATTAGAGGTGAGGGTCTTTTATGTCTTTATGCATAGTTTTTATTTCTCAACATGCTTCTAAATTTCATTATGTCTTTATTTATACTTAATTGTTTACTCTTTCTCAATGCAGGTGATTGACCAATGCCTCGGGGGAGCAAGGAATCAACGGCCTCCCTTCTCAAGTTGATGAACCAAGAGAAGATTACCCAAAGGGGAAGGGTACATCGTCCCAACCCGCGCTACCCGAGAGCCGAGGACCCACCTCCCTCACAGGGAGAACTTCCCCCGATAGGAGGACGAGGACGAGCACGAGGAGGTGCATCACGAGGAGGTGCAGCACGGGGAGGTGCAGCACGAGGACGAGGAGGTGTAGCCTCGAGTACATACTCATCTCCCCCATTGTTTATGAATTACGTCTATATTTTTTATGTCTTCAAGCTAAATTGTTTACTCTTTCTCAATGCAGGTGCAAGACTCGATTCAGAGGATCCAGACTGCCTCCCCAGCGTGTTGCTCGTTTGTCTGACTTACCCTCCGCTTCTGGCACCGTGGCTTCACAGTCAGATTCGGACGAGGAGTTGGAGGGGATGTCGGATGAGGAGGCGGAGGGTGAGGCGCCGCCGGAGGGTGAGGCGCCGTCGAAGAAGTTGCCGACTCGTGGGGAGGCGCGTGTCCCTACAAAGGAGCCTCGCCCGGAGGAGAGACCTATGACTGAGCCCTATGGCAAATAGTAAGTGACTTTACTAATTTGATCACCATCGTTCTTTTTTTCACCATCATGCTAACTCATGCTTTTGGTCATAACAATTTGGCATGTACTAATGTTTGTTTATTGTGCAGCAATTGGACACATCCTAAGGGGGTCCGCCACCCTAATAGCTTGCTTGGATCTTTGATTAGGAAGTATTGGCCGGGCTTGTACACTACAGTCCCCAACGGCCAGAGGAAGCTAGCTTGGTTTTGGGCGGACTATGAGGCCTCCACCGATTGCCCGGGCTTCGGGAGTGCTGCTGATACTATGATTAGCAGCTTTTGGGTAAGGCATACTTTTGCTCACCATCGTGCTAACTCATTACTTTCATAATTATTTTGCCCACCATCGTGCTAACTCATGACTTTTGGGTTGCATGATTGAAGGTCTTCTATCAGGTGAGACCTGAGCATCAGGTGGCGGCGGAGAAGACTTTGCTTGCAGCTTGTCGGAAGTTGACAATGCAGCAATGGTACAACACCAAGAATACGTTGATCAATCACTTCCAAGCTGAGCACGGCCTTAAGATACGGAAGGATGAGATTGCCAAGGGTCAGAAGCCAAAAATGACGGTGGCTGATTTCATGACGGTAAGTAGATTATCAATGAGAAGTTCCATAGATGCTAAGTTCCCATTGCATTATCTGTTCTTCAAATAAGTGTTGTGGTTTCAGGTTATGCCAATGTGGTGTGAACACAAAGAAGACGCTTTTGAGGTGTTGGCTGGTAGGTGGATCGGGGAAGACCCTGACTTCGAGGTCGTGAGCAAGCGGAACAAGAAAAACCGCAAGATGGGAACACACAATGGGGAAGCCGCAACCATGGTCTCTTCAAGAAGCACTTGGTATATACATACATAGAACAACCTGCATTTATTTCCTATCATGTTATTAGTTGACACACATAATTAACATTTCTTTGGCGATGCAGATGGAGACGGAGGGGGAGGTTGATAGCCCTATTACCGACCTAGTCGTGTGGGAGAAGATGAAGACGAAGAAGCCCGACCTACAGCAGCCTCAACCCCAGCTTGCCCAGTACTACGGCAACGCCAAGGAGAAGCTCAACATCTACTGCGAGAAGCTCCAGGGTTTGCATCCGGAGGTGGATGAGCCCATGCACGTTGAGGTCGATGAGACTGCATTGATCATGGCGAGCCACGGCAAGCCGCATGGCCGTTTCAACATTCTTGATGCGGTGGTCCAGCCTACCATGACCCTCACACAAGTCAAGGCTACCCTCACCCCCGATCACCCCTCTATCGCGCCTCGTCCTCGGCCTACTACCTCCACCGTCGATGTAAGTGTTTCTCATTTTCACCGTCTTTTCGCAATTTGATCCTAAATGGCTAAGCTGACGAGATTCTTACCGATATTGCTCACCACCATTTAGCTATTGCATTTATTTTTCTCATTGCCGGTCACATTTTTGAAATTGTAGCATGATTTCCAGGATGCCTACAAGGCCATCCAGGCAAATTATAACAGGGAGTATGATGCATGGCTTGAGCTGAGAGCAGAGTGCGATGCGTACTCTAGGAAAGTGATGGCTGTAAGGTTTAACTTTTACTTTTGCAAATGATGACAAGTTCCACTTCCTCTACTTTGAGCCTTTGTTTCTGCAACGACTGACATATCTATCCTGTAGGCGATGAATCACTACTTTACCACTGGACAGCGGGTTCCAGTAGAAGGTGATCAGCCACCTGATCCTGGGATGCCGCCTCGTTGCATATCGATGGAAGATTTCGCTGCCAGATACTACGGAGGGACCCCGGTAAGTTCTTTGACAAACCACTTGTTACCGCTTTCATATGCCTCGCAATTTGCTAAGTTTTTCTCAAACATGTAGGGCACGGGACGCTCCGGGACATCACCCTTTGGTCGTGCCCTGCTCTCGCCTAGTCCGCCACGCGATGGCGCACAACTTCGTCTCATGGCGCCTGGTGGTTCAGCTAGTGGTTCTACTTCCCCGATGGCCTGACGTGCGTCTCCTGAGCTTGGGACGGGAAGCCTCGGGCTCCTTGACACACCGACACATACACCGAGTTCGAGACCATGATCATGGACATGGTTAGAGCTAGAGCTAGATCTTGATCTTGTCTATGCACTTGTGACGATGTTGTTTGGATAACGAATATGTCTTGTGGATGATTGTGTTGTTGTTTGCATGATGATGGATATTGCAATGTCATGTTGATTGCTTCAATATTTTATTTATGAATTTTAAAATTATTTTGCTGGTGCTAAAATGGATCTAAAATTGAAAATAATAATAAAAAAATGCCAGGAGCTATTGCCGTCAGCATAGCTTGCTGCCATCCAGCCTATTATGTGCCATATGGCACAGGCTGTACCGACGGTCTGGCGCTCGGCGTAGCAGATGGGCATGTGCCGACGGCCTGACCATCGGCATAGATGGGCATCGTGGCTCTCTAGGCTGGGCCTGTGCTGACGGCCGGGCTGTCGGCGTAGGGGGACACGCGGCGGGCTCTGCCTACGTCCTGGGCGGGACCTGTGCCGACGGATCGGCCGTCGGCGTAGCTTTAGGACTGAGCCGTTAGCAGACGGCCGTTGCCTGACAAGGTGGGTCCCGCTGCAGGAATTGTGCCGAGAGGGTTCTGCTATGCCGACGGGATTTTCGCTACGTCGACCAGGTGGTACGCCGAGGGTCGGCGCCTCCACCGTTTCATGTAGTGGACGGAAAGACTGTTAAGATACTAAGTGCCAATTGGATACCTCGAATCCAACCCGGCTTGTTCACGACAGTGTCACCGATTCCTGCTACGGCTAAAGTGCATTTTCTGATGAATGAAGACAGTCGAGGTTGCCCGGAAATAGTCCATGCTTTTTTCGATCCAAATATTGCACGCAAAATTCTCCAGATACCAATTGCCCGCCGCGCGGGGGCTTCGCTATATGCTCAGCCTACCACTTCGCCCGGTCTAACAAATTCTATCAAGCCCAAGCGACTGCGGTGAAAGGAAATACTTCTAATGCAAAGGTTGTGGAGAAAGGTTGGAAGGCATTACGGAGTATCAAAGCGCCAGGAAAGATGATCATTCATATTTGGTGGTATGCGCATGATTGTCTTCCTAGTGGTGTTGAGGTGAGCAAACGGCAGGTCCCTGATACTGGACCCTGCGTTTTCTATGATCGGAGTGAGGACATTGTGCATGCACTCCTTTCATGTCAGTTTGGCGGGAAGTGAAGCAGATTGTTAGTTTGCAACTGAAGAGGAAGAACTTTATCTATCATCGGCAATGGCTCTTCGACTTCCTCACCAATGCAACTGAGTTGCTAGCAACAACCCTTGCTGTTGGATTTTGGCACATTTGGGAAGCCCGCAACGAGACTCGTAACTCTAATGCAAAGCCAAATCCTCAACTGACATGCGAAAAGATTCTTGCTTATGTTGACTTGATCAGATCGCATGTGTTCAAGCAGAAACCGGATCAAAGGTGTGTGTCTAGCCCTTCGCCTGCAAAATGGACGCCACCGCCGCCAGATTTTGTTGTTCTTAATTCTGATGCAGCCATCTTCAAGGAGCTTGGGGGAATGGGAGTGGGTGTCGTTGGCCGTGATCACCTTGGGGTGTGCATGTGCATGGCGGCTTGCCGGCAGGTCTACTGGATGCTCCCGGAGCCGGAGTTTGCGGAAGCCATGGCCCTCCGTCAAACGGCGTCTCTAGCTCGAGACAAGGGTCTCGCCCAGGTTATTTTTGCCTCGGACTGTCGCTCATTGGTTCAACGTTTACACTCTAAGGCCCCGCTTGTTTTATCGTTTTAATTACCGGTTAGATCCGAATATTACGGAGCATGCAGGAGTTTTAATTACCGGTTAGATCCGAATATTACGGAGCATGCAGGAGTTTTAGCAGGACCTCGATTGGTCCGTAAATATTACGTCCGTTTCTGGTTAAAATCCAGAGAACCAAGCGGGGCATAAGGCTAAAGACCGATCCCCCAGTAGGTGTTTTTGGTTGAGGAAATCAGGTTTTTGGTGAAGGATCTCACTCGACCTCCTTTATTCATGTCAAACGGGATTTGAATAAAACAACACATTTGTTAGCAAAGTCTTGTAATAGTTTGAACTATAGTGAGGTTTTTAATTCTGCTCCGGAATGCATTGGTGAACTCTATGTATTGATGTTATTTAATCAATAAAGCGCTGTTTTCTATAAAAAAAAAAAGCTATGGTCCTCGTCGAGTTCAGCTTCGACATCACACACGTGGTCAGCAAAACATTGTCAAGCTTTATTGACATAAACGAATATGGCGACTGCACTGGTTCGGCAGTTTGCTGATGCTCTATACATATGCTTCGGCGCCATCACACCAGGCTACAACTCACTTTTCAATCATGTGCACCTCCTCTGCGACCAAGTTTATAAAAGAAAAGAAATACAGCAACGCTGATACCCAACAACAGAACCTGCGTGAGCTACTGAGCTCTGAACTTGTATGTATAAAAAAAAACTCCTCGAAGATCTATTTACTGGAAGAAGCAGAGCCTAGAAAAAAGCACTCCTCAAAATTAGTTGCCCATTGCCATTTAACACAGACGGGCTAAAAGAGCTGTAGCGCAGTCTTGAGCTTGTTCTGCTTCCACTTGGGAAGCCTGTAGAACGCCGCCCTTGACATGCCAAACTTGTCTCTGAACTCGGAAATTGATAGGTAAATCTGCATTCAGCAGTAAATGTCAGACAGCAGTTTGAATGAATGAGAAGCTGGGAAAAACAGTTGCTCTGCTCAGCGCACCTCTCTCTTGGTGATGTCGATGTCAGGCGCAGGGTCCGCGGACGTGGTTGTGACGCGTTCATATGGGTGGATCGTACGCCCCTCGTCATCTTCAGCCTCATCTTCGCCGCATGTGTCCTCTTGTATTGCCTTATCTGCATCAGTTGGGCTCGATTAATTTTGCAAAATATCGAAAAATTGTGATTTTTTTCAAGACAATAGAACGTTTATTCATCCCTGTTCTAGCACAACCGTCAATCTACAAACAGTTGTATTGCACATACCTCTTAGGTGCTTGGGTATTGAACTTCTCAAGGGACCCTCCAAAGAACTGGTGAGTTCACTGATAGCAGTCTGCTTCGATGTTTCAGGTCCGGTAGATTTAGGGAAAAGCTTTTTGATGGCAGGGGGAGGGGTGGAAAGATTCCTGGTACTAGGTTTCTCAAAGGTGGAAGTTAGTGCTGCGAAGGCTGGAGATCTTCCTCGGATACGGTGACATTCTGGGCTGGTGGACATGCTTCTTGAGCGCTGGGATTTATCCTGTGCCAAAGCTCTTCCTGAAACTGCTGGTGTTCGCCTTTTAGGTTTCTGACAACACAGATAGTAGTTTGTTTAAGCAATTAATCAGTAGGATAAAATTGACACCGAGTTGCATACTACTTGAGACATACTAGTGCCACCAGACATGGCCAGGAATGAAATTGTACTGACCAGTTCCAATTATGCAATCCACTTTTTACGCCTTATTTCAAATAAAAAAACTCGACCAACATGCACTAGCATATGTGACGTAAAACCCGGGTATGACGGAGGATGATTAGGTTAAGACTTACATCAATCAACGGTCTTGCCCCACCTTTTAAAATGGCAAGCCTCCTTTGGTATGAACTGCCATGCATCTGCAACAAAAAACAAAAGTGAGTGCAGTGCATTTTAGTCCTAAAACTATGTAAGGGCTAATTAGGTATCAGTGCAATCACAAAGATCAGGAACTGTAATTAATTTCATAACAAACACATGAAATCCACATACCAAAATAACAACCAACGCCTAACCAAAAAAGCAAGAAAAACCTACCAATGATTTTGCAGGGTCCCAGCTAGTGAAGAACCTAGTAAAAAACTGAGGCTCACTTCCTTCCGAAACAGTGAAAATCGTTGTTTCTCGGGAGAGATTTTTCATGAGGAAATCGCTGGCAATAAATTTCTGGTACAGTAGCATTGAGAAAAAGAAAGTATGAGACCACATAGGATATGTGATTTCTAATTAAATTACACATAATTTTGATACTATTACCTCTCCGATATCCATAGCTTGTGTTTTCACTTTGGCATCAACCTCTTGCCCAAACCAAACAAATAAGTACGAGTGACAATCTAGAACGAAAACATCCTCTGCCACCAGATCATCCTGAGTAAAGTGATGTATTTCTTTGACCTGTCCAAGTAGTATTCGAAATAAACTGCCATTAGACATGCATTCTCAGGTATAAAGCCTTCACATATTCGTTTTTCTTACCTTCAAATTGCCATCTAGAATCCCCAACATTAATATTGGTAGCATAGAAAAAACAAAAGTGTCAGTACATGTTGGACTGTAAGCTCTTCTGAGTAGGACTCCATACAATGCCTTGTTAGTGATTACCTTTGGATAAGATACATGAGAAAAGATGAGGGTCACTTTCCTGCTCTCTTTCTATTTTTTTGTTCGAGTACTTTGATTTACCACCCAGTAATTCCCAGAATTTGTCGGTTTCTCTGCCTTCTTTTTGTGACCTGGATGGCAGTTCTGACTGTATAACCAAAAAATGGAGCACAAATTAAAATGTAAACCCATGATTAGCCATAGGAAAGTCAAAGCTATTTTAGAGAACATCATAGCAACCGTCAACCATTATAGTGATGAGGGCGATGACAATGGTGAGGGCTAAAACATCAAATGTTGGTATGCAATGAGAACAAGAGCTCATCTTGTGCCAATAGAATAACAAGTGCAAATGTCAAAACTACATTTGTTACAGACATATGGCAAACCTTTGTAGGAGGTCAATCAAGGGTTACATGACACCAATATACCAAGCATGAAATTTGCAAAAACAAAAATGTTTAACATTTTCCTACTCCCTCCGTCCAGAAATAACTGACTTGGGTTTATCCAGATTCGAATGTATCTATACACTAAAATGCGTCTGGATACACTCGAATCTAGACAAACTCAAGTCGGTTATTTCTGGACGGAGGGAGTATATTATTCACACCTTGATTGCATCTAGCTGCCTCTCAACCAAGTCATGATCCACTGAGGTCGTATTGTTCCCAATCCATGTATACACGCTGTTTCCATCATGTAGAATGTAACAATATGACGAATTTAATGAGGAAGCCACCTAGTGAAAGGATGGTACAGATGAAGCAGATGATATGAAGTTATGAATTTAGTTACAAACAAAATATGGTTATGAACTTACTGCATCAACTTGAATTGCTTGCATGTTTTCTGATCCCGAACCTTGGATCCGGAATAAGGCGAGCCCAGCTTCTGAGTAACTATCATCATCGAGACCACTTTCAGCAATGAAGCTCTTGTACCCAGAGCTAAGGCCTCCCTACATTGAAAATTCAGAGAGAAAAAAAGATGTTACGTTCAGCTCAAATTATCCAATAGTGCCAGCCTGTCAGAATCAAACCTTAAACACTTGGAGACTCTGAAACATGACAAAGAACTGAATTGGTTCTTTCCCTTCATAAAGGCGAGCCTGCGCAGAAGCAAGAAAAATATTAGAGTGAGAATTTAATTAGACATATGAAAAATCAATGGGTTACCATTGTAGCCTGAAATTTTGCGGCCTGGACCATCTTGCTAGCCTGTGAAATTGCTGATGCCCTCTCCTCCTGAAAGCAATTAAGATCATTCGAGTGAACAAACTCACATTTAACAGAGGCAAATACTGTTACTAACAACTTCGAATTAGATATCAATTAGTGATATATCAGCTATATGTCCATGACATAGTGATTTATATGTATATCAATTTCAAACTGATAGCTGGAGTTGATTAGTACCTCGATACTCTTTTTCCCAAACCAAGTCCCAATAAGACATTCCTCCTTGTCCTCTCCAGTATATGTGTATTGGAAAATGTAGCAATCTCCGGTATAAATTTTTGATTGTTCGGTGGATGAAAGAAGAGTCTTCTTATTCCCATTCACGCGCCATACCTGAAGTCAGGATGTAGGATCCAGAATGACCATTAAACATGAACGGAGATAAAGTAGAAGGATGTTATTATGAAAAATATAAATTGGTTGTAAGGTGAGCATCAAAGATAAATGAATGCAGATCAGTGCCCTGGTTGAGTTTAAGGATTTATAAGATGACCAACAATACAAATCCATAAGAGGCATGTAGTACAGAGTTGACAGCCTCCTCTTTTTGCTAAGCTAGAGTTAGGGGAGCATTCATTGATACCTAGCAGGCCAGAACCTTAAAATGTGTATGCACAAGACACAGTATCAGGGACTAATGCTCATAACAATACAAATCCATAAGAGGCATCGAAAAGAATACCTGTAAATGACCAGTGCAATCAATATAAGACTCGGATTCTTCTTTCACAGGTGCACTTTTCATCAAGCCCTTAACGTCTAATCCTTGACTTTTGAGGAGAGCTGTAGAAAGAGAATAATACATAAACATGTGTGATTTAGTGAACCCTTTAGCAATCTGTTGCACAGAAACTGATAAATCGGCAGACAGTAACCTGCAACTTTGCCTCTTCCATCCTCAGAAGACAATTTCAAATCAGGAGTTGCTGGCCACTCGCTAAATTTTGACTTGAACATTATTGTTTCATAACCCTCAATCACTTTCATAACATGAGATTTTGTTCGTCTGCCGTCAAAGAGCATTTTCTGTACATAAGTAAAAGATACTAAGCACGCAGCAGCACAAAATGTAAAATATCTGCATGATTTGATCATTCGATTTGAAGAATATTTCTAGAGAATGTTATCATGATATTTCACCAAGCTGGTATACTTTCTAACACTGGGACATATATAAACATTTTTTTCTTTCATTCTGAGATAGAAATAAGTAAAACCTTCAGAAAGAACATGTATTAATGCATCCAGTTGCTCCTGAATTACCTCGGCAGCTTCACTTGCACCTTTTCTCTGTTGCAAAGAAGTACCTCTGCCCATCCAAACATACATTTCAGCTCCACAATCTAACAAGTAGCATTTGTTTGGCTCAAGCAACTCATGCACCAAGGATTCAAAACCAATTGGCTCCAGTGTTCCTTGGTTAAAACTGAGAAGTCACATAATCAGCTACTCAGTTTCCTAATTTGAAGAGTTAATCTATCTCACAGGCATGGATGAAATCATGTTAAAAGCAAATTATTCTATTGATTTTTTACACTATTGTGTTATGGATATTAAATGGTAGTAAAGTACCATAACAATTTGACCACAGCGTCCATGTCTCCACCAGTCTCCTCTGAAGATGTCTTCCTCGGAAGAGGAGCGAAGCCACCAAAAGTAGCCCAAAATTCACCAGCTTCAGCATCAGCCATCAACCTTCCATCCTCTACAGATGACTCCAAATTATCAGATGTTGTAAATGTGATTCTAAATACGCAAGGCACATTACCGAAGTTACTTACCAACAGCTGCGATTTCACACTTTCCTTCATGGAAAGTGTCTTTGATGTACTGCACAACTTCAAGAGCTTTTGCTCTCTCTTGAATGCATGAGTTGGAGCCATTGAACTGGAATATTTTGGACTTGGTATCCAAAATAAATATGTCGTCGTGATTAAGGGTTGAACGAGCAAAAGGAACCTGGTTTGTACAACAGCATCATAATCAAGAAATGAACATACCCAAAACAGAAAAAAGACAGTCGTTCCGATAGCTTACCTCCTTAACATGAACAACATGCTTTCCTCTACACACATATAACCGGGTAACGTGCTCCTGCTCATTGACTTCTACATGATTGAACCCAGTAGCTACCCCGCCTGGTTGTGGCATGATGCATGGTCTAAAATAGGAGAGTAACTTTTCAGTTTCATTGCCTTGGACTTCCCGGTACTGGACAGCACGCCCTCCAAGGGCAGCATCAAGCTCCACAGTTAAAATTGCTGCGGTTCCAGCTTCATCCTTCCAGGGAAAATATTGAGCATATTGTACAATTATTAGTCGACACAAAGCCTGTGTAGCCGCTCAGAATTGCTAAATCAAGTGATTGCATTGCCAAATGATTAGAGAATATACCTGACTACTATCTCTACCAAGCCAATAATGGAGGTCATGGCGGAAGGAACCATTCCTCAAGGCTGTTGTCTGTAGAGAGACAAAAGAATATCAGGGGAGAAACCTTTTGGTGCAGTAAAAGCACAATGCATTAGCTAAGTCATCCCTCAGGAAAGCTGAGTTCGAGCCATGTACAAACTGAGCCTCAACATAGTGAAGCATAGGCACCTAAATGATTAAGGACCGTATTGTAGAGAATACCGTATTGTGGTCTATATGTTTCAAAATGTAAAAAAAAATCTAATCTCGATTATGCACCAACAGTGTTCCAAAGAAATAAAGTGCATTCAAATGAAGGCAGAAATACGCCCATACCTTTAAGATGATATATGAATCGCCCATGTAAAATTTTCCATAGGAAGACGCTGGTACAGCAACCGGCTTAAAATTTTCAATTCGCCATATCTCCAAACCGCTGCATAGTAATTAAGGAGTATTGTGTATTACATGACACTCCTATGAACATTAGTTATTGGGATCATGACATACAAGTATCGAAAAATGGACAGAGACCCCCTAGATCAAAATTGGTGCACATAATCCCCGGAACTATGCAAAACACAATAATCCCCGTGACCCCATGTTGAGCTGTTTTTGGAGCGGTTTTGCTTATGTGGCATAGCACGAGCTGCTTGGTCGCCTACGGTGCCGGCGAAGGATGTGGCCGTGCCCTGCTGCTTTCAGCTCTTGGTCCTGCACCACCACGCCCTGCCTCCATCCCCTCGCCGTGCTCCTCCGCTCCCAGCAGTCCTCCCACAGAGCAAGGAGAAGGCACGTGGAGGCCGCGGCCACCAACGATTCGGTCGACGCCTTCCGGCCTCCCCGTCCTCCAGCCCCGTCGCCTCCGCTTCCTGTTCCCCCTTGTTGTCGCACGGGAGGTCGAGGTGGTCATCCAAAAGGAACAGGTCTCTGGCGTCGGCCTCCTTCTTAATCTGACGCCGCCGCCGCCGCCGCCACCGCCCCCTAGTCCTCCTCAATCTATTCCACCGCGAGCCGGTCCCGCAGTGGAACTCCAGTGCGCGTAGGTCAGTGCTCCGCACAACGCCGGTCACGCTCTGTTGCTCCCCTCGCCGGATGTCCCCACGCTCTCCGGATCTCCCCCGCCGGAGATCCCCATGCGCCCCCTTCCTCGCCTTATCCTCCCCACGGGCCAGCAGCAGTTGGCGCGGACGGTGAGGCTGTGCGGACGCGTACCAGCTGCAGCCGGGATGAAATGTGAGGAGAAGGGCGTCAAGGCGAAGATGGTCGAGGCCGCTAGGATTTGGGGACGAGAGAAAATGGGAGAAAAACATTCTATTACGCTGACGCCTGGGTCCCATGGTGAAACGGGAGTACAAGTCAACTCACTTAGGGCCACACGAGCACCATCTCGTTGCCACGTGTGCAAAACTGTTTAAGATAGAGTCACCACGAGGGGAAAAAATCGGCTCGCATTGCTGCATATATGCGGCACCAAGCAACTGCCACATATTTCCCCACCTCTGTTGTAGCCACTGCGCGTGCACCCAAACATCTCTTTCCACACCTCCGCTGTAGCGACCAACAACCATCGATGCCCCCCGCCGTTGAGCCCCCTCCCTTCCAGATCCGGCCGCTGCATATCATCTCCTAGCCCTAATCGACGCCGCTGTCAGCCAATCGGAGCTGAAGCCGCCGGAATCAGTGATGTCGCCACGCCGTTCGAAGGGCATCACCGGCTTCCTCAGTGTGAGGATGCGGCCATCCGGCCGCTTCGCCGCGGACATCAGCCAGGATGGGAGTCGCTGGTGGCTGGGCACCTTCGACAGCGCCGAGGAAGCGGTGCGCGCCTATGACACGGCAGCATGGCGGTTCGACTGCCACCGCCGCGATCTCAACTTTCCTGACATGGAGTCGCTGGAGAAGGCGGAGTTCCTCGTTCAGCCGATGATGCAGTTTATGGCGGAGGCGGACTGCATGGCACGAAGGCATCAGCGCCGCGGCGCGAGGCAGTGGTAGGTGGTGGCGCTCGACGACACTCGACGACATGCACATGACGCAGCTGGCCCGCGAGCAGTCGCAGCTCGTGCAAGGCCAACTCGCCTTTGACGCGACGCGGAAGAAGAATGCAGGCGGCGCCGGCCCATCCAACGATGTCCCCCCTCCACCCGTCCCCATCCTCATCGATGACTCCTCCGACGGGCTCGACTTTTGGAACGCGTCCGATGAAGACTCGTTGGATTTCAGCTGGGATTAGATTTAGGGTTAGTTTAGGGTTAAATTTCATTGAACTTTGTTAAATTTTGCAATATATTTTCAATTTCCTATGTCTATCTAAATTTAAGTTTGGCGCTATGTGTACATTTGAATGAAAATAAATGTTTTGCGGCATTTACTAGAGCAGCTGCTGTTGCATTTTGCAATGGTTGGTAAAGCGTCCGTTGTTTTGGTGCCGCAAAAGTGCAAAACTGCTACCGCATCGAGCCAGATGGACTAGCCTTGTCGTCGTTCTGGCGACATTGCTTCGCATCCCACTTGGTCTGCTTCTAGACTCGCCTCGTCTGTCGTGCTTCCATCATGCAGCGCGCCTCTGGGTAGTGGGCTGGAGCGCGCCACCGATCGTTCCATTCTGGCTTCGTGCGTTCACGCAATTGCCGGTAGAACTTGTTCTGATCAATCTGCGGAAAATGGTATGTCGCCCCCTCTCCATGTCGAGGCATGCATTCTCCTCCACTGAAAGCCTCTGTAGGGAGATCTCCACGCCGCACTCTTCAAAGTGACGATTGACCTCCTCATGGAGACGTATCTTGTTGGCCCTCTTTCGCTCGGTCTTGAAAAAGTTGAGGGCGACGCGTTGTAGCGGATCAACCCCTGGCCTGTCATACTATTTCTGGTCCATCGAGGAGGACAAGTCAACTGGCTTGGAGTCGTCGCTCGAGGATTCCAGTGGAGTTTGGTTTGATGGTGGGGAGCACGACGGCGCCTCGGGCATGGCGCCTAGCCGGTGACAGAGCTTGGGGAGAGAACAAAAGAGGAGGCGAGCATGATGGGGTTAGGGTTTGCGTTGTGGATAGATGAGAAGCACCGAGGGAGGTATTTAAACGCCGGAGTAGGTAGCTTGTTGCTGGCTCGCAATTACACCGCCGCAGAAAGCTAAGGGACTAGACACTGCGCTGGCTAAGCGCCACCGCGACGACGGGATGACTCTCTGCTGTCCACACGCCATTGTGGCAACAAGACGACTCTCCACGTCGGACATTAAGCCGCCGCAGGGAGATTGAGGGCGACATAGACAAGCATGACCAGCTGTTGTTCCAATGACAGGGCTGGCTTGCCAATCACCATGTCGCCCGCAGTACCCGTAACGTTCCCTGTGGTGCCGGGATGGCCTCGACCCACCATACACGCTATTGGGCCGCATCGATGGAAACGGCTCTTGTAGCATGCAATTGGACGTGGTTTCCTGTTCAACACGCCCCATAGGCCTTTGGGACGTCGTTGTGGGATATGGCTGGAGATACTCTTACTTGTTCTGTACTTCTTTTCTCTTTCTATTTAGGTGGCACGCATGTTTTTACATAAGTTTGAGCATTAATTTGTCCAACAAACATAGATTATGTGTCAAAAATAATATATCATCCGTGGAAGCAGTCTTTATTTTCTAGACCGAAGCAAGCGCACTATAAGTCTATTGGAGCTAAACATTGTTGTTAGAAAGAGTTGGTGATCATTATATCCATGGATCATACCAAGATCACTTTTGCTACTTCTGTTCATGAGAATACCGATGACATGCTGTATTATTTTAAATATTCAAGCTATGAAAATTTAAAGTATAAATTTAAGAAATCAAAAGGATACTCTTTATGTCCAGCTCCACGGAAAGCCGGATCCAAATCCTTCATAGAAATCGACATGTTGGATGGTGCTGAAGAACCCTAATTTCACCTCAAAGACTTATTGGCTTTATGCTGCAAGCATGAAATAGATTGATCAGTACGTATTAACGTGACCAAACCATCGCATAATTATAAAATCCACGACATTACGAACATTCCCTAATTCCGTAATTTCCCTACTCTAGCACTCCCTAGGAAGAGATGGCCACAATTGTGCACTTAAAATTTCCGAAGAAGACCAAATTGCCACATCGATGAGTGAAAGGTACATAGAACGATGTGCCTCATATGCACATATTTTGGCTCACAATTCACAGCTATTACAAAATAACTCATATTTGAAGAAGAAAAACTAGTACAAATTCATATTCTCTTACCTAAATCATGTCTTGTCCTTACAGATTGAATTTGGAAAAGTTAGAAGAGGAAGTTAACGGCCAATGGCCAAAAATAGGTTCAAGTGTAGAAGAGGAAAATGTGAAGTTCATTTGCAATCTATTAGTTTGATTTTGTTTTGAGTTGAAGCGGAATGAAATTTGCTTGTCCTCATCTAATCATTGATGTTGCTTCTAAATTTGTTTATTTATTTCTTTTGTGGCCTTTTTATTTGTGGAATAATCCATGTAGATAGTATTGGTTGAGAAGCTAGGATCTACACAACTCTTGCTAGGAAAAACACAACACACATGATAGACTAGAATAAAAACCATTTTTTGTTAAGCTCGGTAACCTACATTATCATCACCTTTTATTGCTTTACATAGCTCGAGTTTATAGAGATTCCACGTAAAATTAACACAGCTCATGCACAAATCCAACAAGATGTGAACCAGATTCTACCTTATATCGTGATAAAACTCGGGTCTACTAAATTGACTCAAACTTAGATTATGAATGAACACAATTTGTAGTATTTAACTAGTAGGCACATACTATCATAAACATGGATTGCTTGGATTGTCATTGTATCAACTTGTGGTGGATCCACCCTCTTGGTCTTTTATGAGTTATTCAAAGTCCAAAACCGACATATCTGGTGACACTCTAGAAATTGCACTTCAATAGTCTTGAAAATGTGAGAAGTAATCCATGACATGGACACAAATTTATCAACTATATCATACAAGTTAACTCTAATTTTAAATGCACATCCAAGATCAAAATCAAGAGCTGACATTGATCATATGTGTACATTCATGAATAAATTTAAACGATAAAATTTTCTATGTCAAAGGCTTAAACTTTGGGGAGTGTGTAGTGCTTGTCTTGCATTGTATATGCATAATATCTTTGATTATTTTTAGCAAGTTTATTTTGTTTTCATTGCAACTTAAAGTAAAAACACCAAAATAATTTTTCCTTTCTTTCTAAGCTATTTTATTTGCTTGCAATTTAATGAAAAGAAAGAGCAAATAATTTATGCTTTATGGTGTTAGTTCTTAGCTAGAACCACAATACATATGTAATATGCTCGTTTTGATTTCTTTATTTTCAGCTGTTGCGTTCAGGATTTTTTTTTATTTTCCTATGGAGTTCAGTGTATCCATTAGGAAAGTGAACAAGAGCAATCATAATCATATTTGATAAACATTCACCGACTTCCAGTACATGCACATTTCTAGTGGTGTGTTTCTTTATATTACTCCCTCCGTCCGAAAAAAGATGTCGCAAGTTTGTCTAGATTGAATGTATCTATACACTAAAACATGTCTACCTATGAATCTAGACAAATCTCGCAAGAGGATGAATAGTTGGAAAAAGGATGCATACTTTACCCATGTGGTACTACAGATAGGAATCAATTCATCCTCTCGCTCACCTATTATTTTACCATATGCAGTCGTCTGATGTGTTTATTGTAGGAAATATCCGCGTACAATTCTCATGCTCTCTAGTTGAGTGCTACCTTTCATCTTTATAGCCTCTTTGATACTCAATATTGTATTTTATTTCATTCAAAATCTACATGTGGTACATCCAAAATCTTAGCAAGCCAAAAAATCAAGTATTTTCCATTTATGTCCTGGATAATCCATTTATGTCATTCAAAGTTATATTACACCCTTGCCATGAACACTCAACTTTATTTCCTTAACACCATAATGGAGTTTGGGATAAAACTTTGTTGTAAAGCACCTCTCTAAAGGAAATGAAAGATATGTTGAAAGAGAGGTGATACATTCCTCAAAAATCTCAAACTATTATAAAAGCAAACTACTGCAAACTCATAATTGTGTGCGCCAAAATAGTAAACCCCTACTTCTCGGCAACGGGACATCAGTAGTACCTCATTCCATGCTACAAAGCTTTTTATATTTTTATCAATTCATTTCCAACCTATCATGTTATTCTTTCATTTCATATAGTGTCAACTATTGGGAGCATGATGATCATTCTTATTTTAGTATACATTTTTTCTTCAACGGCAAACCGTGAGATGTCCGACTTTTGTAATTGTGTGCCTAGCTATTATGTCGAGTCTATTGTAACATGCTGGTATTATTAGATATGTAGTTAACATCCCAAAGCAAGAATGTCTTAAATCAAGTACTCCCTCTAATCCATAATAAGTGTCGCTGATTTAGTGCAAAGTTGTACTGAAATAGCGACACTTTTATGGATCATACGAAGTAGTATTTATAAACTTCCACATTACTTCTCTCTATGTTGATAAAAACACTACCATGAAATGAGTATAAGAAATTTAAATTACTGTTTTTACATGATTTATTACTTTGATAAGATATATAGATATAGCACATCACCAAATATTAGGCATATAATTGGAGCAGAGCAATCATAAAAGTGTCACTATGTTTTATCGCCTGAATTTTTTGAGGACAAGCAGTGAGATAATATTGGGAGAATTAATACACCCAAAACATATCTACTTCTATGATCAATTTGCTCTCTTTTTTTGTTACATTCATCTAGTACATGACGGAAAATTACAGTTCAAAATTCGATCTATTTATCAATCATGAAATTAAAAGAAGGTCAAATATCTACGCAGACGGAAATGTGTACTCATTCACATCTTCCCGGAATCAGATGAAAAGGGAGGTGGTTGAAACGCACGGGTTACATAAACACTTGTATCCCTACCACATAGAAGAAATAGTACTAGTATGATTATTATGTACGTTTTGGAAACTGGAGAAGGAAAAAGGTACTCCAATTGCGCTTCCGGCCGAAGAGAGGCTAATCAAAAGGGTCGATGACTATCGGCTTATTCCTAATCTCAGCTGTGTTAAGAACTCGCAATATGAAGCCCAAAACGAAAAGAACAGATGAACAAGACGGGTGATTGATTTCTTGAATTCAAGGGACGAACCAGAGTAATTACACCAAACCCAAGAAAAAAAAGAGTAATCTAGATAGGATTCTTTTTCATAGGGAAAATGAACATAGCATCTGAAGAAATTACGAGAGAAGAAAAAGAAGATCGGAGCAACCAACCTTCCTTGATCTCTGGCCTTCTCCCCATTCGGATATCTCACCAGGCCGGAACAGATGCCAGATCAAATCCCCAAAATCGGAGGAGAGATTGGATAGAGATGGGCAGGGGCAGAGGAAGAAGCAGAGGAAGAGGAATGCGGCCGTGGCGGGCAAGAGAGGGGCGGTTGGGACTCACCGCGATCGGATCAGCGCTGTCGGGATGAGGCGCGAGAGTAGGATCAGACGAGGGGATGAAAGAGAGAGATGGCCGGCGCGGGTCCCGCTCTAACGGAACGAGCCCCACCATCGGTTTTTCCCATGCCGCCCGTACATGCGATGCGCCGACTAGGTGGACCCACGGAGGGACCGACAAGTGGACACTTCGATCGTGCTGTCCCCGCGATTTTCGTGAAAGCATGTCAGCGCTTATGGCATTCCTTCGGCACTTTTGGGGTGCAAATAATTCTGCATAAGTATTTCATTGTATAGTACTACAAGGGCGTGAGGGCTAAATTTTGAGCTCCCTAGGGCAGGCTCTCGAAAACATGGCAATGTAGAAACAATACCGCCATGTTGTGTATTTTGTTTGGTACCCGAGTTGTATCGTTTGCAACACATGTGCCACTTTGATTGGTTGGCTGCATCTAGTTGGATGGTCAATCAATAACGAGACTAACCCAAGGCTAAACACATGTGCCATGGGTGGTAGCGTGGCGGAGGTGGCCGGGAAGTAGAACGCCGGTGGGGTGAGGGACCATCTGAGGGTGCCGTTGTAGTAGCACGGTCTCCAGCGGTGCTCCGATTTGTCAAGTCGAAACTGATGAAAAATTGTCTAAAACATCCACTAGTAGTGATCGTGTTCTTCGTGTGAGGGCTACTGTAGTTGTTGGCGCGCCACCGGTTGCGGTTGCGATGGCGACCAAGGGCGGCGTGGCACCTGCGCCCGTGACGGAGGGCAGCGTGGAAACACGGTGGACTCGAACACCTGAAATAGGTGTCCGACAGAAGGGAGCTCCTTGTGGTCGCAGGAGGGATCGACGACGACGACCTTGGCGCTGAGTCGGGCGGCGTTACGAGAGCTCCTGTAGTTTTGCAATTACAGTTATCCTTGATTAGGATGATACATATGTGAAGGTACCACATGGAGGTTCAAATTCTAAGGTAACTCCATTTGCCAAATTCGCTTGTTGTTATTCATGGAACATATCACTGAACCGCTTTCTAAACATCGAATCCATTGAGAATTGTTAACACTGTCATGCAAATTCCATCGAAATGTGTCATGCCTAGGGACGAAAACCAATCAGATGTGGATAGTGCCCTTCCCAATTCATTTTTCATATATTTAAAACAAGTACATATACAAATGTGGATGTTGCCAAATATGAATGCGGATCGGATGTTACTCGAATAGGAATGTGGATCAAAAATTGGAAGGGATACAAACCTAATGAAAATAATAGAATCTAGTTAACTTACACTTGCCATTTCGTCACTTGTGTAGGGGTTCGTGTATGAAAACAATAAATTTTACCCTACGCCCCTAAACCCCTGTTGCCAGGACCTATCTATTAGTAATGCAACAACGGGGGGGGGAGGGCTTTTCACGAACTTATCCTTGAAGACCGAAAAGCGTTGTTAACGCTTAGAAGAGCGTGGTTGATGTAGACGAGCTGACGTTGACCTCAAGGTCGTGTTGAAGTCCTGACAGCTCCTGCGGCTCCAACGACTCCTAGTGCCCCAAGTGTTGCACCTCGCAGAAAGTTACATGCATCTGGTGCCTAACGATGACTCCTGCTTCCCCGATCCAGCATCAGTTGCGAAAGTAGAGCTCCTGGATCCGAATCCCGCAGCGTGACGACCCTCCGTGGTGAAGAAGACTCTTGCTCGCGCGATCCGAACTTGGGACCACGGTCACAGGAGAGAGAGAATCAACTAGAAGGTCTCCCCAAAAGAGAGGAAACCTTTTATTGATTATTGTTGTATTTATTTAGTCAAAATATCTCTCTTTATATAGGGGACCCCCCCCCCCACAGCCAACTAGCTTATCCATGTGGGACTAAACAAGGGAGAGGGGAGAGGGGGCATAGTCGCTGCTGGCAAGGGCCCAAGTGGGCCTCACGCAGGGCACCTTGGCCCATGTAGCCACCCCTCTCTCCTTCCTCCCTTCGGTCTTTCCCTCATGGGCCCTTTTCCCTCCGGATTTGGCCCAATTAGGTATTTGACCCTTTTTAATTCTTTTTATTTTATTGAATAAATATAATTGAATGATTAAATCAATATTCAACATTCACTTACATATTATTCAATCCCCGTTGATGTGGAACTCATTCCTCTCATTCCAGACATCCTCCAGATTTACCGAAACCCTTCGGATTTCTCTCTTCTCTTTTCTTCGGTGATTCTACCGATCCTAAAAACACTCTCTGAGCATCATCAAGCCCTTAAACGTGATACCACACGGTTCGAGAACACTCCAGACATGGTCGGGACCCTCCCACACCAATGATCAACAGAGGGACCTGGATGGCCATGTGACCCCTGTGCATTCCACGAAATCTTTTGTCGTTTGAACCATGAACGTTGTGTCTTATTCCTTTTGTCTATCGATACTTGCATTGTCCGAGATCTGATCAATGACATCACCATGTCGTGTTCAATATTGTTACCTAAAAATGCTACTTGACTCGTTTTGACAAGTGATATCCCCATGATCAAATCACACGATGCGCAGCTATTGCATATAACTTTTTCGAGTGGGCCCTCGAGTATCTTCCCGTCACATGGATAGACAAAACCCGCTCTTGACGCATATTGCCTCAACTCTCCCTCTGAATACCTGAATACACCATTATGATCACCGTTTAACCGTGTGACGTTTGATGCTATCAAAGTACCCTCGGGTAATAGTGATTGATATGGCCTCATGGTCTAAGAAAGAGTACACTAGGTCTATTCTGATCATCGTAACTTGAACTTCGTGACATGATCTGGTCGTGATGCTTAGGTTGGGTATTAGTTCATCATCTCATTCTCATAATGAGGTGACTCCATTTCCAACTGGCATAAATGCCACATGATCAGGAAACCTTGATCATCCGTTGACCAATGAACTAGTTACTAGAGTTTTACCGGGAACTCCTGATTGTTTATATATCACACGTGTATTGACGTTTCCTTTCAATATAGTTATATCATGATATAAAACTTAATCATAAACTTTATGAAATATGATAATAATCCTTATTACTATTTGTCTCCAAGGAATATTTCCAATAGTCTCCCACTTGCACTAGATACAAATAAACTAGCTGCATTTGTTCTTAATCATTGGCACCATATATCCCAATACCTTTGAACATGCTTGCTCATGGAAGAGGTTGAGCCTTGGGTCTGTACTTTACAGTCCCAAATCCTTTGCAACTTACTAATATCACCTTGATTGACATTAGTACTTTATCATCACATGATAACATCTTTGTGTATACATTGTAGTTATGGCAGTAGAATGAGGTCGGTTTCTAGGATCCTATAGTGACTTTAGATCATCTACTTTGAGATTTCTCATTGGCACTGTGCCCTGGGACACACCTTCTATGTAAATACGAACTAGTCCCACCATAACGGTATGCATCACTTTAGATGGTACCCTTATCTATAATTATAAATGTAATCATTGAAACGCTAGTGCATCATGTGCAACTTTTGATGTTTTGTTCACCTCGCTTCCTACTTGACTTTACTCGGTATTATCGATACAAGAGTATCCAACATATTCCCTTATAACATAACCCTTTATGCTTTAAGATATGTCATCCTTTATGGATTTGGAATTATGTGTACAGTTCTCACTGTGGACAAACTTAGCTCAACATTCTATGATTCATACTTAATCACTTTTTAAACGTTTCTTATCAGATCATATATTATGTTAAGTTGTCATCATGGTTTTATAAGATAGAACATATGCCTCAACATAGTGGATGATGATCATCCTTTTCTTTCGTTTAACCATTGATGTTTAACTTAATGCTATTCCTAATTTGAGTTGACCAAGGACTAGTCATGAATCAATTCCTATTCCGAAACTCTTTTCAGAATCCCTTTAGAAATACTACATAATATCGTAATATACTTACTATCAACTTCTAATCCCTATAAATCTTTATTTATCGGTACTTGCGCTTTTATTCTTAATGTGTCGTACACACTCAAGAATCAAATTTTAAGCTCCCACTCAAAATATGTTCCTACGTATTCGAGTCTGAGACTTATATTGCTCCCACTCAAAAAATATGGCATTCAATATTATTTTAGAAAGACTTTCATAGCTCCCACTCAATTTCATGCAAATTGCATATCCTCTCACTATTTTGAATGACTTCAAAATCATTTGATCAAATATCAAACTGAGAGATTTATTATGAGACGCTAGTACCTTACTAGTTTTAAATCCACTAGACTTTCAGCACATTTGAATCAAATTCTTTTGTATTTGTCCAATACATTATTCATGACAAATCGTGCTTTTGTCATTCACCTTTTACTTCATGAATTTGCAGTCGCTTGGAAATTTCAAGTAACCCATTACTTGTTAAGATTCAGCAATAAATTGTTTTCTAATCTTAACTGAATTTTTCCTCTGGGATTTCTCATAATTTTAGTTTACCATTATTTCCTTCGTAGTTTGTAGGTATGTTATATTCCGATAATATGACAAGCGATTCACAAATGTCTCCATACAATATGTGGAGTACACTTTGAATCCTACTTCATGTGGTGAAAACACTAGTGGAGAAAACACAATGATCATTATTATTGATTCTTTCCTTTATGAGGAGAATCGTTCAGGAACGCTTTTTGTTGCGCTTCTCAACACTCTGATGTAGGGTTATGAATCCTCATCGTGGTTTTCACATCTTCCATAAGCTTATTATTCGAGAACATAAACTTTCTCAAGAATGCACCAAAACTTTAAGCAATACTAATTTTGCCTTTCTTTTGGTTCTAGTCATGGCTTTCATATTCAAAGTTTCTAATGAATATTGTACAAGGACTTATTCATTATTTGTTTTGGTGATATCGAATAACTCCAAAACTTTCACGACGATTCATACAAGATATAGCGATGATCTCACGAATTCATATGGTTCACTATATATTCTAATTGAGTGCTAACTATTTCTAACTAATGGTCTTTACACTTACACTACAACGATTTATTCGGCGCCATCTATTTACCCACTTGACATCAAATATCATATTGTGATGCTTTGCACTTTAACGTTTCAAACGCATTGCATTTCACAATTTCCTTATGCCAATCTTATAAAGTCGAATTTCATTACTATTGATCAAATCATAGTAATTAGATTCTCTTTTATCTTTAATACCCTTTGTTGATGAAATACTTTGATCATATCAAATAGTTTCATACTCATGTTTCTTTCCGTAAACTCTTTACAAAATTTAAACAAGCATATAATGATAATCACCATTTTGTTGAAATACAATACATCGAATATGCATTCTCTTTCAACAATTCATCAAACACATTGTATTCATGCAATACATGGTGTTTAAGTTATCTTGCCAAACTTGGCATGATTCATACGTGACAAGAAAACAACTATATTTCACATATTATCAATATAACTTTGAATTTAAACAATGGTTTCATTCAAAAGGAATATAACATTAAGTTGGGTAATTTCAAGGCATTTTAATATTTTACAAATGTTCATGCATTATCAATTAGTTTCAAAACAAGGATTCACACATAATCGAACAAGATATAAACACGAATAGAAATCATTCATAAAATTAGAACAACTGTTTGTTACAAACTCATATAAATAACCGTGTCACGAAGTGTGATACACACTAAAGAAGTTCATAATCTATCGATTACAATAACCATCCAAAACGGCAAACTAAGTGAAAATGTCGAGAGAGAGTACCATTGTCCATCATCATCATGCTCGCCATCAACACGCAACATCACCTCCTCTCCAGCAAGCAAATCTCATGCAGAAGGACCTGTTTTCACCAAAACAGAATAAGTATCAAATACTTTAACACTACAATTTGTGTTTGCAAGATTATAACATTTATACAACTGTATATCAAATATATACCTTCGTCATTGATTACCTCTCCGGCGATTAGTTCAACCTTTACGTTTATGAAACGTAATATGAAATCCTAGAAATCTAATGTTTTCGTATCACCACACATAATGCTACTCTGGACATCTCCTTCTTAGCTGGGAGGCAGCGATAGAAGCATGCACTCCAAGTGACTCTTCAGATAAGTGTGTTCCTCCATCTGTATGGAAAGGAAATCTCCAAGAATCTCGTGCTTCCACATGCACACATGGCTTATGAACTCTGCTCTCAGCTGATCTACCATCGCATATGGATCAAGATCACCCATGATAGGATGCAGTTCATTCACCATTCCGTAATGCATTATAATCTGGATGAAAGTTGACATCTCTTGGCGATAGTAGCATTATGTCCGCTCTTGTGGGGTCTCATAGCCATTAGGCTCGACCAATTCCATCGTGTGGCATATGTAATCTACCACATGATTCCTAGTAAGGAGATCATTTAGGCGCACAATCAAACCAGGGAAGTTGGATCCATCAAGTCTAAGTTTCTCACCAAGTACCCACTCATCAATGTCAAAGTAAGCTTCACGGTGAGCCATCTCTACATTTATAATTGCAAAAAAGGATTTTAGACTAAGTTTATAATTACATGAGTTAAGATTAATAAATCCACTAAAAACACCTATCCCCATAAGGGTTCTAGCAATAACGGGAGGGGCTTTTCACGAACTTACCCTTTGATACATCCATTTTGCATCACTATTCTATATCATAATTTATTGTTATTCATTGATATATTTCATATTAAGATATGATACTTATGTTATTTCATCTGTTTTTGCATGGTTGATGACTTTTGGAGCATGGACCGCTGCAGTCAGGATTCTGATTGGAAAAGGTGTTGTTTGGAGGCAAAATTCGCGAAGATCAGAAAATCCGGGAAAATATACGGAAAATCCTATTTTTCCAGAAGACGAAGGAAGCCAGAAGGAGGAGTGGAGATGGGCCACAGGGGGCCCACACCACCCCCTGGCACAGGCCACCCTAGGCCGCGCCACCAGGTGGTGTGGCCGCCTTGGCCCACCTCCAGCTCTCCCCTCTGGCATATATAATCCTCCTGAAACCCTAATACTCGGGGGGCGACCACAGAAAGATTTTGCCGCCTCTGTGGGGTAGAAAACACCGAGAGAGAAATTTCTCTCCAGCAGACCGAATTCTGTCGAGGGAATTCCTTCCTGGAGAGGGGAGATCATCGCCATCAACACCACCATCAAGCTGGACTTCATCGGGATCATCATCATCATCATCATCACCACCATCATCACCATCAGCACCCTCATCACTATCTCCATATAGATGTAACAATTGGGTTGAATCTTGCATAGTTCTTAGGGGAAACTTTCCCGGTGTTGATTACTCTTTGTAGTTGATGCTATTGAGTGGAACCATTGAATTATTGTTTATCTTCAGATTTTTATACATCATTATTCCATCTCTGATCATGATCCATATGATGTCTTGTGAGTAGTTCGATTTGTTCTTGAGGACATGGGAGAAGTCATGTTGTTAGTAGTGGAATTGTGTTGAGAAAGATTCAATAGTTTGTTATTTAAGTTGTGGTGTACTTCTTCTAGTGGTGTCATGTGAACGTCGACTACATGACACTTCACCTATATGGGCCTAGGGGAATGCATTGTGTATTTGGCTACTAATCGTAGGGGTTTCCGGAGTGACAGAAACCTAAACCCCCATTAGGAAACCATTGCACAAGGGACGTCAGGGTCTTAGAGTTTAAAGTTGTGGTTAGGTTTCTACCTTAATTACTTTCTTGTACTTACGGAAGGTTGCTAGCTCGTGGTTGATGTCGAGCTCGTTGGGGAACCCCAAGAGGAAGGTATGATGAGCCCAGAAGTAAGTTTCCCTCAGTTATGAAACCAAGGTTATCAATCCAGTAGGAGCAAGGAAACACCCCAAAGGTGTAGCTAGCTAAACGTTGGTAGGGAGCACTACCGGTACCAGCAGCAACATGGAGACCTGCACAACACAACCACAGAACTATGTCCCCAACTTGCGATGAGGTTGTCAATCTCACCGGTTTTGCTGAAAACAAAGGATTAAACGTATTGAATGGAAGGAAGTAATAGTTTGCAGAAAGTAAACACAAAGCACTAAACAGTTGATTATAGATTGAAAGTAAAAGAAAGGACCGGGGTCCATAGTTCACTAGAGGTGGCTCTCCTTAAGATAGATAACATGTTGGGTGAACAAATTACAGCGGGGCAATTGACAAACATTGAGAAAGCATACAAGCATATACTACTCATCTTGACTCCTTTGAGATTCGATTGGGCATTACAACATTATACATAGACCGCCATCCAACTGCATCTATGACTAATAATCCACCTTTAGGTTATCATCTGAACCCCCTCCAGTATTAAGTTGCAAGCAACAGATAATTGCATTACGAATTGCATGTAATGTAAACAATACGATTGTTTTATGAACAAAGGATTGTTGTTTTCTCCCTAGTAGCAACAACACATTTAGTACCTTAGAGATTTCTATCACTTCCCCGGATTACCAGAGGCATGAACCCACTATCGATCATAAATACTAACTCTTGGAGTTGCTAGCATCTACTTGGCCAAGATAGCTACTAACAACGGAAAGCATGCAAGATCACAAATAACAAAGACATGATAGAATCAATAATCAATCTGAAATAGCATCTCAATATCCATCGGATCCCCGCAAACACAACATGCAGAATTACAAATAGATGATCTTGATCATGAACGGAGCTCACAAGATCTAAACATGAAAGCACAAAGGAGGAGAACCAGCCATCTAGCTACTACATGGACCCGTAGTCCAGAGATGAACTACTCACGCATCACACCGGAGGCTTGCATGATGATGAAGAAGGCCTGCAGGGTGAATTCCCCTCTCCGGCAGGGTGCCGGGAAGAGCTTCAGATCCCTCTCGATCTAGGGATGGAGATGATGATGGATATAGACTCTTTCATGGATTTTTGATCGGGTACTTAGGGTTTCCGTATCAGAGGCAATATATAGGCAGAAAGAGAGGCCGAGGGGGTGCCTGGGGCGGCCAGACCACCCCTAGCGTGGGACAGGCCTGGCCGCGTGGCCAGGTGGTGTGGCCGGGCCCCAGCCCCTCTCCGTCTCGTGTATTCTCGGTCCAAAAAAAATAATGACTTTGGCTTTTGTCCCGTCCAATTCCGAGAATATTAATTTTCTGACTTTCCTGGAACCAAAAACAGCAGAAAACAGGTAGTTGGCACTGTGGCTCTTGTTAATAGGTTAGTCCAAGAAATCATATGAAAAGTACTCCAAAGTGTGGAAAAAACATAAGAAAGTAGATAAAACCAAGCATGGAACATCAAAATTTATAGATACATTTGCAATGTATCAATGTTTGCAAGGGGTATAATCACAAGTATGTATTAGTCCTAGGAAGGTTGGTACATTAGCACAGGTTCACCCACACAACACTTAGCAAGCTAAAGAAGATTAATCAACTATATGAAGCGAAAGCACTTGGCAGTCTTCACGTGTGTCCTCGAGAACGTTTGGTCATCATAAGTAATACAACCTGCTTGTCCTTAGCTGAATAAAGGATTGGGCCACTTGCTGCATTTATTCCTACTATCTTTTATTTACTCGTACTTTATTTACTTTCTTTATCAAAAACCCCTAAAAATCCGTTTGCTAAGTATTTGCAGAGAATTCCTGATCCATACCACTAGCCAGCACATTCTGCTCCTCATTGGGTTCGACACTCTTACTTATCGAAAATACTGCGATACACCCCCTATATGTGTGGGTCATCAAGACTATTTTCTGGCGCCGTTGCCGGGGAGTGAAGCGTTATTGGAGAGTGGAACTGGTAAAGGAAACTTCTACTGTGAGTATTGTTTACTTCTGTTAGTTGCTTTATTTTCATTATGGATAATTCGCTGAGTTTCTTGTTTAGTAATGCTACTACCACTGCTAAGGTAGTAGATGAACCACCACCTGTGATACTTTTAAAATACCTACAAGAATTATTGATCGTGTTATGGATAACTATTATGTTGGAGATGGAACTGTCCATCCCGGTGATCATTTACTCTTTATACACGAATTATGCGGGTTGTTCAAGTGTGCAGGTAGTACTACAGATCAAGTTAAGAAGAAGTTATTCTCATTATCACTGAAAGGAAGAGCTGAGGAATGGTATAAGCTGCTGAAGAATGGTCAAGCTCTTGAATGGGAGGAAATAGTACCTCTCTTCTATTCAAAGTTTTATCCTCCTAGTGAGATTCATAAAGATCGGAATCAAATATACAACTTTTAGCCTCTTGATGGAGAGAGTACAGCTCAAGCTTGGGGGAGATTGAAGTTACTAATGCTCAAATGTCCCATTCATGAGCTCCCCAACAATATTATTATCAATAACTTTTATGCATGGCTCCCTCTACATGATAAGGATTTATTGGATGCTTCTTGTGTTGGATCATTCACTCGCATGGAAGAACAAGCTAAATGGGATCTTCTGGACCATATTCAAGACAATGCTGAAGCATGGGAGAATGACAAAGGTAGAAAGTTAGGTATAAATTATGATTATGAATGCATTGAATATTTTATGGGAACTGATGACTTTCAAAATATTAAAAATGCTTATGGTCTAGACTCTCAAGCCATTGCTTCTTATTTTAAGGCTTTTGCTTCCTACATTGAAGTGCCTAAAAAGAAGTGGAATAAGTATCATGAACCTTATAAAGATATTGCTAAGAGTGTTCCTGCAAGAAATACTGAAGTTTATACTGCTAATCATGCTTTACCCGAACCTTACATTGAGAAAATACCTTTCCTAGTTAAGATAAAGGAACATTATATGATAGCTAGTATGGTTAGTGAAAGTATAAGTAAAGCTGTTGAACCTGATAAACAAATGAATGATGAACCTATAATAGCAAACGTGAAAGACTTTGTCACTAAATATGTAGAAGAGGGACACACTATCCTTTGTAAGGATGCCTCTAATATTATTTCACAAAGTGGTATTATGAGAGCTAGTATTCCTGTGTTTTCTGTTAGGATAAGTGATCATTGTTACAATGGCCCTTGTGATAGTTATATTGTTAAGTTTATGCATGATACTGAAAGCTACTATGAGAGAGGGAAAAGTGTTCTTATGTATCTCAATAATATCAAGTTTCCTCGTTTTATGCTATTTTTTTTATGTTGCACTTCTTTTGCCTTCCTATGCTAGCAGTTTCTGGTTTCAACAACTTGTTTGTTTACAAAATTCCTTGCATAGGAAGTGGGTTAGACTTAAATGTGTGTATTTTTGCTTCTTAATGCTCTCTTTCACTTCAATTCATATTCTTATGTGAGCAGCATCAAAATTATCATGCCCATCTTAATGGCTATAAAGAAAGAGCTTTTTGGGAGACGACCCAGTTTATTTTTGCTTTCAGTTTGTTTTTGTTTCTTTGAGTCTTGGAAGTTATTACTTTGGTAATGACCTCTCCTTATCCTTTTTGTTTGGTTTTTGTGTCAAGATCAACCTCTAATGAGAGAGAAGTAATATTTGGGGAAGTTGCTGCCCCGAAACAGATTTTTTTGTGCTTCACCGTAAATATTCGTGAGAGATCTCTGTATGTCGGATTAAGCTGAAATTGTTTGTGCTTCTGCCCCAGGTTGTTATTTAACTTTTGTTAGTTTTGCACTTTTTGATTTGAGCAACAGAAGATTTTCGAAAAAATTGATCTTTACCTGCTGGTCTGTTTTGACAGATTTTGCCACTCTTGCATTTGCTTCTTTAATCGATTTCCTTTTTGAATTATTTTTGGGTTTTCAGAAGGATTTGCTACAGTATCTTATGTTTTGATGGTTTTCAGTTGAAATTGGACTCAAAAGGTTTTATGACTTCACTTATACTAATGTTGCTAATGAGAACTGTGTGAAGTTTTGTGTGAAAGAAATTTCCAGGTTAGTGGAGATAATGGTGTAATAAGGAAGTGAAAGGTTTTATGACTCAAGTAATAAGTGTATGAAGATGAAGATATTGATGTTATTAAAGTGGTGACTCCAAAAGAATCCACTAAATACCAAATTCAGAGACCTATAGAGTCCGTTTTCAAATAGGTAATAGTTCTGGTAAGAAAAGTTCCACGAAAAATACTATCCAACTATATTTTTGCAGTTTTTAGGAAATAAGGAAAGTTATGAAGAGAAAGAGGGACGGAAACGGAGCCAGGGTGGCTCACACCACCCTGTGGTGCGGGCCCACCCCTATCCGCGCCACCAGGTGGTGTGGCCACTCCGGACTCCGTCTCCGACCCGTTTTCTCCCAGTACTTTCCTTTTGTTTTGAAACTTCTTAATATATAATCCCCCGGATCTCCCGAGGTTCGTGTATCGTTTTTTCGTCGTGTTTTCGTTTTGATCTGTTTCTCATAGGTAGAGTCCCAGATTTGGAGCCACAATGTCTTCCTCTAGATCAGCCAAGGAAGATTCTTTAGAGGATATCATCAACCCATACATGAGAGAGTTGAAGATTCATCCCAAGGAGTTGTTGCTTGAAGATGGGGAGGTCTGGATAAAAGAGTTTCAAGGCCCTAAAGGTGAAGGAAGTCTGGAGGATAGGATGGAAGCACTGGAGCAAGAAGTCTTTAGGTACAAGAAGATGGCGGAACGCGAAGTGGATATCATCCATAAGATTTGTTCCGAACTCATCGCCGAGCACCAAAAGGAGACTGCTAAGCTCAAGGATGAAGTCCTCTCACGCCGCCAAACAGCCAACAAACTGCAAGCACAGCTCTACGACGTTCAAAATCAAAACTGTGAGTATGAGGTTAGGTTTAAACGCATAAGTGTTGCTGCAAGTTTCAGGATGCTGGAGACCACAATGTCCTTTGTTGATGGGGAGCCCTTGCCCTAGAAGTCAGACGATGATGAGAGGATACCACCACCACCAAAGGAGTAATTCGTCATCAGGTTTGGCATCCCCTTGGTTTGTTCCAAGCTTGGGGGAGTGCCGCGGTATCACATCACTATCTTTTTACCTTTTTAGTAGAGTCATATCATGAATAGAGAATTTATCATGTAGGATGGTTTGCATTATGGAAGTGTCCCCTCTCTCGTTAGATATGTATCCCTTGGTGTGAGTTGCCATTATGGAATATTACTGAGAAGTTCTACCATTTACTCTTTTGCATATCCTATATTAGTTTTCAATTCGTGGTTACATGATTGATCTTGCTGTTAGTATTGGTATCACTCTAGGATCATTGAGTTAATTTAGTTGGTTTTGGCAAACCTGGCTCGGCCAGTAGCAACACTATTTTTGAGAGTTGAATGAAAAAGATAAAAGTACTCTAAAGAAATATAATTTCATCATCTTTCTTTCTTGATTTTCTCATAAGTTTAGTATTCTCTAGTTAAGATATTTTGTGCTTCCAAGGAAGATTGCATGTTTGTTTTTATCACTTGTATGTTTGTTTGTTTCCTTCAACTCCTATACTTGCTACCCAGCCTTGCTAGCCAAAAACCTCTACTGAGAGGGAATTCTTCTCGTGCATCCAATCCTTTAAACCAAAACCCATGCCATTTGTGTCCACCATACCTACCTATTAGCACTATTGCTATTCCAAGTAAATTCATGTTTTTATCTACCTTCCAAATTAAACTTGTTATGTGAAAATTAGTGATTAAAGCTCTCACGAACTTGATGGCACACTTTAATTTCTTGCATTTAATAAACTTGAACCATTGTGCCCATCTATGTTGCGTATATGCTTGCGCTTTGTAAGTTGTGAATTAGCAGAACCATGCTGTCATGGGGAACGCTTTCAACATTGCACTGGTACTTTGTACCTAGTTGATATCATGTTCTTTTGTCTATGGATGTCGTCGGTGTGAAATGAAAGGGGAGCTTATAAGTCCATGGAGTTATACATGTGTGTTAGAGAAACGCCTGGGCCGCCGGTCTAATCCATGCTGTCATGGTGGAAACCTATAGCGTAACCATAATGAGCATCTATGAAGCATTCTTCTTATAAAAAAATAGAGACTGAGAAAAAAAGAAAAAGAAAAAAAGTGATGAGAAAAGAGGAAAGAGAGAAAAAAGCACCATATTCCTATGGTAAATAAGAAGATTGCTGAGATGCTCGTTGTCTGCTTGCCTTGTCATTTTGATATGGGGATTCTTCTGTATCATCGGGCAAGGGGTACCCCATTGGCGGTTCTCCATGATACACATGTGCTTACTATGAAAAGAATTTATCGGTGACTAAACTTGAGTAGCATGAGGAGCGTCCCTCGTATTCAAGGGACATGAGATTTTCAGCTTACAACTTGTCAAGCATATCCTCGTATTTGACCACTTTAACCTTAATCACCTAAAGATGCCTATGATAGGGGCAATGAGAGCTGAAAGCTAATAAGTACCATAATCTTTGGGAGCTCTTTGTGAAACTTGAAATCCCTGCTTCCCTCTGCGAAGGGCCTTTCTTTTACCTTTTAGTTGAGTCAGTAAACCTATTCCCTTCTATCTTAGCAAGTATTTTGAGTTGTTGTGTTTCATTCATTCATATGGTGATTTATTCAATCATGTTTCTTATGTTCCTTGTTTTGCACATTGCTCTTATCTTGGTGTTTACTACTTTGAAATCTATCATTGAAAACTAGTTATTTGTGAACTCCAGCAAATTATCAACTATTCTTCGACCAAGAGCTAAGTTTGCCATTACCAATTATGATTCACTTTATGTATCTTTATTGTGTTTCCTTTACTCACTGCAAGTTAAGTTATATAATAGTGAGTTGTCTTCTATTATGATCTATGTATTGTTGAATGTGATGCTTCTTGTCCGTATTCTTTTTATGGACTCTTCACTCCATAAACCTGAGGCCATGTTTATTGAGATCAGTTTCGCTCGGGGACAAGCGAAGTCTAAGCTTGGGGGAGTTGATACGTCCATTTTGCATCACTATTCTATATCATAATTTACTGTTATTCATTGATATATTTCATATTAAGAGATGATACTTATGTTATTTCATCTATTTTTGCATGGTTGATGACTTTTGGAGCATGGACCGCTGCAGTCAGGATTCTGATGGAAAAGGTGTTGTTTAGAGGCAAAATTCACGAAGATTAGAAAATCCAGGAAAATATACGGAAAATCCTATTTTTCCAGAAGACGAAGAAGCCAGAAGGAGGAGTGGAGATGGGCCACATGGGGCCCACACCACCCCTGGCGCGGGCCACCCTAGGCCGCGCCACCAGGTGGTGTGGCCACCCTGGCCCACTTCCAGCTCTCCCCTCTAGCGTATATAATCCTCCCGAAACCCTAATACTCAGGGGGCGACCACAAAAATATTCCACCGCCTCTGCGGGGCGGAAAACACCGAGAGGGAAAGATCTCTCCGGCAGACAGAATTCTGCCGGGGGAATTCCTTCCCGGAGAGGGGAGATCGTCACCATCAACACCACCATCAAGCTGGACTTCATCGGGATCATCATCATCAACACCCTCATCACCATCTCCATATAGCTGTAACAATTGGGTTGAATCTTGCATAGTTCTTAGGGGAAACTTTCCCGGTGTTGATTACTCCTTGTAGTTGATGCTATTGAGTGGAACCATTGAATTACTCACAAGACATCATATGGATCATGATCAGAGATGGAATAATGATGTATAACAATCTGAATATAAACAATAATTTAATGGGGTGCCACTCAATAGCATCAACTACAAGGAGTAATCAACACCGGGAAAGTTTCCCCTAAGAACTATGCAAGATTCAACCCAATTGTTACAGCTATATGGAGATGATGATGAGGGTGCTGATGGTGATGATGATGATGATGATCCCGATGAAGTCTAGCTTGATGGTGGTGTTAATGGCGATCTCCTCTCCGGAAGGAATTCCCGGCATGAATTTCTGTCTCGCGAGAGATCTTTCTCTCAAGAGTTTTCAGCCCCGAGGTGTTCATAATCTTTGGTCGCTTGTCAGCCTCGAGTCTTAGGGTTTCGGAAGAAGAATAATGTAGGGGAGAGCCAGGGTGGCCACACCACACAGTGGCCAGGCTGGCCTGGCCCGTGCCGGTGGTGTGGCCCCATCTCGGCTTCAGCTCAACCTTCTTTCGTAAAATAGGATTTTCCATATTTTCCGGATTTTCTGACCTTTTTTAATTTTGCCAAAACCTTTTTTTTTCATCTATAATCCAGGTCCATGTTCTTCACCTTTCTAATTTTTCCATCATACTACCTTTCCATCATAATTTGTCTGGTAAAAGTCATAAACCATGCAAAAATAGATGAAATAACATAAGTATCATGTCTTAATATAAATTATATCAATGAATAATAGTGAATTATGATATAGAATAGTGATGCAAAATGGACGTATCATTGCACCTCGCAGGGAGTTACATGCATCTGATGCCTGACGATGACTCCCGCTTCCCCAATCCAGCAGTAGTTGTAGAAGTAGAACTCCTGGATCCGAATCCTGCAGCGCGATGGTGCTCCGTGGTGAAGAAGACTCTCGCTCGCGTCATCCGAACTTGGGACCACAGTCACGGGAGAGAGAGAGAATCAACTAGGTCTCCCCAAAAGAGAGGGAACCTTTTATTGATTATTGCTGTATTTATTTAGCTAAAATACCTCTCTTTATATAGGGGAACTGATGGCTCTGAAATATAGCCATCTACGTCCACATTTAAACTGGATATTATTCATATTTTTGATGAAATATCTCTCTAAACCCTGCCACTAATGCCTAGTGATCAAAGGGATATGCAATCCTTTCTTTCTATTTTTTCCTGCGCAGATAATGACGTTCGATGATGGGAATCACTACATTAAAGTCAAAGATACGAGATTTCCAACAACCAGAACAAACCAGGAGCCATGAAGCGGAAGCAGACGTTTTAACGACAAACCATACGACCGGAACAAAATTCCTGCCGTATAGTTCTGGTCATATAGTTGTCGTTGACACCGTTAGGTCAAACAGAACAACTTTCGTGAAGGGACCCCTATATAAAGAAGCCTCAGGCGATGAGAAAAGGGCTCTCTCTTGCCTGCCCTGTCCTGCCCCAGATCATCGGCCGCCTCCAGATCTCCATCCACCACATCGAAGAACCGCCGAAGGAATAGACTTGGATCTAATCTCCAAACCCTTCTCCACCACCATAGCCATATTCCACCACTTGTAATAGTAGATCTCATCTTCGATTGGCTTCATTGTAAGACTATTTTCTATCAATATCATGATTTCCACTACAATGTTTATGATCTTTGATCTCATCTCTATGTGTGAGTAATTCTCTTTGGGCTAAGGGCTTCGGCCTAGCCATGTAGTTTTTTGTGCATGTTATTCATCATAGATGGGATCATGTATTAGTTTGTATGACATGATGATTACTGTATCCTCTCTTGCCTCAATCTAAGGACTTGTCAGGTACCCAAGACCCCAAGGATTTAGCCAGGTATAGGGAGTATGAGTAATGACTAATCTGTAGGTTGGGAACCCCAGTGACAAAAGGGGCAGTATGGCTGTATGTGAGGGATTTACTTGGGATAAACAGTGACGTCACTATGCATATCATTAGTTATCTTTCTTCTATCGATGAGATTAATAGGTTATTGCTATAAGTGGTTGCGGAGGCAATACCTATTATGGATGCACTGCCCACATATAATTTATCTTCCTCTAACAATTACATGCATACTTTATTTCTATCTTTTGCTCCCATCAGATGTGTTGCACAGCTACAGGTGAAACCGAACACCCTAGGCCCTCTCTCTCCATCATCGACAATAACACAAGATGAAAACTCTTGTTCCGGTAGAAACACAAAAGGGATTCTAAAACTCCTGAAGGTTCGTTAAAGTAACTTCACTACGCTTCTGCTTCCCGAGGATTCAATAAACCTAGGTCTACTAGGGAAAAAGAGCTATACTACATTCGTAATCCGGATCAAAGGTATCAGGAACCCCCCATAGCCAACTAGCTTAGCCATATGGGACTAAACAAGGGAGAGGGGGCATAGAGGCTACCGGCTAGGGCCCAAGTGGGACCCATGTGGGGCACCTTAGCCCATGTGGCCACCCTCTCTCCTTCCTCCCTTCGGTCTTTCCCTCATGGGCCCTTTTCCCTCCGGATTTGGCCCAATTAGGTATTTGACCATTTTTAATTCTTTTTTATTGAATAAATATAATTGAATGATTAAATCAATATTCACTTACATATTATTCAATCCCCGTTGACGTGGAACTCATTCCTCTCATTCTGGACATCCTCTGGATTTACCGAAAGCCTTTCGGTGTTCTCTCTTCTCTTTTCTTTGGTGATTTTACCGATCCTAAAAACACTCTCTGAGCATCATCAAGCCCTTAAGCATGATACCCCACGGTTCAGGAACACTCCAGACATGGTCGGGACCCTCCCGCACCAATGATCAACAGAGGGACCTGGATGGCCATATGACCTCCATTCATTCCACGAAACCTTTCGTCGTTTGAACCATGAACGTCGTGTCTTATTACTTTTGTCTCTCGATACTTGCATTTTCCGAGATCTGATCAATGCCATCACCATGTCGTGTTCAATCTCGTTATTGACAAATGCTACTAGACTCGTTCCAACAAGTGATATCCCCGTGATCAAATCACACGCTACACAGCTATTAGATATAACTTCTCCGAGTGGGCCCTCGAGTATCTTTCCATCACGCGGATGGAGAAATACCGCTCTTGACGCATATTGCCTCAATTGTCCCTCTGAATACCTGAACACACCTTTATGATCACCGTTTAACCGTGTGACGTTTGACGCTATCAAAGTACCCTCGGATAACAGTGATTTATATGGCCTCATGATCTAAGAAATAGTACACTAGGTCTATTCTAATCATTGTAACTTGAACTTTGTGATATAATTGGGTCACAATTCTTACGTTGGGTATTAGTTCATCATTCATTCTCATAATGAGGTGACTCCATTTCCAGCTGGCATAAAAGCCACATGATCAGGAATCCTTGATGATCCGTTGACCAATGAACGAGTTTCATCGAGAACTCCTAGCTGTTTATATATCACACGTATATTGAAGTTTCCTTTCAATACAGTTATAGCATGATATAAAAATTAATCATAAACTTTATGAAATATGGTAATAATCCGTATTACTATTTGTCTCTAAGGCATATTTCCAACAACTTGTTGGTTTAATTGTTGGATAATGGTATATAGGGTTGTAACTACTGAAATTGGCTAATGCAATTTTATGTGTATATGGATACATGCACATTTTCTTAAAATGTAATACCACATTTATATTATATGTTAGAATAAATCCATATACTTTACACATGTATTTTCACTTTGTTTGGATGTGGATATTCTCACATCCATTTTAGTTCCTCGAATACAAATGTTGGATGTTTCAGATTATCCACCGCCACTTTCCACCTCTACTGAGTCCCTTATGACAGAAAGACAATAGCCAACTGTCCTTGCATGGCATTCCGTTGCGCAAGGCAATATGTGTTTAAATCACACACATGATTGCCCTCAACTGCATGTGATAGTTGTAGCTCCTCTCATTTTGAAAGTATAGATTATCAAAATGCAGTAGCGAAAGATAAAACCTTTATTCTCTCAAGTTACATATGCCACTTATATAACCTTATATGAACGTTAACGAAACACTGTTAAAACATTAAGCTGTTATTTGTTAATTAACAGGAAAAGTAAACTTTAATTTAAAACAACAACAAATTTAAAGCACATGTGATTACCCTTACCTCTACTGAGTCACTGATGACATCTAGACAATAGCCAACCGCCCTTGCATGGAATTCTGTTGTTCAAGGCTGAAAGGACACATATGTCGCCTAGAGGGGGGTGAATAGGCGGTTTAAAACTTGTACGAGATGGGCTTAACAAAGGCGGAATAAAACTAGCATTTACTTTGTCAAGCACAAAACCTATATATACTATGGTTCACCTATGTGCACCAACAACTTATGCTAAGAAAGACAAGCAACTATGTGAAAGCAAGATATAGACTTCAAGCATGAAGGCTATCACAAAGTAAGGTGCATAAGTAAAAGCTCCGGTATAGAGATAACCGAGGCACGCGGATACGACGATGTTTTACCGAGTTCCTCCCAATGCAGTACGTCTCATTTGGAGAGAGGGTGCTTTCAAACCACCAATGCCACAAAAGGCCTCCCTTGTTCTCCTGTGAATCTCACCCCAACGGGATCGATTCACACTTCCACTATCGGTGCACTTGCCGGTGGCAATCCGGAACTTCTCACAAGATTGGGGCACTTCTCCACAACTCAATTGGAGACTCCCAACTAACAAGCTTGGGGAAATCTCCACAACTTAATTGGAGGCCCTAAGAAATCCACAAACCTGCAATACAACCAAACCGTCTAGGGTTCCAAGAACCCAAGAGTAAAAAGCTTCTCACCTTTTACCCAATCGAATCCTCACTGAGAACTCAAACCGATGCACCAAATGCAATGGCAAGAACACAAGAAGTGCTCAAGTTCTTCTCTCCCAAATTCCACCAAAGCTACAAAAGCTTATGGGGGAATAAGAGAGGAAGAACAATGGAGGAAATCCACAAAAGACTCCAAGATCTAGATTCCAAGATGTTCCCCTTCACTTAGAGGAGAGATTGATTGGCGGGATTGTAGATATAGATCTCCTCTTTCAAATCCCTCAAGAATATGCAAGAATCATAGGAGGGATTGAGGGATAGAAAGCTGAAGAAGGTCAACAATGGAGGGGAAAACTTGCAAGAAAGGTTAGGAAACCATTGGGGAAGAAGGGCCCCTTAAATAGGTCCCTAGAAATCCAACTGTTAGGCCCAGGAATCGCCCGATCTAGAGTCTCCGGACTAGAACCGGAGTCTCTGGTGTACCCAGGCCAAACGGGGATAAACTGGGGGACAATCAGTACGCGTTCCAGAGATGGACCGGAGATTTAGTCCGGAATCTTCGGTCTTACAAAAACTGCCAGAAAGACCAATACGAAAACAACCATAACTTTTGCATCCGGACTCCGATTTTGATGATCTTAAGCTCGTTTTAAAGAGGACAATAATCTCTACAAGATCATACAGAAAAATATCATAATACAACAAGGGAGGATAGAACCAAATGACGAAAGGTTTGACCTCTCTCAAAAAGACAAACCGGTAAAATCTCCAACATCGAAAACGCAATAGAGAATGCATATGAAATCCATTTTCGATGAACTAGAGCTTGTTATGAATATTACCACAAGCTCTAGAACCTCACATGGATAAGATCAAAATAACAACCAAGAAAGATTATGCTAAGTATGCAAATGTTTGAGCTCTCTCCGAAGGATATGATCAAGTTACTCACTCGAGAGCCACTCTTGATAGTACAGTTATCTATCCTCTAAACCGGTCTCTCCAACTGACACCACGAGACCGGTAAGAAGGAAACCCTATGAAGAACATGCCTTTTCCTTGCGCATATTCCACTTGAGATTGATGATGATGATCTTCTACCCCTCAAGATGGAACACCTTTCTTGATTGCGCTAGCTTGGTGAAGACTTGCAAATTGCTCCCCATACTCCACTATGGTAGAGCTTATCTTTTGGGCATATCATCTTACCATATCCATGATCACCATAGGATGGCAAGCTTAAAGCAAATGATCTCTTCGAGATGGCTCATCTAGAACTTGCACATCATTTCTTCTTTCTTCATTATGTTGGTGTCTTGAAGGTACATATGAGATATCACTCCAACTTTATTCTTCAAGACACACTTGCCATAGGCTCAACTCTCACATGACCAAACTTTGGATCTCTCCTTGAACACCTTGGCCATCACTTGATCTTCTTTACTTTCTTCTTCTCCCAACCTTGAAGCCAACATATGGTTCAAGCATTTCCTATGGACAAATCCTACAAGTAAAGCTCAATGCACACATAAGTCCATAAATATTGTCATTAATTACCAAAACCACGCATGTGGGCACTGATGACTGCAAGTGCACAGATTGTTTGTAGCTAGTTTCAAAATAAAGATATCGATCCCATAGGGAGCAGGAGTCTGAAGTCTAATAACTCTTGAAATAAATATTATGATAGAAATGCTAAATAAAGTTCTAAGTGACAAGATAAAATGCGAGTATTGTGTAAAAAGGTGTTTGGGGGTTTTAGGTATAAGAGCAACAATAACGTAAAGTAAAACAACTGAATACATAAAGTAAGTATCGTGTATGTAAGAGAGATTGGAACTGTAGTAGGGGAAAAGCGTCCTCAGGGAGTAGCGAATACACCACTAGCATTATAAAGAGCTAAGATAAAGATTATCATCATGAACATTCTAAACTATGTATGTGTGGGAGGAACTCCGTATTTGGACAAATAGGCAGCAACCACTGCTCACAGCATCCTCATAACCACAACAGTCAACAATCGACATCAATAGAATTACTGCGGCTATTAAGAGACGTAATCCCGTAGGACGTATCCCATGGCATGGATAGTGTTCCGTGAGTTTCCTCGGTTTCCCAAGTTGATACATAAGGAGTGCCAACAACTTTATAGTCACTGTAAGTGCTAGCACGCCTCCGTATACCAACAAAACAAGTAGTTCCCTCTATCAAGTCCCCATGAGAGGCAAATATTGAGAGGTCGACTTCTCTCAACATCAAGATGAAGACAATCTAACACATGGTCACAACGATGAATATCATAATAGATATTATCTTATTCAATCTCATATTGGGGTTTCTCCATCTCCCCAAGAACTAATGATCTACTCAGACATGGAGGCAATCAACATCATGTCAATAACAATGGAATCTATCATAGATGAATAGTACTTGTATAAATCCACAACGAGTACGGAAATTACAACAAGATCTAGACAAGATGTAGATGGGATGGATGGACATGGTGGTGATGCATCGATGGATGATGAAGATCGATGCCTTAGCCTCCCGAATCTGCGTAGGGCAAAGATGGATCCCCGGTGGATGAGTTCCCCCTCCAGATGCCTTCCGAAGGTGAGGTTTCGGTGATTTCTGGGTGTTATGTATGTCATCTCCCTGATCCAATTGCACGGGGTGAAACTATTTGAGGAGGCGGAGGCGGCGCCAACTATACAGCTAGAACTATATGGCCGAAAAATTTATTTCGGTCGTATAGTTGGTCCTTGAACCCTCTGTCTCCTTTATTTGCTTCTGGTTTTCTTCTGGTATTATTAATATTTCCCAAATAAGCAATTTACGTTGTTTTGGCTCCTTTTATCCATAGTACAACTGCTCCAAGAATTGTATCCATTGGATCCATCATCTGTCCTAATCCTGGTGAAAACAGACATAAATTATGCGCGCGAGCACCATAAAATACCAAGATCCTACATCTACAATGCAAAATAATAGTGTAAAACATGATGCAAATATGCACTCATCAACTTCCCCAAGCTTAGACTCTTGCTCGTCCCGAGCAAGTTTTAGCTTAATGGATGTGATCCTCAAATTCATGAAGCTGAGTCGATAAAATAAATGAGGCAGTTGCATCATGTGTTTATCATATACGATACATAGGAATGAGTTCATGAAAAGTACCTTACTCGAACCATCCAAATAGTATTAGAAGGCTTCCACACCTTAGTAATCAACAGTTCATAAAAGATGAATCTCAACATAATGTAAAAGTATTTGGTTCAACCAAATGAGTGAGCGAGGTAGTCCCAAGTGTTTTAGGATCAACGTATTCACTTGGAATTCAAAATCTTAAAAGTGTCTCTTTGTCATACTACAATACAGTGGTATATGCCTATTTGCTCTTTGTACACTCGCCCTTTTTCTTATTTCTTTTCTTCTCTTTTGTGTATATGCTCACACTTTTGTTTAAGTGTTGTGCAAAGGGGCTAGCCATATATTCCACTTCATGTAGGAATCCAAAGTTTAACGATCTCAATTATCAAATTTCAATTGTATATGAAGCATTCTTATGACTTGAAGATTCTACCTTGACTTGTTCTCACTCTATTCTGATAGCACTTTCGTTTACCTTTGTTCAAGGTTTATTTTTTCAAATCAATTGCATAGATAGTTTTTCTTTGTAAATCAAACCGTAGACTTACAGCATATTGACCAAATTATCTTTATATGTTCCATTAATACGAATGGTGTGGAAGACTCATATTGCTATAATAAAGTGCAAGTAAAATTATACTCAAGCCATTCATATATCTAATAAAATAAACACAAACTCAATATTGCTCCATATATAATAATAAACTCGGAATTTCATTAAAGGGATCGACTATTCTTGAAGGGAATTCTAATGATGCAAACTTTATTGCTAGTTTGAACTAATGCAAAAATAGTAATAAAAACTTATAGGATAGATTACAAGGTCTTAAAGATCTCCCAAAGCTTGGAATCAAGCCAGGTGGGATCAAATAATCCCTTGCGATTATTTGATACTGTGATTGTTGTATATCACTATGGCGCCATGGCACGTGGTATCTTCTCCTCACGAGCTAGCCTGAGACGGAGGGATTGATTGACAGCTTCTAATTGTTTAACACGCAGCTTGTAGAAAAGATTATTCCTCTCTAGCACTTTCACTTGTTCTTTGATGAATTCATTGTTCTCCTGAAGTGTTTTAGCGCCTTAAGACTCATAGAAAAACCTGCTTCGGTTGTCTGCTTGATATCTTCATCAAGTTTATCAAGATAAAGTTGCAGCAATCGAAGGTGTTTGGGTGTCCCTGGCTTCTCCTTGTCCAATTCTTCAATCTTCAGCTCTAGGGCCTTCAAATCCCTCTTCCGACACCCATGGTCGGTGTTGAGGAACTCTATAGGGATGGTCTTGATCTCCTTGCCTTGCTCGCTATTGCTCCCGATCTCCATAGGAGCCTTTCTTCTTGGATTCTACCCCTTGGTTGAGAGTCCTCACGTCTGAATAAGAGGTAGATTGGTTTCTGGAGATTATGATTAGAGAGAGACAATGGCAGTATATAAGGAGGGGGTCAGAGGTCGGTAAAAGTCGCGAGAAACACCAAATTGTCGTCCAACAAAAGGATCTTAACAAAATAGGGAAAGAAATCACGGATTTGGAAGTGCCTTGCCGTGTAACAACCAACTATATGGGTGCGACCCGTATAGCTCTGGCTGTATAGTTGGTTCCGGGCAAATATTTCCAAATATCTCGAGTCCAGGTTGATTAAATCACGACTTGGAACCGACAATAATGTTTTTTAGATGAATAACCAAATACAAATAAAAAGTGTCTAAGAGTTTAACGACCAACTATACAGCCAGAATTTTGGCTCCGGTCGTATAGTTGCAACCGTAGAGATACAGACACAAAAATCAAAAGTGTTTGAGAGTTTAACGACCAACTGTGCGACCCGAATTTTGGCTCCGGCCGTATAGTTGCGATCGTATAGATACAGACCCCAAAAATCAAAAGTATCTAAGAGTTTAACGACCAACTATACGGCCGGAATTTTGGCTCCGGTCATATAGTTGCGACTATATAGGCTTAGACATCGAAAACAATTTCACGAGGATGATACAAAGAGTTTAATGACCAACTATACATCGAGAGCTTCCTCTTCGGTCATATAGTTTCGCCCGATAGTTGGTAAAAACCCTCTAAAACTTCAGAAAAACACAAGGAATTCAAACGCAAATTTTTCAGAAGTAAAATTTGTGAAGACAAATCACTTATTTGGGTAAGAACACTTACCTTGCACTTACCGTTTGCTTATTCGGGGATGAAAAGTTCCTCCAACAACAAAGACTTCTTCTCTCTTGGAGGAATTGAACTTAGTTCATTGAGCAATTCTTGTAAACGAAAACCACCAGGACTAAAGTTCCTCTCAACAAGATTGGTATCTTACTGGGCAAACATGGACACTGCATCTAACCTCTTTATTTCTTGCCTCTGCATAATCTGCAACTCAAATTCTTGAAGCAAAAGAATCCAACAGATCAGTCTTGGCTTATGGTCTTTCCTCTCAAGGAGTTCTTTTAAACCATCACGATTCGTATGAACTCTTACCTTTGCATCAACTATGTAAGAATGAAATTTATCACAAGAGAAAAATACAGCAAAAAGTTCCCTTTCTTCCTTAGGGTAATTCTTTTGAGCACCATTAAGAGTTCTACTAGCATGATGTATAATATTAAATCTGCAACCAATGTGCTGTCCCAGAGTTACTCCTACAACATCATCACTAGCTTCACATATTAAGTCAAAGGTTGTATCCCAGATAGGTGGTTTAATAATAGGAGTACTGGATAAAGCATTTTTGTGTTTATCAAAGGCTTCAAGACATTTATCATCAAAATTAAATCTTACCTCCCTTTTGCAGAAGGTTAGTCAAAGGTTTAGATATTCCAGAGAAATTTCTAATGAACCTTCTATAAAAATCCACATGACCAAGGAAACTTCTTATACCTTTAATATCCCTAGGTTGTGGCATTCTCTCTATTGCCTCAACCTTAGCTCTATCAACTTCAATTCCCTTACCTGATACCTTGTGTCTAAGGACTGTACCTTTTTTTTACCATAAAATGACACTTCTCCTAGTTTAGAACAAGATTGGTTTCTTCGCATCGCTGCAAAACTCTTTTGGGATTATCCAAGCAACTAGTAAACGAAGTTTCATAGATAGAAAAGTCATCCATAAATACTTACATTATAAGTTCTATAAAATCCGCAAAAATAGCATTCATGCATCTTTGAAAAGTAGCTGGAGCATTACATAAACCAAAATGCATACGTTGGTAAGCATGTAAACTATAAGGACTAATGAAAGTTATTTTCAGTTGGTCATTTGGATGAACAACTATTTGAGAAAAAACAGAGTATCTGTCCAAGTAGCAAAAGTGGGTATGGTTTACTAACCTTTCTAAAGTTTGATCTATGAACGGTAAAGGATAGTGATCTTTCCTAGTTTTTTTATTTAATTTTCTGAAGTCTATGCTCATCCTATGCCCAACAATAGTTCTAGTAGGTATCAATTTATTGTTTTCATTAGGAACAACAGTAAAACCACCCTTCTTAGGGACGCAATGAACATGACTTACCCATTCAATTTCTTTAACATGATAGATTATACCTATGTCCAATAGGCATACAATTTCTTTTCTTACCACTTCCTTCATTTCAGGCTTCAATCTTCTATTAAATTCTGCAACTGGTTTAGCACCTTCTTCCATGAATATTCAATGGACAGTTATCATGGGACTAATGCCCTTCAAATCATCCATTGATTACCCAAAGGCCTTGCGATGCTCCTTAAGTATCTTCATGAGTTCTTCTTCTTCTTCTCCTAAAAGTTTAGCACTAATAATAACAGGAAATTTATTTGTATCATCTAAAACCTATATTTAAGATTATCTAGTAGAGTCTTCAACTCTAGGGGTGGTAGTTCCTCGCCTCCTCAATTTTCTGGCTCTTCAAAAGCCTCATCAGTTGGAGGTCCCATAATGGGAAGTGAATCAAATTCATCTTCAAATTCTTCTAGGGACATGTCCTTCATAATTATTTCTTCATAATTTGAGTCTTCATTTATTTCTTATTCTTGATTACTAAAGAAAAGAGCTGCCATTTCCTCAATAGTCTTCTCTTCATCTTCTTCTCGTATTTGTGGAGGCCTGTCTTTAAATTTGGAAAAGTGGAATTCATTTTCCGCTCCCCCAAGCTTAAGAGACACAATCTCCTTTTTGAAATCAACATAGGCACCTATATCACTCAAAAAGTTTCTTCCAAATATAATTGGGCAAAGAGTGTCAGCTGACATATCAACAACTACAAAATTGATAGGAAAGTTTTTGTTACCAATTGTGACAGTTGCATCTTCAACTACTCCCATTGGAATTCTAAGATTTTTATTGGCTAACATAATTGTCATATCAGTATTTTTAATTGTAGCCAGTTCTTTTTCTTATTTTATTTATAAGTAGAAATCATAAGATATATAACATTAAGTTCGATGCAAAGATCGCATAAACCATAATGCAAGGTTTCTTTAAATATACAAGGAAGAATAGGCTTACCCACATCTTTTACCTTTGTTTTATCTTCAACCAATACATAAGTCTCTTCATCAAGTTCAACTATGTTACAGTGTGCATACATAACCATAATTGCTTCCTTGGTTACCTCTTCATCTTTGGTTTCTTCCAGATGTTCCACGACTTCTGGCATACTTTCTTCTCTCTTCTTTTTCCTGTACGGCTTTAACCTGTTCATATTCAAGAATATGCTTTTGTGCAGTGTTAGGGAAAGGCATCTCATGTATTGGTTATAGGGAGGCCAATGTTGCTTTATCTTCTCTTTTCTTCTTAGGTTCGGGTGGTGGATCATACTTGACCGCACCCTCTTTCGAAGCTTTGATATGTTTTGTAAAAGCTTTAACAACTTGAAACACAAGATCTAAATTCAAATAAAGTTCTTTAGATAATTCTTTAACATGGCCTTTTTCATTATAGTCATGAATACAATCATGTTCTATTTCTATGCCTCCTTCACTTCCTAGACCAAAATTCCATGAAACTCTATGATCACGAATTCTATTAAGTAAAGCCCAAGCTTTAGGTATAGGGAGATTCATAAGGGCTCCTTCCGCGAAAGAGTCTAGTTCAATTTTATCGGGTTCAATTAAACCGCCATAAATGATATGTAATAAAGACCATTCAGGCAAATCATGGTGAGGACATAGACGTAGTAAATCTTTAAATCTGATATAAGCTCTTACTAGTCCTTCATTAGAGCGATTCATCCAAGTCATTATAAGACGCCTGATTCCAAAATATTTTGATAATGGATAATATTTTGATAGAAATTCACAGGCTAGATTATCTCAAGTAGTAGTGGCTTCAGGGGGTAGAGATCTATACCATGAGAGAGCTGTACTAGTCAAAGTCTGACTAAAAAGTTTAACCCTTACCTCATCAGCGGTATATCCCGTCAATTGAAAAGTGTCACATATATCTTTGAAACATGCAATATGCTCATATGGATCAGGATCTTCTTCATCTTCAGTAAATTACTTCTTATGTAGAATACCAAGTAGTAGAGGATTTATTTCAAAACCCCTTGTCTCCTCATTGGAGTTGTCTATTTTATAAATATCATAGGGCTTCCCAAAATAGTTGAGTGGGTTAGCACTAGTCATATGCTCAAACTCCATGTTGGTGGAAACCTGTAACTCAAAACAAAACTTAGCAAGACAAAAATAAATAAGCAAAAACTAAAAGACCTACAATGCTTAGCTCCACGGCAACGGCGCCAGAAAATAGCTTGATGACTGCAAGTGCACAGATCGTTTGTAGCTAGTTTCGAAATAAAGATATCGATCCCACAGAGAGCAGGAGTCTGAAGTCTAACAACTCTTAAAATAAATATTATGATAGAAATGCTAAATAAAGTTCTAAGTGACAAGATAAAATGAGAGTATTGTGTAAAAAGGTGTTTTTGGGTTTTAGGTATAAGAGCAACAATAAAGTAAAGTAAAACAATTGAATATAGAAAGTAATTATCGCGTATGTAAGAGAGATTGGAACTGCAGTAGGAGAAATGCGTTTTGAGGGAGTAGCGGATACAACACTAGCATTATAAGGAACTAAGATAAAGATTATCATCATGAACATTCTCAACTATGTATGTGTGGGAGGAACTCCATATTTTGACAAATAGGCAACAACCGCTGCTCAAATTATCCTCATAACCACAACAGTCAGCAATCGACATCAATCGAATTCATGCGCTATTAAGGGACATAATCCATAGGACGTATCCCATGGTATGGATAGTGTTCCGTGAGTTTCCTCGGTTTCCCAAGTTGATACGTAAGGAGTGCCAACAACTTTATAGTCACTATAAGTGCTAGCACGCCTCCGTCTACCAATAAGTAGTTCCCTCCGTCAAGTCCCCATAAGAGGCAAATATTGAGAGGTCGACTTCTCTCAACATCAAGATGAAGACAATCTAACACATGGTCATAGCGATGAATATCATAATAGACTTTATCTTATTTCAATCTCATATTAGGGTTTCTCCATCTCCCCAATAACTAATGATCTACTCAGACATGGAGGCAATCAACATCATGGAAATAACAATGGAATCTATCATAGATGAATAATACTTGTATAAATCCATAGCGAGTACGGAAATTACAACAAGATCTAGATAAGATGTAGATGAGATGAATAGAGATGGTGGTGATGCAACGGTGGATGATGAAGATCGATGCCTTAGCCTCCCGGATCTGCGTAGGGTGAAGATGGATCCCCGGTGGATGAGTTCCCCCTCCAGATGCCTTCCGGAGGTGAGGTTTCAGCGATATCTGGGTGTTCTGTATGTCGTCTCCCTGATCCAGTTGTACGGGGTGAAACTATTTGAGGAGGTGGAGGCGGCGCCTACTATACGGCCGATTTTTTTTATTCCAGTCATATAGTTGGGTCGTTGAACCCTCTGTCTCCTTTATTTGCTTCTGGTTTTTTCTGGTATTATTAATATTTGACCATGTTGTGCAAACTTGTGTATCTTGGAATGGTGGACATTGTTGCAGGAGGAAGTTTTTCTTTTTATCGCACAAAAAAGCTATTTTTCATTTTCCGAGTGCCAAAAAGAGAGGGTTTTATGAAGCAACCACCAAATGAAAGTTGCAAAATGGTACAACCCCATATTTCAAAAATACTAGACCACCTTTTATGGACAATGTCTCAACTAGAGTATCTAAAAGCTTTTCATACACCTCTGATCAAAAAAACAAATTTCTGCCGAATCGATAGGAAGTGTGTCCGATTTAAACCACAATACATGATTTTTATAAAAATCATTTTTAGATTCACAATATGCTATTTCATCAAATATCCGCTCATAGTTTCGCAAGGTGCCACCCGTACCTAAGAACCTTCATTCACTCAGGTCGTTTTGTCCGCAATTTGAAATGGGGATGAAAATTCAAAAAGATCAACACAATATAAAACCTACGCTGACATAGTATCCATAAAAATAACAAACTTGGAATATCGTGATAAAAAAATAAAATCTAAATACAGTAGCGAATGGATCGCGGAGGGAAAAAGAACAAAAATAGCTATGTCGACGGCCAGCCGTTAGGCCGTCGGCCTAGCTCTGACGGCGTCGAGTCCTCCGTTCCGTGCGGGCTCGGCAGCGGCACGTGAGGAAGCTATGTCGACGGCATTTTCTACGCCGACGACGACCCTCGGTCTAGAAGAAGCTATGCTGACGGTGGCCCTCGTCCTAACAGACGATACGCAGACGGTTCTTCTACGCCAACGGCATTTGTCTGGCTGTGGGCAGTCCTGGAGCTAGGCCTACGGCCGCGACATCCGGCCGTCCGCGTATCTTCCGGCCATCGGCCAAGCACTTGACCTATTGTGGGGATGTTCCCATCACCTTGGTGATAGTATCATTTTGTCACGGACATATTATACAGAGCTAGATATGTCTTAGAAGGTTGTTTTTCCTATCCGCATGTCCTCCCACAACAAAATCTCGGAACATATTACTATCATCATAATTGGATAATTCGTTGTATTCAAGCGGCAGCTTCCTGAGCTTCTCCAGAAAAGAATAATCCACCATTATGGAAACGAAAGAGAAATTAATTTTGAGCCCCTGATAGTTGGTCGAGTGCTGAGGGTATTAACTTCGAATTATTAGCCTTTTTAAGCTCTTGATCCATAAAGAGAACCATATCATCGGTATATTGCAAGATCTAGACCATCCTGCACCAGATATTGCATTAGTCCCGCAATTTGACCGTTCTTCTTCGGCACATTTAATCAGGATGGCCTGCATGCCAGGCACAATGTCAAAAAATATGGGTGGTAGTATGCCACTCTGACAGAGTCCTTTTCGCTTGAAACAAATGTCCCACATCATCATTGAAATTTGTATCTACACTACACGGACACACAATTATGGACTAGTGAACACAACTTTTCGGAGAAGACCTTCTAGACGTCTGGAACAAAATTATGGACACGATTCTCTAGACGTTTAATCTAAATTATGGACTAGGCAACAAAATAATCCTGGAAGTTTAATGTAAACAATTCTAGACGTCTGGCACGAATGATGTCCAACAACTCCTGTTGGGTACATGTAACACGGGGTGCCTCAAGAAGGAAGAAGGACAAAGTTAGCCCACTCCCTTGTAGTGGCAATGAAGTCAGTAAGACAAATTATCACACTTACCTTGGAAGCATCGATCGTGTTAGCTAGCTAGTGTGACGTCTTACTGCTTCCACGGATGCAGATCTCGGTGCAATTTTGTTTACTGGTTTCTATGAAATAGCTTGCTTTATTTATGCTCAAACGAACTCCATGAGCACCGCAGCTGCTTGCACTCTTATACTTAATCAATCTCTGCCTGCACGTACTCAATTTTTGCTCTTGTTTTTCCTCGTCAAAAAATGGAAATAAGAAACCGTAAAAAAAATAAGCAAAAGAAGAATGAAATAATATTCGTCACAAGACAAATCTCACACCCATTTCACCGGAAACAATCCTATCCTAGCCTACGAAAGCCCACACTCTTTTGGGAAGCCATTGGGGAACCTCTTGTAGTCGGTGCAGTAGTCGTAGATCATGTACTTGCTCTGCACTTCCCTCAGCTGCTGTTCCTGCTTCACGTCGTCGTCCGTCGCTCCTCCCTGCCCCGGGGCTACCCAGTGGCCGCCACCGCTGCTGCCGGAGCCGGAGCCGGAGCCGGACAGGTCCTGGCCGCACGTCCACGAGCCGCCGGCGGTCGGCGCGCACCCGGAGGCGGTGTAGTTGGCAAAGTATGCCACGAACGGCGCCTGCGACCAGTCGGTCTTGATCCGGCCGCCCTGCGTCGCCCAGTCTTCGGCGTCCCACAGGCACCCGAAGAACCGCATCGGCTGGTACACCGGGAACGGCACCCCGTCTTCCCAGTGGTTCTTGAACTGCCGGATCGGTATGCCGTCCACCAGGATCCTGAAACAGAGCAGCCGGCCATGGTTTCAGCAACATTATTCCATGCATGGAAGTTTAAATAATGGTCGAGCGAAGAGTCAATTACAGGATCTGGTCTGAGTTCCAGACGATGGAGTAGGTGTGGAAGGCCACGGTGGGGTCGAACCAGAGGCGGAACTGCACCTCCCTGCCGCCCTCGCCGGCGGCGAAGATGTTGGTGTGCAGGGTGTAGGGCTGGCCGGTGGCGTTGCCCAGGAACTCCAGGTCGATCTCGTCGTGCTTCTTCCAGTCCTTCGTGGAGAGCAACTGCAACCACAAAGCAAGATTACATCAGGAACTTCCATGGCTGGCTACTTGTGGGATGGTGTACGTGTCACTTACGTATATGGTGGTGACGGTGCCGGCGGAGTTGTTGGGGACGAGCTTGATGGACACGTCGATCCTGGCGAAGAGGTACGAGGTCTTGGACCCGAAGGCCGACCCCATGGCGCTGTCCATCGTCAGTCCGATGGTCTGGTCGCCGTTGCTGTCGTTGAGCAGCCGCGTCTGGCCCCACAGTATGTCCACCTTGTCCGTCATGAGACCACCTGCTGCCGGAGAGACGCCGGCAACGATAATCATCGCAACAAGAGCCCATAGGCTGGCCAGGAGACACCGCACCGTAGCCAGCGCCATGGCTTCTTGTTGCCACCGAGTGAAAGTGAGTGGAGTGTGTGGGAGCACCGAGGCCAGCCATGGTCATGTGCAGGCTATATGGAGACTGGAGTGTACGTACCGGCGTCAAAGCACAAGCGGCCAGATCGATGGCATCGCATCGAACTCGGCGACGCCATTAAATTCTTGGAAGATGTAAACAAGTTCCAAGTATGGGCTGGCTACTCACTCAGTGAAGACCTAGCCAGAGAAAATGTTACTCACGCGAGACATGGCTGGGAAAAAGGAGCAGGAAGTTGACCCACCTGGTTCTAGCGTTGGTAAAACAAATACCATATGATCGTGGCGGCAACCCGAATTTTACGAACCCTGTTTAGATCTTTTTTTTTTGCGAAAAAGGCTTAAGACCATATATTATCTCAAACCAACCATTATAAGAACATCCTTACAAGAAAAAGAGATAACACGTACTATCTTCCTTTTGCATCCCACGACGGAACGCCGAGCAGAGCTCAATGCCACTTCTCGGTCTCCGGCGTAGCAAAGCTCGTGTCGTAGAAAGCTTGCAAAAACATAGACGCTTGTAGAAGCAGCAGCTGGAAAGTCGTCGACGTAGACCAGAAGTTACCAGAGACCACGATCTCGAGAGATAGCCATCTTGGAAAGCCAGTACCGAGGAGGGTCGGGAGATAATCCAACTCCGGCCAGACGGAGACGGGGGACAACAAACTCACAAGCTTCCCGACGAAGCCGTACCTAGCTGAGCTTCATCGGGTTGAGGCGGAACTTGAGGACACCATACACAGATTGTATGTACGGTTACCCTTGTATATTGTACCAATCTTGTACCTAACCCTAATCGTCCTAGAGTCTAATATAAATACCAGAACCTGTGGTCTTTACCACGCGTGGCTTCCTCCCAAACCTGTCAACATGGTATCAGCCTCCCTCTGATCCTAAATCCTAGCCGCCGCCTAAACCCTAAGTCACCGCCTCCTATCTCTAGCCACCTCACCCTCCTTCCGCTGCTCTGATGGCCACGCAGGCTGCCCTCTCCGATGGCAACGCAGGTTGCCCTCTCTGATGGCATGTCCAGCGCAATTATTAGCTCCGCTGCCAGCACGTTCGTCCCCATCGCCGTGCCCATCGGTGGCGCCCTTAGATCGGCTGGCCCGATCATCCTCTCCTTCAAAAATGGCAACTACACCAAGTGGTGCATCTACATGTGCACTACATTCGGCCAAGCCGGCTACATCGGCCACATCGACAGCACCACCGCCGCCGCTCCGGCCGAAGCTACGTGGAACACGGCAGACTACACCTTCCTCAACGTCCTGCACGCCGCCATCGAGGAGGACGTTGCCGACATGATCCTCATTGGAAATCAGACCGTGCATCAACTCTGGCTTCTAGCTCACGATCTCTTCACCGCGAACAAGGCAAACAAGGCGATCAACCTCGACAACGAGTTTCTCCAAGTTTTGCAGGGGGGCATGTCCATCCACGAGTATTGCCCGCCGCCAGAATTAACTCGCGGATGCCCTCGCCAACAATGTCTCGCCAGTCTCCGAACGCGCGTTCGTCAACACCCTGCACGGCCTAGGTCCTTGCTTCGCCTCCACCGCGACGGCCATCTCCATGATCGAACCCCTGCCGTTGATGGCCCAAAATATATCGAGCTCGTTGGGGAACCCCAAGAGGAAGGTATGATGAGCACACCAGCAAGTTTTCCCTCAATTATAAAACCAAGGTTTAATCGAACCAGTAGAAGCAAGGAAACACCCCAAAGGTGTAGCTAGCTGAACTTTGGCAGGGCGCACTACCGGTGCCAGCAGCAATGTGGAGACCTACACAACACAACCACATAAATTTGTCCCCAACTTGCGATGAGGTTATCAATCTCACCGGTTTTGCTGAAAACAAAGGATTAAACGTATCGAGTGAAAGAAAGTAATAGTTTGCAGAAAGTAAACATAAAACAGTAAACAATTGATTGTAGATTGATAGTAAAAGAAAGGACCGGGGTCCATAGTTCACTAGAGGTGGCTCTCCTTAAGATAGATGACATGTTGGGTGAACAAATTACAGCGAGGCAATTGACAAACATCGAGAAAGCATACAAGCATATACTACTCATCTTGACTCCTTTGAGATTCGATTGGGCATTACAACATTATACATAGACCGCCATCCAACTGCATCTATGACTGATAATCCACCTTCAGGTTATCTTCCGAACCCCCTCCAGTATTAAGTTGCAAGCAACGGATAATTACATTACGGATTGCGTGTAAAGTAAACAATACGATTATTCTATGAACAAAGGATTATTGTTTTCTCCCTAGTAGCAACAGCACATCTAGTGCCTTAGAGATTTCTGTCACATCCCTAGATTACCAGAGGCATGAACCCACTACCGAGCATAAATACTAACTCTTGGAGTTGCTAGCATCTACTTGGCCAAGATAGCTACTAACAACGGAAAGCATGCAAGATCACAAATAACAAAGACATGATAGAATCAATAATCAATCTGAAATAGCATCTCAATATCCATCGGATCCCCGCAAACACAACATGCAGAATTACAAATAGATGATCTTGATCATGAACAAAGCTCACAAGATCTAGACATGACAACACAAAGGAGAAGAACCAGCCATCTAGCTACTACATGGACCCGTAGTCCAGAGATGAACTACTCACGCATCACACCGGAGGCTTGCATGATGATGAAGAAGGCCTCCAGGGTGAATTCCCCTCTCCGGCAGGGTGCTAGGAAGAGCTTCAGATCCCTCCTGATCTAGGGATGGGGATGACGACGGCTACAGACTCTTTTGTGGAATTTTGATCGGGTACTTAGTGCGCGGGCCAGGCCTGGCCATGCGGCCAGGTGGTGTGGCCACCCTCTGGCCCTCCCGTGTCTCGTACTCTGGCTCCGGGTGTCCCTCAGTGAAAAACTAACTTTGGCTTTTGTCCCGTCCAATTCCGAGAATATTCATTTTCTGACTTTCCTGCAACCAAAAACAGCAGAAAACAGACAGCTGATACTGTGGCTCTTGTTAATAGGTTCGTCCAAGAAATCATATGAAAAGTACTCCAGAGTGTGGACAAAAGATAAGAAAGTGGATAAAACCAAGCATGGAACATCAAAAATTATTGATATGTTAGCAACGTATCAACATCCCCAAGCTTAACTCCTGCTCGCCCTCGAGTAGGTAAGTGATAAAAAGAAAGAATAATTTTTGATGTGACATGCACCATCATAAACTTGATCAAAGTATTTGTAAAACATTCAAGGCTGGGATCATAGTACTTCAATCATAACATGAAAGACAAAGTTCTAGCAATAAGACAAAGAAACTATGTTGCAACATGAAAATGCACAAACAAAAGATTAATGAATAACAATGGTTTGCAAGACGTTTGTTTGTTTCACATAAAGAAAACATAGCATAGTGGCATTTATCTTGTCCCTCATAGAGTAGCAAACATAAATGCATAGGACACCTCCAAAGTTCATAAGAGTGACTAGATACAAATAGTTTAAAACAAGCAATATCAAAGTTATGCTTCAATCAACAAGTCTTGGGACAATGCACATAGAACTAAGAATGGCCACTATGCTCTCAAAGTAGGTGCATAAAGGTAGAAGGTGGAGACTCAACAAAAAAGTAAAAGAAAGGCCTTCATAGAAGGAAGTAGGGATTCAAGTTTCATAAAGAGCTTCCAAAAATTATGGTACTTAATAGCTTTCAGCTCTCATTGCCCCTATCATAAGCATCTTGAAGTGATTAAGGTTAAAGTGAACAAACTATGGAGTATATGCTTGACAAAGTATAAGTTGGAAATCTCATGTCCCTTGAATACGAGGGCCGATCCTCATGCTACTCAAGTTTAGTCACTGGTAAGTTCTTGTCATCGTAAGTACATGTGTATCATAGAGAACCACCAACGGGGTACCCCTTGCCCGATGATACGGAAGAATCCCCATATCAAAATGACAAGGCAAGCAGACAACGAGCATCTCAACAATCTTCTTATTTACCATGGGAATATGGTGCTTTTTTCTCTCTTTCCTCTTTTCTCATATCTCTTTTTTTCCTTTTTCTCTTTTTTCTCAATATCTGACTCTTTTTTTATAAGAAGAATGCTTCATAGATAACTCATTATGGTTACGCTGCAGGTTTCCACCATGACAACATGGATTAGACTAGCGGCCCAGGCATTTCTCTAACACATATACATAACTCCATGGACTTACAAGCTCCCCTTTCATTTCACACCTATGACATCCATAGACAAAAGAGCATGATATCAACTAGGTACAAAGTACAAGTGCAATGTTGAAAGCGTTCCCCATGGCAACATGGTTCTGCTAATCCCTAACAAATAAGTGCAAGCATATACAACATAAAAGACACAATGGTTCAAGTTTATTAAGGGCAAGAAAAGTAAAGTGTGCCATCAAGTTCGTGAGAGCTTTAATCACTAGTTTTCTCATAACAAGTTTAATTCAGAAGGTAGATAAAAACACAAATATACTTGGAATAGCATATGCTAGTAGGTAGGTATGGTGGACTCTTTGGAAGAACTTGGTTTTAGGAGTTGGATGCATGAGTGGAACTCATACTTTGGTTGCAGAGGCTAGCAAAATACTGGGAGTGACCAACTAAGAGAGCAATAATGGTCATAATCATGCAGAGCGACAAAACATCATTGATCAAAGCATAAAGTGATACTACAAGTTGAAAACTAAAGGATCATCAAGGCTATGGTGACTTGGGATAGTCGTAACATGGTGTGAGCATGTTCCAAGTCAACCCAAATAAAGCATCAAAGGAGAATACCACAATACTATGCTTTAATATGCTAAAACAACGCATGATCCTTACAAGGCAGATTAAGCAATCTCAATTGTTTATAACAAGTCATGCTACAACAAAGAATACTAAGCATAAAGCCAAAACAATATCGAGCATGGCATGACAAAGCATAGGCCACAGTGAAAAACAAGCTCTCTTTACCACTTAAGCATGAACTTTCCTACTCTTTTCCAATCCAAACCAAACTATTTGAAAACCAATGTATGAAAGAGGGGGTCCAACCAATTTATTCAGCAAACTAAGAAAACCAAGCAAACGAAAAACCAAAATGAAAATGAAAAAGAAGCCGCTCCAAGAACAACACAACTGTGCATGAAACAATAAAAATGAAGTGTTTGGAAGAAACATGGGATTTTTATTGATGAAGAGGGGGATGCCTTGGGCATCCCCAAGCTTTGACGCTTGTACTTCTTGGATATTTCTTGGGGTGACACGCATGGCATCCCCAAGCTTGAGCTTTAGTCCATCCTTCATCTCATTACTCATTCCTTCCATATACCTAAAATTTTTCCTTCATACAAAACTTCACACAATCTTTATTAGCAACATTAGTGCACTCAAGATAATAAGTCTTCAGGTTCAGTTCTAACACCAATAAAACTTCCATTAAAACACTATCTATTGTAGCACTTCCCTCAAAAAGCTCAATTCCCCAAAAGAACTAAAAAAGGAACCAACAAGAAGCAAATGCAAATAATGGCAGAAATCTGTCCAAACAGACTAGAAGGTGAAGACGAATTTTTTCGAAGACCTTCTGTTGCTCAAATCGAAAAGTGTTGAACTAATGAAAGTTAGCTAACAACCTAGGGCACAAGCAAAAAAATTCATGCCTCAAAAGGACGTATAGAGATTTTACACGAATGTTTACAGTGAAGCACAAAAATCTATTTCGGGACAGCAACTTTCCCAATCATAACTTCTCTCTCATTAGAGGTTACTCTTGGCACAAAAAGCAAATAAAAAGGATAAGGAGTGGTTATTACTGAAGTAATAACTTCCAAGACTCATCTAAAACTTTTGGGTTATCTCCCAATAAGTACTTTTCTTTAACGCCTTTAAGTTAGGCATAAGAAGCAAGAAAAAGAATCAAGTGTTCTCAAATGAAGAAGCATTAAGAGCAAATTTTGTTTTCATAGGAGAGGCAAAAGAAATCTTCTCTCTCTTCTTAGGGAAGTGTTCTATACCTTTCTTGAGTGGGAGTTGATATTTAATGGTGTCTTATTTCATATCAATAATGGCACCAACAGTTCTAAGAAAAGGTCTTCCCAAAGTAATAGGACAAGGAGAATTGCATTCAACATCCAAAACATAGAAATCAACAGGGACATAGGCATTGTTAACCATAATAAGAACATCATTAATACTCCCCATGAGTTTTTTTAGCATTATCATTAAGTGGGACATTCAAATAACAATCTTCAAGTGGTGGCAAATCAAGCATATCATAAATCCTTCTAGGCATAATAGAAACACTACTATCAAGATCACATAAAGCTTTGAAATCAAAATCATTAACTTTCATATTAATGATGGGTTCCCAACCATCTTCTTGTTTTATAGGAATAGAAGCTTTATGTTTCATCTTTTCTTCTTTAATTTTTATGAGAGCATTAGTAATGTGTTTTGTAAAGGCCATATTCATAGCACTAGCATTAGGACTTTTAGCATGGTTTTGTAGGAACTTAATAACTTCAGAGATATTGCAACCATCAAGATCAAAATCATAATTATCATCTAAAGTAGTAGAGATATTACTAGCCTCAACACTAGTGGTAGTGATAGTAGAAACACTAATGTTTCTAGCAATTTCATCTTCTCCTTCCTACTTAGCATGCAATTCAGCTAATACTCTAACATTTTCATCAATTCTTACTTGTATGGCATTAGTAGCTGCAAAGGGATTATCAATAGTTTCAGGTTTAGTAGCCATTTTATTAATCAAAGAGGATTGTGCTTCAGACAAAGATGATATATTTCTTTCAGCATTAGAAAGCTTCAATTGCAAACTAGGAATTTACCTATTCAAACTCTCAAGTTGATGACTAATATTCTTCAAAAGGGTAGATTGTTCCTCCATAGTTTTAGTAAATAATTTAGTTTGTTCATATTGCATTTGCATGAAGTTTTTAGTGGATCTTTCAACTTCTAAAATTCTTTCTTCACTAGGTATTCTGGGTTTGCCATTATAACCATAAGTATTATTAGGAGGGTAGGGCCTATAATTGTTATTACCATAAGCATTGTTGCCAAAATTGTTATTTCTTATAAAGTTCACATCAACTTGCTCTTCTTGAGCAACCAAAGAGGCTAAGGGAACATGATTTGGATCAATATGAGCTTTCCCATTAAAGAGCATAGACATAATAACATCAGTCTTATCACTCAAGGAGGAGGTTTCCTCAACAGAATTTACCTTCTTACCTTGTGGAGATCTTTCAGTATGCCATTCAGAGTAGTTAACCATCATATTATCCAGAAGCTTTGTTGCAGCACCCAAAGTAATGGTCATAAAGGTACCTCCAGCAGCAGAATCCAATAGATTTCTTGAAGAATAGTTCAATCCTGCATAAAAGATTTGGATAATCATCCAAGTAGTAAGTCCATCAATGGGACAATTCTTTACAAAAGATTTCATTCTTTCCCAAGCTTGAGCAACATGTTCGTTATCAGATTGTTTAAATTTCATTATTTCATTATTTCACTTCTCATAGATATAATATTAGCAGGAGGATAGTATTTTCCAATGAAAGCATCTTTGCATTTAGTCCAAGAATCAATACTATTCCTAGTTAGGGAATTTAACCATTCTTTAGCTTTTGCTCTCAAAGAGAAAGGAAACAATTTAAGCTTAATAATATCTCCATCTATATCCCTATGCTTTTGCATCTCACATAGTTCAACAAAGTTATTTAGATGAGCAGCAGCATCTTCAGTACCAATACCAAAAAATTGTTCTCTCATAACAAGATTGAGTAAAGCAGGTTTTATCTCAAAGAAAGTAGCTTCAGGAACAGGTGGAGCAATAGGTGTGCTCATAAAATCATTGTTGTTGGTGCTAGTGAAGTCACACAACTTACTGTTTTCAAGAGTAGTCATTTTTTTGTGTTTTTAATATAGAAAGCAAACTTGTAAAACTAATTTTCTGTGTCTTTGATAAAGAAACAAGCAAACAAAGCAAAAGTAAACTAAGCAAAACAAAAATAACAAAATAAAGAGATTGGTTATGAGGGACTCCCCTTGTGAAGATGTCCTTGACTCCCAAAGAATGGCCTGTAAAAATAGCTTGATGGCCCAAAATATATCGAGCTTGTTGGGGAACCCCAAGAGGAAGGTATGATGAGCACAACATCAAGTTTTCCCTCAATTCTGAAACCAAGGTTTAATCGAACCAGTAGGAGCAAGGAAACACCCCAAAGGTGTAGATAGCTGAACTTTGGCAGGGCGCACTACCGGTGCCAGCAGCAACATGGAGACCTGCACAACACAACCACAGAACTTTGTCCCCAATCTCACCGGTTTTGCTGAAAAGAAAGGATTAAACATATCGAGTGGAAGAAAGTAATAGTTTGCAGAAAGTAAACACAAAATAGTAAACAGTTGATTGTAGATTGATAGTAAAAGAAAGGATCGGGGTCCATAGTTCACTAGATGTGGCTCTCCTTAAGATAGATGACATGTTGGGTGAACAAATTACAGCGGGGCAATTGACAAACATCGAGAAAGCATACAAGCATATACTAGTCATCTTGACTCCTTTGAGATTCGATTGGGCGTTACAACATTATACATAGACCGCCATCCAACTGCATCTATGACTAATAATCCACCTTCAGGTTATCATCCGAACCCCCTCCAGTATTAAGTTGCAAGCAACGGATAATTGCATTACAAATTGCGTGTAAAGTAAACAATACGATTGTTCTATGAACAAAGGATTGTTGTTTTCTCCCTAGTAGCAACAACACATCTAGTACCTTAGAGATTTCTGTCACTTCACCAGATTACCAGAGGCATGAACCCACTATCGAGCATAAATACTAACTCTTGGAGTTGCTAGCATCTACTTGGCCAAGATAGCTACTAACAACGGAAAGCATGCAAGATCACAAATAACAAAGACATGATAGAATCAATAATCAATATGAAATAGCATCTCAATATCCATCGGATCCCCACAAACACAACATGCAGAATTACAAATAGATGATCTTGATCATGAACGGAGCTCACAAGATCTAGACATGATAGCACAAAGGAGAAGAACCAGCCATCTAGCTACTACATGGACCCGTAGTCCAGAGATGAACTACTCACGCATCACACCGGAGGCTTGCATGATGATGAAGAAGGCCTCCAGGGTGAATTCCCCTCTCCGGCAGGGTGCCAGGAAGAGCTTTAGATCCCTCCCGATCTAGGGATGGAGATGACGGTGGCTACAGACTCTTTCGTAGAATTTTGATCGGGTACTTAGGGTTTTTGTATCGGAGGCATCTTATAAGTGGAAGGAGAGGCCGAGGGGGTGCCTGGGCTGGCCACACCACCCCCTGGTGCGGGCCAGGCCTGGCCGCATGGCCAGGAGGTGTGGCCACCTCTGGCCCTTCTCCATCTCGTACTCTGGCTCCGGGTGTCCCTCGGTGAAAAACTGACTTTGGCTTTTGTCCGGTCCAATTCCAAGAATATTCATTTTCTGACTTTTTGGAACCAAAAACAGCAGAAAACAGGCAACTGGCACTGTGGCTCTTGTTAATAGGTTAGTACAAGAAATCATATGAAAAGTACTCCAGAGTGTGGACAAAACATAAGAAAGTGGATAAAACCAAGCATGGAACATCAAAATTATGGATACGTTAGCAACATATCAGCCGTCCTTCCTTCGAACCCGCGGTATGCTGCTCATGGAGGATATGCAGGAGGCGAACACTACATCTACTGCCCTCGTCTCTCAAGCCCAATCTAGCGGCCCCGCTCCACCCTACACTATCCAGGGCTGCCGTGGTGACTCAGCCAACACCTCCAAGGGCAAGCAGCCATCCATGCCAAAGAACAAGAATGACGGGCGCAATGGTGGCGGCTACGGCTAGGCCAACCTCGTGATGCCTAGTCTGACTAGACCATGGGTGTTCTTCTCCCGGGCACGGGGCAGTGACGCGCACCCTCCAACCCCAGCATCCTTGGCCCTCGCCCGTAGGCGTACCACACCACGTCCGCGCTGGTGTACCAGTCCGCGTAGCCGGCTCCCTCTACATCAGCTTGGGACATATCCCCCCTCATCGCCGCAATGAACAACCTTGTCCTACAGCAAGGTGGCTGTGTCATGGACTCTGGCGCCTCATTTCACATGACCAACGACGACGGTAATCTCCAAATTTCCACACCTATTTCTTCTCCACACTTTGTTACCATCAGCAACGACACCTCTATCCCTATATCATCTTCGGGTCACTCATCTTTTCGTACACCATCTAGGCATGTCTTTAAACTCAACCACGTCCTCTTAGTACCAAATCTAATTCATAATTTTATTTACATTTGCAAATTTACTCGAGATAACTTTTGCTCCATTGAGTTTGACGCCTTTGGTTTCTCTGTGAAGGACCTGAAGACCTGTCGTGTGATTCTCCGCTGCAATAGTGATGGGGACCTATAAACTTTTCCCGGCAATGCCTCCATCTGCCGGTTATCCTCCACCGCCTTGGTTGCCACCACCACCGCCGATCTGTGGCACCAACATCTTGGTCACCCAGGACACCATGCTATATCGGCTCTTCAGCGTCTAAGTTTATCAAATGTAATAAAAGTACTCATTCTCGTGTTTGTCACGCCTGTCAGCTTGGGAAGCATGTTCGTCTGCTGTTTCGTTAGTCTACCACCATGTCTAGCACCGCTTTTGATTTAATACAGTGTGATTTGTGGACATCACTCATTAGAAGTACTTATGGTTTTCGATATTATCTTGTTATTGCCGATGCCTATTCGCACTTTTATTGGTCTTTTCCCTTATGTCAAAAGTCTTGTGCTACTCATATTCTCTTCAACCTTTTATGTTATGCGCGCACACAATTCGACGTCACTATACATGCTCTCCAAACTGATACAACACTGAGTTTCTAACGCTTCTGTTGATACTATTCTATCCACCAATGGTACTACTTTACGCTTATCGCGTCCTTACACATATCAGCAAAATGGCAAAGTTGAGCGTGCCATACATACTCTTAACGATACTATGCGCATGTTAATGTTCCATGCACACTTACCGGACAAATTCTTATCTGAAGCCCTGGCCACGACCATCTATCTTCTTAACCGGCATCCTAGCACCGCCAAAACTCCCTCATACCATATACTCGCCTGCACGGTCATGCACCACCATATGATATCCTTTGAGTTTTTCCGATGTCTATGCTATACCAACATTGCATCCACCGTCATACACAATATTAGCGCTCGCTCCGTGGCATGTGTGTTACACATCTATCTATCCAACCAGGGGCTGGCTGCCCTTCGTGGGCTTCGGGCCGGCTGGATCAGGCCGATCAAGCGCCAAGTACTAAGCCTCAAGACTTGGCCGACTGTATCGCTTGGCCGATCGTCCCAAGGTCAAGTAAGAATAAGACCGGCTGGGGACGTGACGTACTCTACAATACCGCGTACACCCCGGCCATATCGACAAGATAGAAAGAAGGCGCCCATACCGGAGAGTTTAGCACCCTTGTCATCTATAGTGCCAACGACTTAGCGCTGTGCACATGACGCTCGTCCTACGGGACACTGTGCGTACCACTATAGTTGACTTTGTGCCTAGGTCACACCGGCAGGGCCCCACCAGCCGGTCGTTACCTTGTATTCCGCACCCTAGCCTGTATATAAGGGGTGTGAGGGCCTCTAAAGCAAGGTTGATCTCTCCGGTGGCACTACAACACATATCGTCTACCCTGGTGCTTATAAACGCTGAGGCACACACCTAGTCGCCGCGCTCATGCTAATAAAAAAAAAATCCACCAAGGATAACTGCGTTGGTTTTTTTTACGTGAAACTTTTTTGGCTTGTCACATCGTTATCCTCCGAGTTAGCGCTAGCTCGGTGCGACAGATCCTCCTTGGTACATAAGGGAAGACATCGCAAATTTAGTGTCGTGTCACCTACTTCGTGTGCCGTGCTTCGTACATCATTAGCGATATTAAAAATTAATTAAAATAATAGTACACAAATTAGGGAACATAATTCCATATAAATCAAAAATTACGTTTTCTTTACATGATTTGAGACCCTCTCTTTTCATTACAGAACTCCAACAATTCGTTACAGAGGAGAAAAATGTAAAAGTTAAACTAAAAAAGATAAAGGGAGAAATTTAGGTTTCTCTATTTATCCTTCCTAATCCTACATTTAAGTGTATTTAAGTGTGTCTGTCGTGATGGTCATGGCGACATGCTGATGCATGTAAAATGCATCTAAGAACTTTGCACTTTATTACTTGATATTCCAGCATATTTGCATCATATATGGGGTATATTCATGTTCTATAATGATATTTGGGAATAATTCAGACTTCCCATATTGTTTTACATTTAACCCTGCCGGAGCAGAAAACCCCTATTTCAATGTTTTTGATTTTTAGGTACCCAAATGATGTCCAACTAACCTGAAACTTCACATACCTAGTATTTATAAGAACCGAGAACAATGGGCCAAAGATCCACGAGAAAAGAAGACCGGGGAGGGAACGAGCTAACTAGCCGCGACCCACCCCTGGTCGCGACTGATGTGCTCGTTTGATCCTCGAGTCTCCCATACCGTCGATTCTTTCTCCCAGGCGAAGGTTCTGACCTAAAACCACGTATAAAAAAGGTCTCCCGATGAATCTCGGAAAGGAGTACTGCAGAAGACAGAAACACGAAATAGAGAGGCAGGAGGCAGAAGATTGGAGGGGGAAAACTCTGGTGGGGTGCTACCGGTGTGATCTCCACCTCCTCCAACGACTCCAGCACCTTCACCATGATGAAGGGGGAGTAGTCCACCCCTAGACTATGGGTTTGTGGCAGTAGCTATTGTATCTCTCTCTCATGATCTCGATTGTATTAGAACCGTATGAGCTGCATAACATGATTACAGTCATATTTGTATTACCTATGTGGTGGATCTTTATATAGTTGATATTTGAGATTGCAATTTTTCAGTATTGGAAGTATATGAATAGATGCATATTATGTACCCCGTTCTTATTTACTTGTTTTGATCAAACTTGTATATGGGAGCGTGTGTGAGGGAACATGTTCATTAGTTGGAGCAATGGGGGTGATCTTGCGGGTAGGACAGTAAAACTTGCGAATCACTTGGGTGTTTATCTTACTTAGTTGCCTCACTAGGGATAAAGAAAATACCATGTTTAGACTGGATCAAGTATGTTTTTATTTTAACTTCATGTCGTAGAACTTAATGTTAATTTATCTTAATACTAGATTGCTTGGAGACCCCCCTTTCTAGTGGAGTATAAGTGAATTGTTAGAAATAACATATCTATGTTAGGACATGATGCCCATATGAATTTCTATCCATACTTTAACATGTCGCACCAATGTTATGTCAACTAGAGTGTCCTGTGTCCACCACAACTGAAAGAGAGAGTGCATAAGCGAAACCATAAACCCCGGTCCATTTTAAACCATAACAAAACACTATCCAACACATCTACACCACTTTTTATTTTCAGTACTAATTAAATACAAAAATACAAAAACATTTCTCATACTTGCAAACACCAACCAAAACCTAAAAACATCATATTCCATTGCATTTATCACCATTGCATATTTATTTTACTATTTCATTGCATTTTACTTTTATTGCATTTTATTTCAGTTTTGCTTACATACACCTTGTGCTTGACAACCACTTGGTGAGGTTGAGGACACAAAACAATCTACAACTATTTTGTAGGTTGCTTGACAAAGAACAAAGAGGATCATTCTCGTATACACAGCTCCCCGAGAGTTCGATATTTAAACCCTCGAGTTTCCCTCGTGGGGAAGACTTCCATTTACTACATCAATCTCCACTTAGAGTCTCAACCATTAAGGTGCAGCGAGAAGCTCCCACGACAACCGTCAATAAGTTTTCTGGCGCTCGCATCGAGGAAAGTTTCTCGCGCCGTTGCTGGGGAGCTAGTAAAAGGATAGCTCACAAGAAAATTCAACTTTATCACCAACTTGTGTAAACACCTAAGCTTGGGGAGGTTGCATGTACGTGAGTATCATCTTGTTCTTTTCGATCTTCAAAGTAGTTTTATTTTGTTTTGTTATTGTCTTTACTTTCATCTTTATATTTTCATTTTTACATTTTAGTTTCTTTTACCATTCCGTTTTGCATTTAGTTTTTATTTTTCAGTTTTTGTCTTGACTTTTTATTTCGGTTTGTCTTTTAGTTTTAAGTTTTGCATTTCATTTGTTAGTTGTTAGTTCAATAGTATTAGTTTTAGTATCATTTTACTTTCAGTTTTCATTCAAAAACATAAAACACATAAAAAATAGTATCACTTTACTACTTGGATAATGGGAGAAAGAACTAAATTGTCTGTCTACACAAATACACCTAATGATCAATTTATTGCTAAGCCCATTACCACACCTGAGATTATAGTGGAGAGATTTGAAGTTAGTCCTAGTTTGCTAAATTTGATAACGAGGGAACAATTTGGAGGTAGTGCAAATGAGGATGCCTCTATGCATCTTCATGACTTTTGTGAAATATGTGACATGCAAAAATTTAAAAATGTTGAAAATGATATCCTCAAACTAAAATTGTTTCCATTCTCACTTATAGAAAAAGCTAAAGCATGGTTACTATCACTACCCACCACTAGTATAAATTCTTGAGATGATTTAAAAGAAGCATTCATAAAAAATATTATCCTCCTGTTAAAATTTTGCAAAATAGGAATAGAATCTTATCATTTAGGAAAAATGAAAATGAACATGTAGCTATGGATTGGGAGAGAATTAAGATAATGCTTAGGACTTGTCCATCACATGGAGTCAATGAATGGACCATCTTGTATTCATTCTATAATGGTTTGAACTATATGTCTAGAAACATACTAGATTCTACTATTGGAGGTGCTTTTATGAGTAAGACTATTGTAGAAGCAAAAGCCATACTAGAAAGTATATTGCAAAATTATAGTAAATGGCATACTGAAATAGCACCTATTCCTTCCAAGGAAGTAAATTCCATAGAAGAGATAGACACTTTATCTAGTAAAATGGACGCCATTCCTGCTTTCATGTCTAAACAAAATGTTGAGAATGTTCCTTTGTAAGACTTAGTTGGTAACAATGCTGAAAGTGTGGATGTGAACTTTGTTAGGAATTTTGGTAGTAGTAGCTATGGTAATAATAACTACAACTCTTACAATAGGCCACCCTTTGTTCCCAACAAATATGCTAGTAGTGGTAATTTTTCTAATGACTTGGAAAACACTATTAGAACATTTATATCTACCCAAAAAGAGTTGAACACACAATTTATATATAAATTGGAGAAACAAGATGTTTTGTTTGAGAGGGTAGATCATCTCACTAGGGAAGTAACATCATTGAAAGAAACTATCATTGCTCAAAAACATGAGGAAACTATAAACTATGTGCAAGAGGTAATAGATAGATCTTGGTAAGTTATTAATGAAAGAGAGAGAGAGAGAGTAGAAAATGAAACTCTCATTATTATGAATGAGAAAAAGGTAGAAGAATTTAAGATGCTTAGTGAGTTTAAGGATCCACTACTTGCTCTAGATAATTGTAGCTTACATGAACTCATTAATGTGCTACAAAAATTTGCTAGTTATCCTTCCATAAATTCTCACCAACGGGTTTTGGTTCTTATATAGCTAACCATGCGCTTAAAGAAAAGATTGCCAGGTACAATCAAGATGCTATGATACCACCTAATCTTGGGGATATATGGATCCCCAAGGTACTAATTACTATTGGAAAATAAACACACCATGCTATACTTGATATAGGTTCTGGTGTTTCCATTTTATCTAAAAATCTATATGAATTGCTAGAATTGCAAAATATAGAAAAATTATCCATGGATCTACTTTCTGATAATATCATTAAACATGCTATAGTAAAAGTTAGTAATGTAATGGTAGAGCTTCACACGACTTTCGCTCCTGTTGATTTTATTACTATGGACATGGGGAGTAAAACCTCTAATCTAATTATTTTGGGAAGACCTTCCCTTCGTACTACAACTGCTATTATTGATTCAAAGGAAGGTAATGTAAAGTTTTAGTTTCCATATAAGAAGTGTATGGAACACTTTCCAAGAAAGAGGGGCACTCCAAAATTTAAGCTCCTTCATGAGCTTCACCCCTCTTGAAATTCAAGTAAGCAAGCCTAGCTATATGGCTTTAAAGAAAGTGCTTTGCGGGAGGCAACCCGAATGTTTTTGTTTTAATTTTCTTTGTGTCCTCTTGATGTAGCAAGAGACTTTAGTTTTCGTTTTAGTTCTGTAGTTTTCAATAAAGTACCAAGTTTTACCCATTTTGAATTGAAAAAGTTGAACACGTATATGGAGTTGCAGATTTCTGCACGAGTCTCTGTACCGTATGATTTTTCATATTTTTTATGTAACTCCGATTGAGCTCATGTTGGAAATTTAGTTACAAATTTTCATCCTCTATATGCTCATGTAATATCGTGATTTTAGGACATGTCTAAGAAGGATAATTAATTACGTTTTGCTGCTGCTAAAATTCTGGACAAATTCTGACCCATTTTGTTTTATGCATTCTTTGAGCTTTTAAGTTGAATTTTTTTGATTGATTTGAGTTCATGAGAAAGCACAAAACATTATATACCTACTAGAAATTTCATATATACATTTGTTTAAGGATTTCTTGCAGCAACCAATGTGTCTTTTGTACCCACTAATGTCACCCCATAGAAAAGAGATGGGAGAAAATTTTGTGTTGATATTTTTCACAGGGATTGGAGATGCACCAAGAGTAATCCAAGGATGGTCAAAACCATAAGCTTGGGGATTCCCAAGCCACCCAAGTGGACCAACCGCACTCTCGGTTTGCACACTTCTACTTTCTGTTTTTCGAGCAACACATTACTATCGCATAAACTTGGAGTGTCTTTTATTTGTTTTAGTTTGTTTTGTTTTATTTCTATTTGAGTAAGACCACCACTTTGATATATATTATGGGAGAGATACTGGAGGTCTAGTTTAATTAAAGTTGGATTCTATTAAAATTTGGGATTGGGATGTTGAAGTTGATATTAAAAAGATTACACATAGTTGCATGGTTCATATGCTTTGAATGAGTATCAATTTGCTAATGCATTGTGTTGAGTTTTCTCTTAGTCATGTTTTGATGTTTGCTATTAGTTTACATTGTTTGACATGGACTGATTAGAACTATGGACTCTTCTGCATGCATGTAGATGGTCAACATTCTCCCTCTTGCTAGCCCAAAAATAAAACCAACAAGTTAAAACTTGTTATCGAACTCCTTTGAACCAAGTTTTCCAGAGTGTGCACCATACCTACCTATGGGAATAATTGCTATTCCAAGTATGTTTCTCATGTTTTATTGATTTATCTAGCTTCCAAATTAAGATAATTATGGTTATGTTTGCTATGAGAAAATTGGTTAGTAAAGCTCTCACAAACTTGATGGCACACTTTTATTTCTTGCACATAATAAACTTGAACCATTGTAAATATCTTACGAAGTTGTGTGCTTGAAACATTATGAGTTGGGAGTTATCATAACCATGCTTTCATGGGGCATGTTTTTACCATTGCACTTATTCACATTTAGTTGATATCATGTTCTTTTGTTATGGATGCCTATCATTTTGAAATAAATTGGAACCTTTGTGAGCTCATGGAGTTTATATATGTGTGAGAGAAACGCCTGGGCTGCTAACCTAAGCCATGTATCATTCATGGTAGAAATTTACAACATCCCATAGTGGGCATTCTATGAAGCAACTTCAATAAAAAGCTATTCCAATAGTAAATAAAAAGAATTGATGAGATGCCCATTGTCTGTTTGTCTTGTCATTTTGGTATGGGAAACCTCCCATACCATGGGGCAAGAGGTACCCCGTTTGGCGTTCTCGATGATACATGGGGCAATAAGAACTTGCTTAGGGTCCTAAGTATAGTAGCCTGTGGTGTAGGTACTCGTATTCAAGGGGCATGAGGCATTCAACTTATACTTTGTCAAGCATATAACTCATACTTGCCATCACACTAACCTTAACCACTCAAGATGCTTATGATAGGGGCAATGAGGACTCAAAGCTAATGAATACCATAGTTCAAACATGATCATAAGAGGAAGAATTTGGAAGCTATATGCAAATTATTCAGGATTAATCTCTGCTTATTATCTGTCTTTCCAAAGTTTCCACCTTAATATTCAGAATTGAGAAGAAAACTCTATGACCACTATAGGATGCTTTTACTTTACTTTTGCTTTTGCATTTTGCATTCATTTGGTACATAGCTCTTTCTTCTATGCTACACTTTGTGAATTTCTATTGATCATCCTTTCATGGTATATGAGATATCACTTCATTATCTATCTTGCATATTGCTATTCCTTTAAAGAATGAATCATTTGACTTTGTGTAGAAATAGTAATTAGTCTTGATATCCAAAATAGTATTAAAGTACAAACTCCATGTTATTTTTATCACCTTCATAGTCAAGGACGAGTATAGGTTAAGCTTGGGGATGCTGATACATGTAAAATGCATCCATGAACTTTGCACTTTATTACTTTATATTCCAGCATATTTGCATCATATATTGGGTATATTCATGTTTTATAATGATATTTGGGAATAATTCACAATTCCCATATTTTTTTGGAATTAACCCTGCCGAGGCACAAAACCCCTATTTCAATGTTTTTGACTTTCAGGTACCCAAACGATGTCCAATTGACCTGAAACTTCACAGATCTAGTATTTATGAGAACCAAGAACAATGGGCCAAAGATCCGCGAGAAAAGAAGACCGAGGAAGGAACGAGCTAACCAGCTGAGGCCCACCCCCTGACCACGGCTGATGTGCTCGTTTGCTCCTCGAGTCTCCGATGCCATCGATTCTTTCTCCCAGGTGAAGGTTCTGACCTAAAACCACGTATAAAAAAGGTCTCCCGACGATTCTGGGAAAGGAGCACCGCAGAAGACAGAAACACGAAATAGAGAGGCAGAAGATTGGAGGGGGAAAACTCTGGCGGGGCGCTACCGGTGTGATCTCCACCTCCTCCAACGACTCCAACACCTTCACCATGATGAAGGGGGAGTAGTCCACCCCCGGACTATGGGTTTGTGGTAGTAGCTATTGTATCTCTCTCATGATCTCGATTGTATTTGAACCGTATGAGCTGAATAACATGATTATGGTCATATTTGTATTACCTATGTGGTGGTTGATATTTGAGATTGCAATTGTTCAGTATTGGAAGTATATGAATAGATGCATATTATGTACCCCGTTCTTGTTTACTTGTTTTGATCAAACTTGTATATGGGAGCGTGTGTGGGGGAACGTGTGCATTAGTTGGAGCAATGGGGGTGATCTTGCGGGTAGGATAGTAAAACTTGCGAACCACTTGGGTGTTTACCTTACTTAGTTGCCTCACTAGGGATAAAGAAAATACCATGCTTAGACTAGATCAAGTATGTTCTTATTTTAACTTCATGTCATAGAAATTAATGCTATACTCTGAAGTTGATATTAATAGTAGATTGCTTGGAGGCCCCCTTTCTAGTGGAGTATAAGTGAATTGTTAGAAATAACATATCTATGTTAGGACGTGATGCTGATACATTGCAAATATATCTATAATTTTTTATGTTCCATGCTTGGTTTTATCTACTTTCTTGTGTTTTGTCCACACTTTGGAGTACTTTTCATATGATTTCTTGGACTAACCTATTAATAAGAGCCATAGTGTCAGCTGCCTGTTTTCTGCTATTTTTGGTTCCAGGAAGTCAGAAAATGAATATTCTTGGAATTGTACGGGACAAAAGCCAAAGTTGCTATTTTACCGGAAGACATCTGGAGCCAGAATACAAGATTTGAGAAGGGTGGGGCTGGCCACACCACTGGCAGGCTGCCAGGCTGACCAAGACTGGGGTGGTCTGACCGACCCCAGCACCCCCTCGGCCTCTCCTTCCGCCTATATATTGCCTCCGATACCAAAACCCTAAGTACCCGATCAAAATTCCACAAAAGAGTCTATAACCGCCGTCATCTCCATCCCTAGATCGGGAGGATCAAGCTCTTCCCAAAGACTTCCGGAGAGGGGAATTCACCCTGGAGGCCTTCTTCATCACCATGCAAGCCTCTGGTGTGATGCGTGAGTAGTTCATCTCTAGACTATGGGTCCATATAGTAGCTAGATGGCTGGTTCTCCTCCTTTGTGCTTTCATGTTTAGATCTTGTGAGCTCCGTTCATGATCAAGATCATCTATTCGTAATCCATACATGTTGTGTTTGCGGGGATCCGATGGATATTGAGATGCTATTTCAGATTGATTATTGATTCTATCATGTCTTTGTTATTTGTGATCTTGCATGCTTTCCGTTGTTAGTAGCTATCTTGGCCAAGTAGATGCTAGCAACTCCAAGAGTTAGTATTTATGCTCGATAGTGGGTTCATGCCTCTGGTAATCTGGTGAAGTGACAGAAATCTCTAAGGTACTAGATGTGCTATTGCTACTAGGGAGAAAACAACAATCCTTTGTTCATAGAACAATCATATTGTTTACTTTACACGCAATTCATAAAGCAATAATCTGTTGCTTACAACTTAATACTGGGGTGGGGGGGTTCGGATGATAACCTGAAGGTGGATTATTAGTCATAGATGCAGTTGGATGGCGGTCTATGTATAATGTTGTAATGCTCAATCAAGTCTCAAAGAATTCAAGATGATTAGTATATGCTTGTATGCTTTCTCGATGTTTGTCAATTGCCCCGCTGTAATTTGTTCACCCAGCATGTTATCTATCTTAAGGAGAGCCACCTCTAGTGAACTATGGACCCCGGTCCTTTCTTTTACATACAATCTACAATCAACTGTTTACTGCTTTGTGTTTACTTTCTGCAAACTATTACTTCCTTCCATTCGATACGTTTAATCCTTTGTTTTCAGCAAAAACGGTGAGATTGACAACCTCATCGCAAGTTGGGGACAAAGTTCTATGGTTGTGTTGTGCAGGTCTCCACCTTGCTGCTGGCACCGGTAGTGCGCCCTGCCAACGTTCAGCTAGCTACACCTTTGGGGTGTTTCCTTGCTCCTACTGGATTGATAACCTTGGTTTCATAACTGAGGGAAACTTACTACTGTGCTCATCATACCTTTCTTGGGGTTCCCCAATGAGCTCGACATCAACACGAGCCAGCAAGTATTTTTCTAGCGCCGTCGCCGGGGAGTCAAGGACATCTTCACAAGGGGAGTCCCTCATAACCAATCTCTTTACTTTGTTATTTTTTTTGCTTAGTTTCTTTTGCTTTGTTTGCTTGTTTCTTTATCAAAAACACAAAAAAATAGTTTTACAAGTTTGCTTTCTTTATTGAAACAAAAAAAAATTTAGTTCCTATCTTAAGTTGCCTTTATGTCTAGCCTTGCTCCAATCACTATGTCACCCGAGGAAATGATTTTCACTTTTAAACAAGGAATTGAGGAAAGTTTCAAGGAAGCTTGGTCTAGAATCTCTGATGTACATGAAAAAACTAAGCCTAAAATGACTCAAAGCTTGTTCCTTAGCAGTTGTTACTTTGGGATCGCTCTTTGCTATAGATATGCTTTAGATGCTATTGTGGGAGGAGATTTCCTCCAATGTAATGAGGATGATGCTATTAATGCTATAAAGAAATTGATCTTTACTTACAACTTGCCTAGCAAAACTGATATTTCTTTCGCAAGCATATTTGCTAGATTAAACACTCTTGAGACCCGTACTACTAGCTTAAAAGATTGCTATAATATGCTTAGGGAGCATCATAATTATGTTCCAATAAATTCTGAACCATCAAAGTGGCTCCCCACAGTAAATATTGATATAAATAATGAAACTTTTCAAGCTCGCTGTGATATCATGTCTGAATTTTTTCTTATGCCAAAAGATATTTATGAATCTTTCAATCTTTGGGGGCTTTCTGAAGGGGGAAAGAAATATCTCTTGCTAATAATGCTACAATTTTACCTATTGGAATAGCTGAAGGAGTGTTTACAAAGATCCTTGGGAAAATGATTTCCACTGATTATCTTGTTATTGAATGTGCAGGAAAAGGGCAAATTACACTTGGAAGGTCCCTATTAGAACTCCTTGGAGCAATAATAGATGTGGGAAAGGGGACCATGCACCTTGCTTCTCCAACAAACAATCATATTTTCCCCAAGGTTAAGAATAAAAGTAAGAGAGGTAAGGGCAAGAAATTTGGTCTTAATGCTTCTTCATTTGAGAACACTTGATTCTTTTTCTTGCTTCTTATGCCTAACTTAAAGGCGTTAAAGAAAAGTACTTATTGGGAGATAACCCAAAAGTTTTAGATGAGTCTTGAAGTTATTACTTCAGTAATATGTAACACCCTCAAATCGGCCCTATGCAAGTTTTAGCCCTTTCCGCCAAACCCGCATAGAAACGATTCAAGGACGCCCACCAGGCACTTTCGTGCGGGTGGAAAACGAAGTAATACCATTACACAACAGTCCTCGATAGGACCCACAGAACAGATATATATTCAACAGCGACTCAGCGAGTCAAGAATACAGATATACAATACAAAGATTCAAATCACCTTGAAAACGATAGAGCGTCCGACTACGGACAAGATGCAAATGGGGCTAAGAGCCCTTAAGAATAACCAATGGCGTCCATAACCCTGCCCAGGCCAAGCCGGAAGGGTAACCCTGCTAACGACGTCGATCTCAAACCTGCTAAAACAAAAGGGGTGCCGACAAAGGGCAAAGGAAAAAGAGGAGCATCAGTACTGAGGCCAGTACATGGCGAGGCTAGAATTCAGCGGCACTCGCCTACATTGGTATGGTGGACTGAAGCGGCAGCACAGCGGCACTAAACAACCCATAGAGACTCGGTATCACTGGCACTACTTTAGTTATGCTTGTCTATGATCGAGATACTGTGCTCCAAGTCGACCATAACCGCGGACACGGCTTTCAGAAAGTTTTACCCTGCAGGGGTGCACAAATAGCAGCACACACTCGATCAACCTCGGAAAAACCAACTCAAAACCCAACGAGGCTTTCACGACAAAGCAATCACATGATTCATAAATATTTCAGGGGGCCACCCCACTAAGCTACCCGCAACGAAGTTGGCCGGCTCCGGAACGGACCCAGGGTTTGCGTCAATGGCTATAAACGACTGGGAACCCGAAAGTGTGACTAGGCTTGTCGATACCGCGAAAACACTCCGCGATCCTAAATAGTACAGGTGCTCCATGCACAATCGTAAATAAAGCAGTAACATGGCATACGTACAGGATAGTAATAAAGCCCCAAACTACTTTGTGGCCCCAAAAAATAGAAATGAATCAAGCTCTGGCTCAGGGGGGTCCATAAGGCCTCCCGGATGTGGATAGTGGTATCAAGTACTCGGGGTCCTACGGGACACAAGTGAGCGTGGAAGAACCAAATAACATCTATTGCCCACCGATGCCTCTGCGTTAGTTATATCTAGCATTTTATTAGTTGTATTTAAAGTCATGATCATCTCCACCATTAAGCAGCTCCACCGATAACCATCTACCAGCATTCCAACAACTATGGCACTTGTCAACACGAGATCGCACCTGAGCACGCAATTACGACTCGCAAGGCCAGCTATCTACCAAACACAGGTAATAGGAGGTGTCCAAGGCAATATAGAGGCTGCACGGGATATAACTGGTGCACGAAAACTAAAGCATCGCGACACGGGTAACAATAGATCAACCGGAGGAAATAAAGACTATAAATGCAAAATAGGTAGAAGGGGAAGAGATGCTCGCCTGGGAAACACTGCCGAAGGTTCATATCTAGGGAACTTGTCGATACTCGCATCCACTCATCGGCCTAATCCGCAAAGAAGCAAACACTAGAAGAAACACCGGCTACAATATTTAATACTACGACAGAAGATCCTGCATGATTATGATATGATGCATGGCATGGCACAGATGCGGTGCAATTAGGCAATATTAAGCGGAACCGGGGTCCCGATAATTAATTACACGGTTCAAGTTATTCAGATACCCCGCAATTTAAATGTTGTATCAACAGGGTGAAACATGACATCGGTTCGCTACACCATTTTAAATGGAGTCGATATAAGACTAGAAAAGCCCTCATATAGACTCCATATTTAACTATGATATGAATCGGCATAATGCCCCCAAACCCATATGATGCGATGCGAATATGAACCATTTAATATGCAACAAATATATGTTATATATTTTAAAAATAGAGGTCTCGGAAAAGGGGTCACACATCAAGGGTCGAAGGTCGTGGGTGTCGGGGGTTCGGGGTCCGGTCTCAGGGGATCGTTCTTTGGACAACGGGAAGTAGATCTTGTCGCATCCGCGGTCTTTGGGTCATCGAATCTGGGTAGGAGTTCTTGTCGTTGGGCATCCTTCGATTCTATCGGCGACCTTGCGGTTCAGGCTCCGTGTCCATATTGGTCACTCATGTAGTACCGAAGATCTCGTCGGAACTCCCGTCAACCTTCTCCATCGCGAGGGTCTTGTGGACACACCACATATTCTTGTAGCAGCAATATCACCACATCTGCACATTGCATTCCAAAAGTACTTATACTATTGTCACCACGTAAAATAACCGAATGGGTACAACAGAGGCTACGCTGGCAGAGGCGAGGCTGGCAAGCAGGCGGAAGATGGCGGCAGCGCAGCGCTTGTAGGGGCGGTGGTGAGAAGGCGTCCGGAGGGCTCGGTCGGGCCAAGGTGACGATGCATAGCGAGCCCGAGCGCGAGGAGCCGCACAGAGGGCAGACGGGATGGCGGCTCGCGGCGCTGGGTCGAGCGAGGCAAAGCAGAGGTCGCCGCAGGGTCACGGGGCTCGGGGCCGCAACGGCAGGACTCGAGCGGCAGGCTCGATGACGCGGGCAAGGATGCGGTGGTGCTCGACGGCGACCTGGGGCTAGGGTGGCGCAGAGAGGAGGGAGGTCGAGGAAGGGAGGAGCAGCGGAGAGGAGGGGCGCCTGACATGGCTCCGGCGGGCGGCGGCGTAGCTTTGACGGGGAGGAGGGGAACGGGTCTGGGGCTGTGATGGCGGGGCTCAACTCGAGTGGCCGGAGAAGTACCGGTGGCGACGGCGGCGTGATGCGAGAGGGAGGCGGCTCCCTAGCAGCGGGGTCGAGCAAGGTGGGCGGCGGGCGAGGCCCAGGTGGAAGATCCAGGGAGAGGAGGGACGGCTGGAGAAGCGGTGGAGGCGACCGAGGTCGCGGCAGCGGACGGCGGGGCAAATCGCGGTGGCGGGAGGAGGTCGGCATGGGGAAGGCCCGGGGAAGATGGGGCTGCCGGGGGGAGAGAGAGCGCGCGGCGCGCGGGGTAGGTAGGAAGAGAGAGGAGGGCGCGGGGGAAGGGAGGCGCGGTCGGGGGAGGTGGGCCCGCGGGAAGACAGGAGGCATGGGGATCGGTGCGTGGGCGGGAGATGATGTGGCGTGCGGCGCGGAAAAGGAGGGAGTGGACGACGGCTGTCCATCCCAGGAGGTGGGGCCCACGCAGCTGGGTGGCGGCGCGTTTGGTGGGAGATGGGCAGGGGGATGAGGTGGCGGTGGGTGAGTGGGTGAAAAAAAAGGGCCAGGGTGATGTGGCGCGCTATGATAGGTTGGGGTGGGGTCGAGGAAGGTGGGTAGGCTAGGTTTAGGTAGAAAAGGGTTTGGGAATTAGACAGATTAGGGTTTTAATTTGGAGGTGGCCGGGTAGGCTTTTGGGCCTGGCTGGCTGCCTCCTATAAAATAATATAAATTTTTTTTATTTAGAACGGCGCTTTTGTAAACCGTTTTTAGACAAAACAAAATACTCCGGAGACCCGGGTTTTAATTTGAAATCAAGACGGGTGTTTAGAAACACAAACAGGCTTTTCGAAAAAAATAGTTTTATGCAAACAAGTGCAAGATGACATGACGATGCTCAAATGCAAGTGGCATGATGACATGAGCATGCGGTCATGATGATGCAATGCACAAAAACACCGTGATTTTCTAGTAGTGTTTTTTGCGGGATGCCACAATTCGACACCACTAACAATGGATCTCGCCCTCGAGATCCGCCTCATGGTACCGGGAGAAGGGCGGTGATCTGAATCTTCTCACTTCGTGTCGATCCTCGCGACACCACTAACAAGGGGTCCTTGTTCGTGATCGTCGAGAGAACACTCCGGGAACAAAGGCGAAGATAGAGGTATCAACAAAGAAATCCACCTCTAACTTCCGTGGACGGAGTAAAATTGCTGGATCCACCGATTCAATGTACAAAGCGAATGATAAGAGTAGTGGTATGGTAGCTACTCCATCCCGCACTCAAAGCATTACTTTGCACATGAATAGGAGAATTATGCAACCAACTCTTGAAATACAGACTGAAGATCTCGACAAGCGAGATTTGGAACAAGAGGGGGTGATGTAGACTCTACATCGGATCTGGCGTAGATGATGTCGTCGTGTCGGAAAAACACCGGAAGGCACAAAGAAGGAGCAACGAGAAGTCCAACAGATGAAGGATTCCTCGGATAACATGAAGACCGGAGGTAGAAACACCGTTTCCAAAAGAGGAAGCGAAACCCTGAAGGTACGACAGAAAACCCACCCACGAGAAATCCTGGACTAGAAGAAGGTAAGAGAGCAGATTCAAAACACGCGGAGGTAAGAGGAGAATAGCAAAGGGTAAGGAGTAAAAGCAGACCTAATCAGATCTATCCAACCAATTTTCTAAAATAGTTTTGACACTCTACTTCAGCCGTTAGCTAGGTTATCCTATTGTCAAAGGGACAAGTGGTATCAGAATCGCCGGGCTCGATACCACTCAGAACACACCTCAAATCGGCCCTATGCAAGTTTTAGCCCTTTCTGCCAAACCCGCATAGAAACGATTCAAGGACGCCCACCAGGCACTTTCGTGCGGGTGGAAAACAAAGTAATACCATTACACAACAGTCCTCGATGGGACCCACAGAACAGATATATATTCAACAGCGACTCAGCGAGTCAAGAATACAGATATACAATACAAAGATTCAAATCACCTTGAAAACGATAGAGCGTCCGACTATGGACAAGATGCAAATGGGGCTAAGAGCCCTGAAGAATAACCAATGGCGTCCATAACCCTTCCCAGGCCAAGCCGGAAGGGTAACCCTGCTAACGACGTCGATCTCAAACCTGCTAAAACAAAAGGGGTGCCGACAAAGGGCAAAGGAAAAAGAGGAGCATCAGTACTGAGGCCAGTACATGGCGAGGCTAGAATTCGGCGGCACTCGCCTACATAGGTATGGTGGACTGAAGCGGTAGCACAGCGGCACTAAACAACCCATAGAGACTCGGTATCACTGGCGGCTATTAGAGAGGGGTAAGAAAGACCTGTTCGGATCCAACCTGAAGCTAGCACCAAACAAACCCATCCTGGTATTTCCCCCTCGAGACCAAACGAGGAAGTCAGACCAAGGAACTCACACAGTTGGCAATTTTACTCATTCCGTTATAGTTGCAGCAATTACTAATCTGATATAGATAGCATGAGTCATCCTGATGGCATAAGTAGTGGGCAGTTTTAGTTAACATTCCGTTGTAGTTGGAACATTTACTAGTCAGATATAATTGTCCTGAGGAATCCCAAAACCCAACAGTTGTTGTCACTTTTATCACATTCCATTGGAGTTGCAATAATTACTAGGCAGATATAACAAAACAATCCAGGTCCACCAGTGGTTGGCATTTTTAATATCCATTCCGTTATAGTGAAGCTGATTACTAGTCAGGTATATTTATTCAAATTTATAGCACTACTTTAGTTATGCTTGTCTATGATCGAGATACTGTGCTCCAAGTCGACCATAACCGCGGACACGGCTTTCAGAAAGTTTTACCCTGCAGGGGTGCACAAATAGCAACACACACTCGATCAACCTCGGAAAAACCAACTCAAAACCCAACGAGGCTTTCACGACAAAGCAATCACAGGATTCATAAATATTTCAGGGGGCCACCCTACTAAGCTACCCGCAACGAAGTTGGTCGGCTCCAGAACGGACCCAGGGTTTGCGTCAATGGCTGTAAACGACTAGGAACCCGAAAGTGTGACTAGGCTTGTCGATACCGCGAAAACACTCCGCGATCCTAAACAGTACAGGTGCTCCACGCACAATCATAAATAAAGCAGTAACATGGCATAAGTACAGGATAGTAATAAAGCCCCAAACTACTTTGTGGCCCCAAGAAATAGAAATGAATCAAGCTCTGGCTCAGGGGGGGTCCATAAGGCCTCTCGGATGTGGATAGTGCGAAAAATCAAGGAACAGGTATCAAGTACTCGGGGTCCTACGGGACACAAGTGAGCGTGGAAGAACCAAATAACATCTATTGCCCACCGATGCCTCTGCGTTAGTTATATCTAGCATTTTATTAGTTGTATTTAAAGTCATGATCATCTCCACCATTAAGCAGCTCCACCGATAACCATCTACCAGCATTCCAACAACTATGGCACTTGTCAACACGAGATCGCACCTGAGCACGCAACTACGACTCGCAAGGCCAGCTATCTACCAAACACAGGTAATAGGAGGTGTCCAAGGCAATATAGAGGCTGCACGGGATATAACTGGTGCACGGAAACTAAAGCATCACGACACGGATAGCAATAGATCAACATGAGGAAATAAAGACTATAAATGCAAAATAGGTAGAAGGGGAAGAGATGCTCGCCTGGGAAACACTGCCGAAGGTTCATATCCAGAGAACTTGTCGATACTCGCATCCACTCATCGACCTAATCCGCGAAGAAGCAAACACTAGAAGAAACACGGGCTACAATATTTAATACTACGGCAGAAGATCCGGCATGATTATGATATGATGCATGGCATGGCACAGATGCGGTGCAATTAGGCAATATTAAGCAGAACCGGGGTCCCGATAATTAATTACACGGTTCAAGTTATTTAGATACCCCGCAATTTAAATGTTGTATCAACAGGGTGAAACATGACATTGGTTCGCTACACCATTTTAAATGGAGTCGATATAAGACTAGAAAAGCCGTCATATAGACTCCATATTTAACTATGATATGAATCGGCATAATGCCCCCAAACCCATATGATGCGATGTGAATATGAACCATTTAATATGCAACAGATATATGTTATATATTTAAAAATAGAGGTCTCGGAAAAGGGGTCACACATCAGGGGTCGAAGGTCTTGGGTGTCAAGGGTTCGGGGTCCGGTCTCAGGGGATCGTTCTTTGGACAACGGGTAGTAGATCTTGTCGCATCCGCGGTCTTTGGGTAGGAGTTCTTGCCGTTGGGCATCCTTCGATTCTATTGGCGACCTTGTGGTTCAGGCTCCGTGTCCATATTGGTCACTCATGTAGTACCGAAGATCTCGTCGGAACTCCCGTCAACCTTCTCCATCGCGAGGGTCTTGTGGACACACCACATATTCTTGTAGCAGCAATATCACCACATCTGCACATTGCATTTCAAAAGTAGTTATACTATTGTCACCGCGTAAAATAACCGAACGGGTACAGCAGAGAGGAGGCCCTGCACGCGCGCGGGCGGAGGCGATGCTGCGGCTAGCGAGGCGGAAGATGGCGGCAGCGCAGCGCTTGTAGGGGCGATGGTGAGACGGCGGCCGGAGGGCTCAGTCGGGCCGAGGTGACGATGCACAGCGAGCCCGAGCGCGAGGAGCCGCACAGAGGGCAGACGGGGCGGCGGCTCGCGGCGCTGGGTCGAGCGAGGCAAGGCAGAGGTCGCCGCAGGGTCACGGGGCTCGAGGCCGCGACAGCGGGACTCGAGCGGCAGGCTCGGTGACGCGGGCAAGGATGCGGCGGTGCTCGATGGCAACCTGGGGCCAGGGTAGCACAGAGAGGAGGGAGGTCGAGGGAGGGCGGAGCAGCGGAGAGAGGGGGCGCCCGACGTGGCTCCGGTGGGCGGCGGCGCAACTCCGACGGGGAGGAGGGGAATGGGTCCGGGGCTGTGATGGAGGGGCTCGGCCCGAGCGGCCGGAGAAGTACCGGTGGGGACGGTGGCGTGATGCGCGAGGGAGGCGGCTCCCTGGCGGCGGGGTCGAGCAAGGTGGGCGGCGGACGAGGCCCAGGTGGAAGATGCGGGGAGAGGAGGGACGACTGGAGAAGCGGTGGAGGCGACCGAGGTCGCGGCAGCGGACGACGGGGCGAATCGCGGCGGCGGGAGGAGGCCGGCATGGGGTAGGCCTGGGGAAGATGGGGCTGCCGGGGGGAGAGAGAGTGCGCGGCGCGCGGGGTAGGTAGGAAGAGAGAGGAGGGCGCGGGGGAAGGAAGGCGCGGTAGGGGGAGGTGGGCCCACGGGGAGACAGGAGGCGTGGTGATCGGTGCGCGGGCGGGAGATGATGTGGCGTGCGGCGTGGAAAAATAGGGAGTGGACGGCGGCTGTCCATCCTAGGAGGTGGGGCCCGCGCAGCTGGGTGGCGGCGCGTTTGGTGGGAGATGGGCATGGGGATGAGGTGGCGGTGGGTGAGTGGGTGAGAAAAGGGCCAGGGTGATGTGGCGCGCTGTGATAGGTTGGGGTGAGGTGGAGGAAGGTGGGTAGGCTAGGTTTAGGTAGAAAAGGGTTTGGGAATTAGACAGATTAGGGTTTTAATTTGGAGGTGGCCGGCTAGGCTTTTGGGCCTGGCTGGCTGCCTCCTATAAAATAATATAAATTTTGTTTATTTAAAACGGCGCTTTTGTAAACCGTTTTTAGACAAAACAAAATACTCCGGAGACACGGGTTTTAATTTGAAATCAAGACGGGCGTTTAGAAACACAAACAGGCTTTTCAAAAAAAATAGTTTTATGCAAACAAGTGCAAAATGACATGACGATGCTCAAATGCATGGTGGCATGATGACATGAGCATGCGGTCATGATGATGCAATGCACAAAAACACCGCGATTTTCTAGTAGTGGTTTTTTGCGGGATGCCACATAATAACCGCTCCTTATCCTTTTTATTTGCTTTATGTGCCAAGAGTAACCTCTAATGAGAGAGAAGTAATGATTGGGAAAGTTGCTGTCCCGAAACAGATTTCTGTGCTTCACCGTAAAAATTCGTGTAAATTATCTGAATGTCCTTTTGAGGCGTGAATTTTTGTTCTTCTGACCCAGGTTGTTATCTAACTTTCGTTAGTTCAACACTTTTTGATTTGAGCAACAGAAGATCTTCGAAAAAATTCGTCTTTACCTTCTGGTCTGTTCTGACAGATTTCTGCCATTTTCTGCATTTGCTTCTTGTTGGTTCCTTTTTGAGTTCTTTTGGGGAATTGAGCTTTTTGAGGGAAGTGCTACAGTAGCTAGTGTTTTAATGAAAGTTTTATTGGTGTTAGAACTGAACGTTAAAGACTTATTATCTTGAGTGCACTAATATTGGTAATAAAGATTGTGTGAAGTTTTTTATGAAGGAAAAATTTCAGGTGTATGGAAGGAAAGAGTAATGAGATGAAGGATGGACTAAAGCTCAAGCTTGGGGATGCCACGCGTGTCACCCCAAGAGATATCCAAGAAGTACAAGCGCCAAAGCTTGGGGATGCCCAAGTCACCCCCTTCTTCATCAATAAAAATCCCAGGTTTCTTCCAAATACTTCATTTTTATTGTTTCATGCACAGTTGTGTTGTTCTTAAAGCGTCTTATTTTTCGTTTTGGTTTTGGTTTTTCGTTTGCTTTGTTTGCTGAATAAATTGGTTGGACCCCCTCTTTCATACATTGGTTTTCAAATAGTTTGGTTTGGTTTGGAAAACAGTAGGAAAGTTCATGCTTAAGTGGTAAAGAGAGCTTGTTTTTGACTGTGTCCTATGCTTTGTCATGCCATGCTTGATATTGTTTTGGCTTTATGCTTAGTATTCTTTGTTGTAGCATGACTTGTTATAAACAATGGAGATTTTTTAATGTGCCTTGGATGAATCGTGCGTTGTTTTAGCATATTAAAGCATAATATTGTGGTATTCTCCTTTGATGCTTTATTTGGGTTGACTTGGCGCATGCTCACACCATGTTATGACTATCTCAAGTCACCATAAGCCTTTATGATCCTTTAGTTTTCAACTTGTAGTATCACTTATACTTCGTCAAGCATGTACACTGTAGTTTGTTCACTTTAATCTTAATCACTTCAAGATGCTTATGGTAGGGCAATGAGAGCTGAAAGCTATTAAGTACCATAATTTTTGGAAGCTCTTTATGAAACTTGAATCTTTGCTTCCTTCTCTGAAGGCCTTTCTTCCACCATTATATTGAGTCTCCTCCTTCTATCTTTATGCACCTAGATTGAGAGCATAGTGTCCATTCTTAGTTCTATGTGCATTGTCCCAAGACTAGTTGATTGATGCATAACTTGATATTGTTTGTTTTAAAACTATTCATATCTAGTCACTCTTATGAACTTTGAAGGTGTCCTATGCATTTATATTTACTACTCTATGAGGGACAAGCTGAATACTATTATGCTATGTTTTCTTTATGTGAAACAATCAAACGTCTTGCAAAGCATTGTTATTCATGAATCTTTTGTTTGTGCCTTTTCATGTTGCATCATAGTTTCTTTGTCTTATTGCTAGAACTTTGTCTTTCATGTTATGATTGAAGTACTATGATCCCAGCTTCGAATGTTTTACAAATACTTTGATCAAGTTTATGATGGTGCATGTCACCTCATGTAACATCCCAAAACTTTAATCCAAGCTTATCAAGATCCAAATCATCAAAAATAGGGTTAACAAAAACTTTTCCAAATTAAAAATGAAAGCATTCATGTGTATATGCATTTAATTTAGGATTTGAATTGCCATGGTTCTGTGATTCTTTGGTTGTAAAATGTTTCTTAGGTGATTTAAACATCATCTACATCATTCCCAAATTTTACTAAATAAAATCAAATAAAAAACAATTATAAAGGAGGAATGGTCATTTTGGCCATTTTAATACCCTACACTACTTTGAGTGATCCTAGCACTCATTTCTTAATAGAAACAATTCATGATCTTTGTACCCCTTGCTAGTACACATAATGAGGTACCAAGGCCCACCTTTTGATCTGCTAAAAACATTATTTTGCTTATTTTAAATGGCATGTGAAAATGGAATTCAATGCATATGCATAGATCACCCCTATTTGAAAAACCATCAAAATGAGCTCCACTTTCAAAACCCTTGCAACCAGAGACTACCTAGCACTAGTGTAGATCACCCAAAAATTTTGAAACAAAAATTCAAAAGTTTTCTTCTTGCGGCCATTTCATCAAACAGGTGGCAGGCACAAATCTGGCCAAATTCAAAACACTATTTGGAGCAGTAATTTTGGTCACCATTTGTGCCTAACTTGGTCCCCTTGTCCCCCCAGTGAAACCCCTACCATTTGCTAGCCCGGCCAAGCCTTGTGCACACGACCAAATGGTCATGGCCATTAAGGCCGAGCACCTTGAGCATCCTCACCGGCGACATCGCGCTACAGCAGCCGCCAGCCTCTCTCACCTTGTCCAGCACGTCGCCCGTGGTCCACCTCCACCGTCCAACCAGCCCCAGCCCAGAGACAGAGACCGGAACAGCCAAGAACCGCCGCGCCCGGAGCTGGTCGACCATGTCGACGCCGCCTGCAGAGCGCGCCTTGTCCTTGCATGCACAGACCGCCCCTCGATCGCAGCCCGCGCCCACCGCTCCGCCTTGACCCAGGGAACACGACGAACACGCCCGTTTGTCGCCCAACGCACCACAGCCACCGCTCGCCGTGGACATTGCCGCTTCTGCCGCTCAGAGTGCCAGCTCGCCCCGACCGCAGACCACCGCCCCTAAGCCCGCATTCACTTCCTAGAGCACCGCCAGGAGACCGCCTGTCGATCGCCACCCTCAGCCATGCCTCTAGCCGGCCGTAGCCATGTTGCCACCGTCGCCTGCCCATCCCGCTCGGTCTCACCATCGGGCCTATAAAAGGAGGCCACCCCCAGCCGTTTGAAGCACACCACTCCACTCCCCTCACCTCACTGACCGTCCCACACCTCTAGCCGGAGCAAGGGGAGCAGCATCTCGCCGGAATTTCACCGGAGCAAGCCGCCTCTGGAGGAGAAGGGCTCCTGCGATTTAGGGCACCCCAAGCTCCGCCGCAACCGCGCCTTGCCTCACTGTCGACCACCAGTTTGTTTGCCCGCCTCGCCGACCTTGCTGGAGCCTTGGTATGTCCCCGATAGACCCCCACCGAGCCGCTAGGGTTCGAGCTCGCCGGCGACCTATTCGTCATCGACGACGATCCCCAGCCGTAGATCCCAGTTCTAATCCTACATCCCACAACACGCGTACCGTTTCACGTGTTAAGAGCCACTGACAAGCGGGACCCTCCTGTCAGCTGAGCCCCGCACCGTGGAGCGCCACTGGGCCGGCCCATCTTCGTTCCCGCGCTAGCCCAGCCATTCAAAAATTGGATTTTTCCTTTTAGTTGAATCTAGTTTCTGTCCCCTAGTTTGAAAATCAATTCAGAGAGATTTTTAATCCAAATTGCATGAAATCAATTTTGCCTGAAAGGTATTAAGATGATCTATCCAAGCCCGTTGGATTTAATTCAATTAGAGTTATAGATCTCTCCTAATAAAAATAACAAAACATAAGCATTTGCACCTTGCAACATTTTTATAAAATCAACCAAGTTAGCTTTTGAGTTGATTCCAACTCTCAAAAATCACATTTCACCATACCTATCTCAATATATAATAATATTAAGGTTTACATGCAGTGACTTTGGACTAGTACCAAAATAATGCTATATAGGCATTTCTAGTCACTTTAAATCATTAAATAATGAACTTAAACCAAAGTAATTATGACCCAACCTTTAAATATCATTCCCACATGTTATAATATGTGGTGATGACATGAGTCAACATGATCCCATATTTTAAGTGGTGAATATTAAATCTTAGTTAATTTTTTAATGAGTAGAAATTACTTTTCTAAATTAAAAAGAATGAAACTAGTGAATTAAACTTGTGATGCTTGTGATGATAATAGATCACCACATATGTGTCTTAGGGTGATAATTAGACTAGTTAAGTATTGTTTGGTGATTGTGTGCTCCGTATGTATTTATAGACGATAGTAACGACCAAGTCTGCGAGGAGGAGGAGTTCTACCAAGAAGAAGAAGAAGAAAACTTCAACCACTGCACCAACCAAGGCAAGCCACCTTTAACAGTGCAAGCTATTGTAGTAAACTGGAATTAAGCTAGTTAACTTGATCCAAGATGATTTAGGCATGCTTTGATCACACCCCCTTTAACTATTAGATACCTCAAGTCTTTGTTTACAAGTTTTACCTCCCTTAGTTTACACAAAGTTCTTTACTTGTTTTAAAGGTAGCATAAAGAGTATAAAACTTGACCTATTTAGAAACCTTTAGATGTCAAGAGATTGAACCCATCTTTTCCACCTTAGTGAACACTCTTAACTTAGTAGTTTAGAGTAGATCAAAAACTTGAGTCACTTTAGATGGGAACACTTGGTGAAAATGAATTGTGAAAACCTTGGAATGATGAGTCATTCTATTGAGATGTTTTGACATGTGTTGAGAAACACAAATGGTTTATGATGATGAAAATGATGAGGCATGAGCCTTAACCCTTTTATAAAACTGATGGTTGGATTCGGATGCGATACCATTCCAAATTTACCGTACAACCACACTACCTGAATTGGGTAAGGCTTAGCTGGAAATTTATATGCATTAGTATTAGTTCCCTCGCGGGAGAGGTTTGAGCTGAGGCCACCTCTCAATGTTGTCCACCTATGCAGTGCCCAAGATGACAGCTGGTCATGGTTGGGAGGCCATGCTCATAGGAGAGGTGCTTATACTAGGGTGTGTAAAGGGAAGGTTATGTTTGATTATCTGCATACTAAGTATGATGATTCAGGGTTATCCCTAACAGATGTATCGAATCTTGTGGTGAAAGTGTACCACCTCTACAGAGTGTCAAACTATTCGAATAGCCGCGTCCGCGGTTATGGACAGTTGGAATGGCCATACTGTTTTGTTTTCAGATGTTTTCCAAATAACTTGAAATGAATGATGAACCTTGACTTGACCACAACAGGTTGTGTTTATGATACTAGCTTCCCAGCTTAAGTGATTCTAGACATTATTTTATCTTTCTTTGCTTCAGAAATCAGCTGAGGTTTCAAACTTAACTTTATAATTAAACTTAGATTTAGCACTTTAAACTTCGAACTATATTACTTGTTAGAGGTAGTTTGCGAGTACTTAAAGAGTACTCATGGCTTTTGTCCCTGGCTATTCTCATGGCCAGACTATGAAGGAGACTATCAAGATGATGGCCAGCAGGACGGCTATGATAACTAGGACTATCTCGCCCACAAGATTGCCTGTGCCCCTGAAGATGGACCCCACCGCTACGCTTATCTTTTATTTCCGCTGCTTGTTGTATTAAGACTGGATCATGAGATCCTTATTTGTGTAAGACCTTATGTATGGTTTGTAATGGATGATGTACTGTGATATCCAATCTGCTATGTCTCGCAAAAATGGTAATCCTGGGATTGCGAGGTATGGCATAACGGGCATCTAGGATTAAAAATCCGGGTGTTGACAAGTTGGTATCAGAGCCATCCTGACCATAGGAGACCCTAGTTAGAATGGACGTCCAAACAAAAACTTAGTTTCAAAACCAAAGTGAGTATTTATGAAAAACTATTTCCTCTCTTATCCTTGTGAACTCATTCTTTCTCAAAAATTCATGTTCCTCAAAATTCTTACATTACTACTTAAAACTTGACACACTTGATCACTTGACTAATTTCCTCATCCTTAATTCTTGTAGATGGAGACTCAGTTCAGCAAGTTTTACCAGTTGGGAAACGGAGGTCAGCTGATCTTCGAGAGGGATCTGGATTCACTATCAGAGTTACTGGGACGCCCACATCCGAAGTTTCTTGGAGCCCAACTTCCAGGACCCCCAGGAGGAGACCTAGAGTGGCTAGTAACTGCAGATCTTAGAGGAAGCATCGAAGCACCAACTTCTGGGAGAATTCAGTTCTCCGTGAGAGAGAACAACTGGCTAGATGGATTAGCCAGGGCAATGCATGAAGTTCTCGCACGTCTATGTGCCCTCAGCGTCAACAAGATCCAAGGAACCCGTTTTGCCCACTATGCAAGACGTGACTTCATGGGAATGCCGATGGAGATGCCAAGTCACCTAGAGTTGAGGCGTCAAGTGGAGAATCTTGACTTCTTGCTGCACGACAGACAGCAGGAACTGGACAATGCCCGAGAGTTAGGTAACCAGAACCGTGCCATTGCCGACCAGAAGGCCCGGACTTTCGCACCGCTCATCCAAGATTGCCAGTCTCTTCACCGCCAGCGTGCCAAGAAGGATCGCACCATCGCCCGTATTCGCAATAAGGTGGCCAACCTCGAGATGACCATCAAGGAGCAGGAAGCTCAGCTTGCCGCCAAGGAAGAAGAAGATGAGGATGAAGACATCCAGGGAGACATGGATTCTTACCTCAGCAACGATGATGACTTCCTGGAGGAGGATGTTGTGGACTTCTACACCGATGATGAGGACTCCGACTTCATCGACGATGAGTAGATGCACTAGAGCACTGTCGTAGCATGAGTTGTATCGGTCCCACTGTATCATAGCTTGCAGAATGGTTCTTCAAACCATCTGCTTTCCTTTGTTTGTTGTGGTGTGTGTTGTATCGTGTGCTTGCTTGCATGAATGAAAATGAAGTTAGTTGAAAAACCTGAGTCTAACTCAAAGTTTTAGCTTTGAAAACCCAAAACCATGAACCTTAGAATTCCCCTCTTACCCCTATATCTACCTCAATCTTCAGATGACTCGTGGAAATCAAGGAGGGAGCAGCTCGTCACAAGACCCAATGCTGCAGATCTTGCAGAATCTTATCGCAGACCGTGAAGCAAGCAGGGTAGAGCGCCAAGCCAACCTAGAAACATTGCAGCAGATCGCCCAAATGGCTCTCAACAACCAAGGGCATGGAAATCAGGATCACCATGGATCCAAACTCAAAAAATTTCAGAATACCAATCCCCCAATCTTCAACCAATCTGAAAACCCATTAGATGCTGACGACTGGTTACAGATCATGGAAAACAACCTCGAAGTTGCAGGAGTTGATGAAAATGAGAAAGTTCTCTTCGCCACCCACTATCTGGCGGGAGATGCAAGAGCTTGGTGGAATAGTATCCGCAATATGAACCATGGTCAAGTGATGACATGGGAAGCTTTCAAAGTCAAGTTCAGCCGCACTCACGTGCCGCAAGGTCTAGTCAACAGGATGAAAGATGAATTCCGTGAATTAAAGCAAGGAAGAATGACTATGGTGGAGTACCGTGACAAATTCCTGTCACTTGCCATATATGCACCTGATGAAATCAACACGGAGGCCAAGAAGAAGGAGAGATTCCTGATCGGACTGCATGATGAGATGCGATCCCCTCGCCAACATCCGCTTTGTGATCTTGAAGAGCTAGTCGACTCTGCCATTCAGATGGAAGGGAAGATTAACCAGGCAAACGACAACCGCAAACATCGTATGATGCAGCAATCAGGATCCAGCAGTCACCAGAAGTACCGTCCCAACCCTTCACCAGGATATGCACCAAGGAACAACCGACCCCCAACGTCTCGCCCAAGCTACCCCAACCGTAGCGGAGGCAATGTGAAGTACGGAGTAAACAATCACAACTCCCGCAATGCCAACCATTTCAACCATGCACCTCCCAAGAGCAAGAACAACAACAACAACACTGCACCCAGAACTGGCAGCAATGTTGTGCCTGTCGCAGTCAAGGACAAGTCCCAGACCACTTGTTTCGAGTGTGGAGTGAAGGGTCACTACTCCAATGAGTGTCCCAAGAAGACTGCAACCAATGCCAATGTGAATGCCCTAGCTCAACAATAGCATCGTGTTCAACCAGGGAGAAGATTTTCCCCAGGGAACCCGCATAACCGCAACGGCCGTCTCTTCCACATGAACGCAGAAGAAGCCCAAGAAGCGCCAGATGTAGTGCTGGGTATGTTTTCTGTCAACTCAGTTTTAGCCAGAGTATTGTTTTATTCGGGAGCATCGCATTCATTTGTCACCGAAGAATTTGCATGCACTAGTAAGATTCATCCAACCAACTTGAAGCATGTCATGATAGTTCAAATCCCCGGTTCAACAACTAAATCTAGAAAAATTTGCAAGGCTGTGCCTATCAGAATACATGGGATAGATTTTTATGCCAACCTAATTGTACTTGGAACCAAAGGATTAGAAGTAGTACTAGGTATGGACTGGATATCAAGGCATAAAGGACTGATAGATTGTGCTAAGAAAGCCATCACCATGACCAGTAGTTCTAGAGTAACAGTAGAGCATATCTCTGAAACCGTACCCCGTCAATTCAAGTGCAACAAGAGTGTAGCCCTGCCCACCATAGACCAAGTCAGAGTAGTCTGTGAATACCCCGACGTATTCCCAGATGAATTGCCAGGTATGCCCCTGGATAGGGATATTGAGTTCATTATCGAACTAATCCCCGGAACCGGACCCATAGCCTAGAGACCCTATAGCATGAACCCCTCAGAGTTAGTGGAACTGAAGAAGCAGTTGGATGCCATGTTAGAGAAAGGCTTGATTCAACCAAGCGCATCCCCATGGAGATCACCAGTGTTATTCGTCGACAAGAAAGATGGAGGCAACCGTCTGTGTACGGATTACAGAAAGTTGAATGACGTCACCATCAAGAACAAGTACCCCTTGCCAAAGATAGAGGATCTATTTGATCAGTTGACTGGGGCCCAGGTATTCTCAAAGATTGATCTTAGGACTGGTTATCACCAACTTAAGATTCGTGCAACGGATATTCCGAAGACCGCCTTTACTACTCGCTATGGTTTATACGAGTATACATTTATGTCTTTTGGATTAACCAATGCCCCTGCTTATTTCACGAATCTCATGAATAAGATCTTTATGAATTTCCTAGATAAGTTTGTAGTTGTGTTTATCAACGACATCCTTATCTATTCCAAGTCAGAAGAAGAGCATGAGCAACATCTGAGAGTTACCCTAGAAACCCTGAGAGAGCATCAGTTATATGCCAAGTTCAGCAAGTGTGAGTTTTGCTGAAAGAAGTAGGATTCCTAGGACATATTGTGTCTGCCGGAGGAGTCTCTGTTGATCCCGCCAAGATCAAAGATGTCGAAGAATGGGAAGCCCCAACCACTCAAACCCAAGTCTCTGTTGACCTATTTAGAAACCTTTAGATGTCATTCTATGGCATGAGATTGAACCCATCTTTTCCACCTTAGTGAACACTCTTAACTTAGTAGTTTAGAGTAGATCAAAAACTTGAGTCACTTTAGATGGGAACCCTTGGTGAAAATGAATTGTGAAAACCTTGGAATGATGAGTCATTCTATTGAGATGTTTTGACATGTGTTGAGAAACACAAATGGTTTATGATGATGAAAATGATGAGGCATGAGCCTTAACCCTTTTATAAAACCGCTGGTTGGATTCGGATGCGATACCATTCCAAATTTACCGTACAACCACACTACCTGAATTGGGTAAGGTTTAGCTGGAAATTTATATGCATTAGTATTAGTTCCCTCGCGGGAGAGGTTTGAGTTGAGGCTACCTCTCAATGTTGTCCACCTATGCAGTGCCCAAGATGACAGATGGTCATGGTTGGGATGCCATGCTCATAGGAGAGGTGCTTATACTAGGGTGTGTAAAGGGAAGGTTATGTTTGATTATCTACATACTAAGTATGATGATTCAGGGTTATCCCTGACAGATGTATCGAATCTTGTGGTGAAAGTGTACCAGCTCTGCAGAATGTCAAACTATTCGAATAGCCGCGTCCGCGGTTATGGACAGTTGGAATGGCCATACTGTTTCGTTGTCAGATGTTTTCCAAATAACTTGAAATGAATGATGAACCTTGACTTGACCACAACAGGGTTGTGTTTATGATACTAGCTTCCCAACTTAAGTGATTCTAGAACTTTATTTTATCTTTCTTTGCTTCAGAACTCAGTTGAGGTTTCAAACTTAACTTTATAATTAAACTTAGATTTAGCACTTTAAACTTCGAACTATATTACTTGTTAGAGGTAGTTTACGAGTACTTAAAGAGTACTCATGGATTTTGTCCCTGGCTATTCTCATGGCCAGACTATGAAGGAGACTATCAAGATGATGGCTATGATAACTAGGACTATCTCGCCTTCACATTGCTGTGCCCCTAAAGATGGACCCCACCGCCACGCTTATCTTTTATTTCCGCTTGTTGTATCTTTGGATCATGAGATCCTTATTTGTGTAAGACCTTATGTATGGTTTGTAATGGATGATGTACTATGATATCCAATCCGTTATGTCTCGCAAAAATGGTAATCCTGGGATTGCGAGGTATGGAATAACGGGCATCTGGGATTAAAAATCCGGGTGTTGACACCTCAAAAATTATTCTTTCTTTTTATCACTTACCTACTCGAGGACGAGCAGGAGTTAAGCTTAGGGATGTTGATACATTCCAAATGTATCTATAATTTTTGATGTTCCATGCTTGGTTTTATCTAATTTCTTGTGTTTTGTCCACACTTTGGAGTACTTTTCATATGATTTCTTGGACTAACCTATTAACAAGAGCCACAGTGCCAGCTGCATGTTTTCTGCTGTTTTTGGTTCCAGGAAGTCAGAAAATGAATATTCTCGGAATTGGACGTGACAAAAGCCAAAGTTGCTATTTTACAGAAGACATCTAGGGCCAGAATACGAGACGGAGAAGGGCTGGGGCCCGGCCACACCACCTGGCCGCGCGGCCGGGCCTGGCCCATGCCAGGGGGTGGTCTGGCCAACCCCAGAACCCCCTCGGCCTCTCCTTCCGCCTATATATTGCCTCCGATACCAAAACCCTAAGTACCCGATCAAAATTCCATGAAAGAATCTGTAGCCACCGTCATCTCCATCCCTAGACCGGGATGGATCTGAAGCTCTTCCCGGCACCCTGCCGGAGAGGTGAATTCACCCTGGACGCCTTCTTCATCACCATGCAAGCCTCCGGTGTGATGTGTGAGTAGTTCATCTCTGGACTACGGGTCCATGTAGTAGCTAGATGGCTGGTTCTCCTCCTTTGTGCTTTCATGTTTAGATCTTGTGAGCTCCGTTCATGATCAAGATCATCTATTTGTAATCCATACATGTTGTGTTTGCGGGGATCCGATGGATACTGAGATGCTATTTCAGATTGATTATTGATTCTATCATGTATTTGTTATTTGTGATCTTGCATGCTTTCCGTTGTTAGTAGCTATCTTGGCCAAGTAGATGCTAACAACTCCAAGAGTTAGTATTTATGCTCGATAGTGGGTTCATGCCCGTAATCTGGGGAAGTGGCAGAAATATCTAAGGTAATAGTTGTGCTGTTGCTACTAGGGAGAAAACAACAATCCTTTGTTCATAGAACAATCGTATTGTTTACTTTACACGCAATTCGTAAAGCAATAATCTGTTGCTTGCAACTTAATACTGGAGGGGGTTTGGATGATAACCTGAAGGTGGATTATTAGTCATATATGCAGTTGGAGGGCGGTCTATGTATAATGTTGTAATGCCCAATCAAGTCTCAAAGGAGTCAAGATGATTAGTATATGCTTGTATGCTTTCTCGATGTTTGTCAATTGCCCCACTGTAATTTGTTCACCCAACATGTTATCTATCTTAAGGAGAGCCACCTCTAGTGAACTATGGACCCCGATCCTTTCTTTTACATACAATCTACAATCAACTGTGTACTGCTTTGTGTTTACTTTCTACAAACTATTACTTCCTTCCATTCGATACGTTTAATCCTTTGTTTTCGGCAAAACCGGTGAGATTGACAACCTCATCGCAAGTTGGGGATAGAGTTCTGTGGTTGTGTTGTGCAGGTCTCCACGTTGCTGCTGGCATCGGTAGCGCCTGCCAACGCTCAAAGAAGCTACACCTTTGGGGTGTTTCCTTGCTCCTACTGGATTGATAACCTTGGTTTCATAACTGAGGGAAACTTACTGATGTGCTCATCCTACCTTCCTCTTGGGGTTCCCCAACGAGCTCGACATCAACACGAGCCAGCAAATGCCCATATGAATTGTTATCCATACTTTAACATGTTGCACCAATATTATATCAACTAGAGTGTCCTGTGTCCACCACAACTCAAAGAGAGAGTGCATAAGCGAAACCATGAACCCCGGTCCATTTTAAACCATAAGAAAACACTATCCAACACATCTACATCACTTTTTATTGTAAGTACTAATTAGATCCGAAAATACAAAACCATTTCTCATACTTGCAAACACCAACCAAAACCCAAAAACATCATATTCCATTGCATTTACCACCATTGCATATTTACTTTACTATTGCATTGCATTTTACTTTTATTGCATTTTATTTCAGTTTTGCTTACATACACCTTGTGCTTGACAACCACTTGGGGAGGTTGAGGGCACAAAACAATCTACAACTATATTGTAGGTTGCTTGACGGAGAACAAAGAGGATCATTCTCTTACACACAGCTCCCCGAGAGTTCGATATTTAAACCCTCGAGTTTCCCTCGTGGGGAAGACTTCCATTTACTAAATCACTCTCCACTTAGAGTCTCAACCGTTAAGGTGCAGCGAAAAGCTCCCACAACAACAGTCACGACCACATAGTTCACCAGATCATTCTGCATATGTTGATGCACTACTATGTCTCAGATCTCCTGATGCATGGCGATGAATGCAGCTCATGATGGCAGCACTTGGTGATTAGGCTCTGCAAGAGGTCCCTGTTTGTAGTATGGCTCGTTCTGCTTGACCAAATCCACTGGGTCCTTTCTTTCATCCTCAATGATCATGTTGTGCAAGATCACACAATAGTTCATCACTTCCCACATTTGATCTTTCGACCAGTTCATAGCAGGAACCAGACAACTACAAACCTCTATTCAAGCACACCAAATGCCCGCTCCACGTCCTTCCTGCAAGCTTCCTGTTCCTTGGAAAACTGAGCATGCTTTGGGAGCATCGGGCTTTAGATAGTTGATGTCTACGCACTTCTATTCTTGTAGACAGTTGTTGGGCCTCCAAGTGCAGAGGTTTGTAGAACAGCAGCAAGTTTTCCCTTAAGTGGATCACCCAAGGTTTATCGAACTCAGGGAGGAACTGGTCAAAGGTATCCCCTCTCAAGTAACCCTGCAATCAAGATACAAGAAGTCTCTTGTGTCCCCAACACACCCAATACACTTGTCAGGTGTATAGGTGCACTAGTTCGGCGAAGAGATGGTGAAATACAAATGGTATGGATAATTATAAGTGGTAACGGTGCTAGAAAATAGGTGTTTGCCGTGGGAGGTTCTTCTTCTTTAATGCTCTGGTGTGAATACCTTTTACCTTACCTCCCTGGCAACGGCGCCAGAAAATAGCTTGATGTCTACGCACTTCTATTCTTGTAGACAATTGTTGGGCCTCCAAGTGCAGAGGTTTGTAGAACAGCAGCAAGTTTTCCCTTAAGTGGATCACCCAAGGTTTATCGAACTCAGGGAGGAAGTGGTCAAAGGTATCCCCTCTCAAACAGCCCGACAATCAAGATACAAGAAGTCTCTTGTGTCCCCAACACACCCAATACACTTGTCAGGTGTATAGGTGCACTAGTTCAGCAAAGAGATAGTGAAATACAAGTGGTATAGATAATTATAAGTGGTAATGGTGATAGAAAATAGCTTGATGGCGTGGAAAAGACTAAAGTAAAACTGAAATAAAGAAGGAAGCAAGCAAACATGTAATAGATCTAGTAGCAAACGGTGTATCAATGCTTAGAAACAAGGCCTAGGGATCATACTTTAACTAGTGAACACTCTCATATAAATATCTTCTCTTTATGATACTACTCTTAACTACTCTCCGGTTGAACACTCTAATCGATGGTAGGGCTATAACAGCACACCTCAAAGTTCATCTTTCCCATCTAGAAACCCCACACTATCACCTTGAGTACTAGATGAGTCCAACAAACACCACAATTTCATAAATACATCCAACTCCAAATATAACTCATAACAAGTATTTGTAATCTCTAGCCTAAGTGCCACCATGGTGTGCACGCTGTCACTTTCACACACATGGGGACAATAGAGATCTATTAAAGCACTTGAGTAGCAAGGTAGATCTATAGATTACAAGCTCATGATCTCAATAAGATCATGCATAGAGAGAGAGAGAGAGATGAACACATAGCTACCGGTAGAACCCTTAGCCTCGAGAGAACTACTCCCTCCTCATCATGGGAATCAGCAATAGCGATGGAGATGGCGGTGGAGATGGTTCCAGGGGCACTTCCCCGTCCCGGCAGGGTGCCGGAACAGAGACTTTCTGTCCCCAGAATATCCCCTTCGGTGGCGGCGGCGTTGCGGAACTTTTCGTGGATTTCTGATTTTTGATCTAGGGTTTTGGTATCAGGAGGCTTCTTATAGGCGAAGAGGCAAGGTCGGTGGCTAGCCAGGGGGCCCACACCACCTGGTGGCGCGGCCAGGGCTAACCCGCGCCACCACATGGTGTGGCCAGGCCCTGGCCCTCCTCCGTCTCGTATTCTGGCTCCGTGAGTCTTCCGGTAAAATAGGAACTTTCGCTTTTGTCCCGTCCAATTCCGAGAATATTCATTTTCTGACTTTCCTGGAACCAAAAATAGCAGAAAACAGGCAACTGACACTATGGCATCTTTTTAATAGGTTAGTCCAAGAAATCATATGAAAGGTACTCCAAAGTGTGGACAAAACACAAGAAAGTAGATAAAACCAAGCATGGAACATCAAAAATTATAGATACATTTGCAATGTATCAATAGTCTTCACAAATGTTGGCCATCTTGGATAGATGCCATCTGCAAGATAGTATCCCTTGTTTTAGTGGTGCCCATTAATGTCAAAGTCAACAGGGGGAGCATGACCCTCAACAATCTTGCCAAAGACATTTTAGGACTGGAGGACGTTGATGTCGTTGTTCGATCCTGCCATGCCAAAGAAGTAGTGTCAAATCAAAAGATCATGTGTAGCAACTTGCTCGAGTATCATAGTGCAACCTCCTTTGTGGCCTTTGTACATTCCTTGCCAAGAACATGGACAGTTCTTCCAGTGCTAATGCATGAAGTCGATGCTTCCAAGCATTCCAGAAAATCCTCTACTTTCATTGACTATGAGGATCCTAGTAGTCTCTTCAGTATTGGGTGTTCTCAAGTATTGTGTCCCAAACACTGCAATCACTGCCCTGCAGAACCTGCACAAGCAATCAATGGCGGTGGAATCGGCCATGTGGAGATAGTCATCAACACTGTCACTTGGAGATCCGTATGCAAGAAACCTCATCGCCACTGTGCACTTCTATAGTGAGTAAAACCCTACCATACCGGTGCAATCCTTCTTTCATACAAAATATGGGTCGAACTCCCGAATGGCATGCACGATGTTGAGGAAGAGTTTCTGGCTCATCCTGAAACGCTGCCAAAATATAGCCTTTTCATGCAGCGGCTCGTCGGTGAAGTAGTTGGCGTACATCATGAAGTAGCCCTCCACTCACTCCATTTCTTTACACTTCCGGCGACCCTTCGCCGAGCCTCCACGCTTTAGTGCTGCAGTCTACGTGTATAGCCGGGCCAAGGAGGCGAGGGTCTGCATGTGCTCTTCATCTTTGGCAGTTGCGGCGGTCTCTTACTCTAGCAACAGGGCGAACATGTCCTCGTCGTTGGAGTCCATGGCTGAACGGTAAAAACGCCGAACACTTCATGGGCAAGGTGGCGGGAGCTCGGAAAGACGATGAAACGAGGCTTAGTCTATGGGGAAAGGATACGGGCGGAGGCGGTGGACCTATCTATAGGCGTGGTCGGACTTTGATAGTGATGACATGGTGGCAGGAAAGCTCTCTGCCGCGGGAGAGCCGAGTCGCAATGGGGAATGGGTTTTTCTCACCGACAGGGTTAGCCCACCTATTTTTTGCTGCGTCCGACATTCCCAAGCGGTTCCCAGCGCCCTGGGTTTGGCCTGGGAACGCTAGATGAAAGTTGGGCCGAATCCGGCAGAATTCGGCGTCCTAGGAACACGACTGGGCGAATTTTCACCGCCCGGATGTAAAAATCTGTTGGGTTCGCAGCATAGAAAACAATTTTTTTCCTATGATGGGAACTACTATACGCCAAGATCTATCTACTAGTGATACATTGCAAATGTATCTATAATTTTTGATGTTCCATGCTTGGTTTTATCCACTTTCTTGTGTTTTGTTCCAACTTTGGAGTAATTTTCATATGATTTCTTGGACTAACCTATTAACAAGAGCCACAGTGCCAGCTGTCTGTTTTCTGTTGTTTTTGGTTCCAGGAAAGTCAGAAAAAGAATATTCTCGGAATTGGACGGGACAAAAGCCAAAGTGCCTATTTTTCTGGAAGGGATCAAGTGCCAGAATACGAGACGGAGAGGGGCCAGGGGCCAGCCACACCACCTGGCCGCGCAGCCAGGCCTGGCCCGTGCCAGTGGGTGGTGTGGTGGCTCCTCGGCCTCTCCTTTCGCCTTTATATTGCCCTCAGGACGAAAACCGTAAGTACCTGATCAAAAATCCACGAAAGAGTCTGTAGCCGCCGTCATCTCCATCCCTAGATCGGGAGGGATTTGAAGCTCTTCCCGACATCCTGCCAGAGAGGGGAATTCACCCTGGAGACCTTCTTCATCACCATGCAAGCCTCCGGTGTGATGCGTGAGTAGTTCATCCTTGGACTACGGATCCATGTAGTAGCTAGATGGCTGGTTTCTCCTCCTTTGTGCTTTCATGTTTAGATCTTGTGAGCTCCGTTCATGATCCAGATCATCTATTTGTAATTCATACATCTTGTGTTTGCGGGGATCCGATGGATATTGAGATGCTATTTCAGATTGATTATTGATTCTATCATGTCTTTGTTATTTGAGATCTTGCATGCTTTCTGTTGTTATTAGCTATCTTGGCCAAGTAGATGCTAGCAACTCCAAGAGTTAGTATTTATGCTCGATAGTGGGTTCATGCCTCTGGTAATCTAGGGAAGTGACAGAAATCTCTAAGGTACTAGATGTGTTGTTGCTACTAGGGAGAAAACAACAATCCTTTGTTCATAGAACAATCGTATTGTTTACTTTACACGCAGTTCGTAAAGCAATAATCTATTGCTTGCAACTTAATACTGGAGGGGGTTCGGATGATAACCTGAAGGTGGATTATTAGTCATAGATGCATTTGGATGGCGGTCTATGTATTATGTTGTAATGCCCAATCAAGTCTCAAAGGAGTCAAGATGATTAGTATATGCATGTATTGCTTTCTCGGTGTTTGTCAATTTCCCCGCTGTAATTTGTTCACCCAGCATGTTATCTATCTTAAGGAGAGCCACCTCTAGTGAACTATGGATCCCGGTCCTTTTTCTTTACATACAATCTACAACTATTTACTGCTTTCTGTTTACTTTCTGCAAACTTTTACTTCTTTCCATTCAATATGTTTAATCCTTTGTTTTCCGCAAAACACGGTGAGATTAACAACCTCATCGCAAGTTGGGGACAAAGTTCTGTGGTTATGTTGTGCAGGTCTCCATGTTGCTACTAGCACCGGTAGTGCGCCCTGCCAAAGCTCAGCTAGTAACACCTTTGGGGTGTTTCCTTGCTCCTACTGGTTCGATTAAACCTTGGTTTCATAACTGAGGGAAAACTTACTGCTGTGCTCATCATACCTTCCTCTTGGGGTTCCCAACGAGCTCTATGTCGAAAGTCGAGCGCATCAAGATCTTTTCTGGCGCTGTTGCCGGGGAGTCAAGGACATCTTCACAAGGGGAGTCCCTCATAACCAATCTCTTTACTTTGTTGTTTTTGTTTTACTTAGTTTTCTTTTTGCTTTGTTTGCTTGTTTTGCTCTTCAAAAAACACAAAAAATTAGTTTTACTTGTTTGCTTTCTTATTTGAAAACCCAAAAAATGACTACTCTTGAAAACACTAAGTTGTGTGACTTCACTAGCACCAACAACAATGATTTTATGAGCACACCTATTGCTCCACCTGTGGCTGAAAATACTTTCTTTGAGATAAAACCTGCTTTACTCAATCTTGTTACGAGAGAGCAATTTTCTAGTATTGGTAATGAAGATGCTGCTTCCCATCTAAATAACTTTGTTGAACTTTGTGAGATGCAAAAGCATAGGGATATAGATGGTGATATTATTAAACTGAAATTGTTTCCTTTCTCTTTGAGAGGAAAAGCTAAAGAATGGTTGGATTCCTTAACTAGGAATAGTATTGATTCTTGGACTAAGTGCAAAGATGCTTTTATTGGAAAATACTATCCTCTTGCTAAGATTATATCCATGAGAAGTGAAATAATGAAGTTTAAACAACTTGATAGTGAGCATGTTGCTCAAGCTTGGGAAAGAATGAAATCTTTGGTAAAGAATTGTCCCACTCATGGACTGACTGCTTGGATGATCATCCAAACTTTTTATGCAGGATTGAACTATTCTTCAAGAAACCTATTGGATTCAGCTGCTGGAGGTACCTTTATGACCATCACTTTGGGTGCTACAACAAAACTTTTGGACAATATGATGGTTAATTATTCTGAATGGCATACTAAGAGATCTCCACAAGGTAGGAAGGTAAATTCTGTTGAGGAAACTTCCTCCTTGAGTGATAAGATTGATATAATTATGTTTATGCTTGTTAATGGGAAAGCCCATGTTGATCCAAATAATGTTCCTCTAGCTTCTTTGGTTGCTCAAGAAGAGCAAGTTTATGTGAACTTCATAAGAAATAACAATTTTGGCAACAATGCTTATGGTAATAATGCTTATAGGAACAATTTTGGTAACAACAATTATAAGCCATATCCTCCCAACAATGGTAATGCTTATGGAAATTCTTACAACAATAATAAGAGTGCTCCCTCTGAACTTGAAGTTATGCTTAAAGAGTTTATTAGTAAACAAACATCTTTCAATAAAACTATTGAGGAAAAACTCTCTAATGCTGAAAGAAATATAGCATCTTTGGCTGAAGCTCAATCTACTTTGAATAAAATGGCTGCTAAACCTGAAACTAATGAGAATCCCTTTGCAGCTACTAATGCTATATAAGTAAGAATTGATGAAAATGTTAGACTATTAGCTGAATTACATGCTAAGTGGGAAAGAGAAGATGAAATTGCTAGAAACATTAGTGTTTCTACTATCACCACCACTAGTGTTGAGGCTACTAATAGTTCTACTACTTTAGATGATAAATTTGATTTTGATCTTGATGGTTGCAACATCTCTGAAGTTATTAAGTTCCTACAAAAGCTTGCTAAAATTCCTAATGATAGTGCTATGAACATGGCTTTTACAAAACACATTACTAATGCTCTCATAAAGATTAAATAAGAAAAGATGAAAAATAAAGCTTCTATTCCTATAAAACAAGAAGATGGTTGGGAACCATCATTAATATGAAAGTGAATGACTTTGATTTCAAAGCTTTATCTGATCTTGATAGTAGTGTTTCTATTATGCCTAGAAGGATTTATGATATGCTTGATTTGCCTCCTCTTGAAGATTGCTATTTGAATGTCCCACTTGATGATAATGCTAAAAAGAAACTCATGGGGAGTCTTAATGATGTTCTTATTATGGTTAATGATTCCTATGTCCTTGTTGATTTCTATGTTTTGGATGTTGAATACAATGCTTCTTGTCCTATTACTTTGGGAAGACCTTTTCTTAGAACTGTTGGTGTTATCATTGATATGAAAGAAGGCACCATTAAATATCAACTCCCACTCAAGAAAGGTATAGAAAACTTCCCTAAAAAGAGAGAGAAGATTTATTTTGCTTCTCCTATGAAAACAAAATTTGGTCTTAATACTTCTTCATTTTAGAACACTTGATTCTTTCTTTGCTTCTGATGCCTAACTTAAAGGCGTTAAAGAAAAGTACTTGTTGGGAGATAACCCAAGAGTTTTATATGAGTCTTGGAAGTTATTACTTCAGTAATAACCTCTCCTTATCCTTTTTATTTGCTTTTTGTTCCAAGAGTAACCTCTAATGAGAGTGAAGTAATGATTGGGAAAGTTGCTGTCCCGAAACAGATTTTTGTGCTTTGCCGTAAATATTCCTGAGATAGCTCTGTATGTCGTATTGAGCTGTAATTTTTTGTGCTTCTGCCCCAGGTTGTTATCTAACTTTCGTTAGTTCAACACTTTTTGATTTGAGCAACAGAAGGTCTTCGAAAAAATTCGTCTTTACCTGCTGGTCTGTTTTGACAGATTTCTGCCATTTTCTGCATTTGCTTCTTGTTGGTTCCTTCTTGAGTTATTTTGGGGAATTGAGCTTTTTGAGGGAAGTGCTAAAGTAGATAGTGTTCTAATGGAAGTTTATTTGGTGTTAGAACTGAAACTTGAGACTTATTTCTCTTAAGTGCACTAATATTGCTAATGAGATTGTGTGAAGTTTTGTATGAAGGAAAAATTTCAGATGTATGGAAGGAATGAGTATTAAGATGAAGGATGGACTAAAGCTCAAGCTTGGGGATGCCACGCGTGTGACCCCAATAAATATCCAAGAAGTACAAGCGTCAAAGCTTGGGGATGCCCAAGGCATCCCCTTCTTCATAAATAAAAATTCCAGGTTTCTTCCAAACGCTTTATTTTTATTGTTTCATGCACAGTTGTGTTTTTCTTGGAGCGTCTTCTTTTTCATTTTTGTTTTGGTTTTTCGTTTGCTTTGGTTTTCTCAGTTTTCTGAATAAATTGGTTGGACCCCCTCTTTCATACATTTGGTTTGCAAATAGTTTGGTTTGGTTTGGAAAAGAGTAGGAAAGTTCATACTTATGTGGTAAAAAAAGCTCGTTTTTGACTGTGGCCTGTGCTTTGTCATGCCATGCTTGATATTGTTTTGGATTTATGCTTAGTATTCTTTGCTGTAGCATGACTTGTTATAAATAATTGAGATTGCTTAATGTGGCTTGGATGAATCATGCGTTGTTTTAGCATATTAAAGCATAGTATAGTGGTATTCTCCTTTGATGCTTTATTTGGGTTGACTTGGCGCATGCTCACACCATGTTATGACTATCCAAAGTCACCATAGCCTTTATGATCATTTAGTTTTCAACTTGTAGTATCACTTTATGCTTTGATCAATGATGTTTTGTCGCTCTGCATGATTATGGCCATTATTGCTCTGTTAGTTTGTCGCTCCCAGTCTTTTGCTAGCCTCCACCACCAAGTATGAGTTCCACTCATACATCCAACTCCCTAAACCAAGTTATTCCAAAGAGTCCACCATACCTACCTACTAGCTTATGCTATTCCAAGTATATTCATGCTTTTGTTTACCTTCCACTTGTTATGAGAAAACTAGTGATTAAAGCTCTCACGAACTTGATGGCACACTTTACTTTACTTGCCCTTAATAAACTTGAACCATTGTGTCATCTATGTTGTATATGCTTGCACTTATTTGTTGGGAATTAGTAGAACCATGCTTTCATGGGGAACGCTTTCAACATTGCACTTGGTACTTGTACCTAGTTGATATCATGCTCTTTTGTATATGGATGTCGTCGGTGTGAAATGAAAGGGGAGCTTGTAAGTCCATGGAGTTATGTATATGTGTTAGAGAAATGCCTGGGCCGCTAGTCTAATCCATGCTGACATGGTGGAAACCTGCAGCGTAACCATAATGAGCTGTCTATGAAGCATTCTTCTTATAAAAAAAAGAGTCCTACATTGAGAAAAAAAGAGAAAAAAAAGAGTTACTATGAAAAGAGGAAAGAGAGAAAAAAGCACCATATTCCCATGGTAAATAAGAAGAATGATGAGATGCTCGTTGTCTGCTTGCCTTGTCATTTTGATATGGGGATTCTTCCGTATTATCGGGCAAGGGGTACCCCGTTGGCGGTTCTCAATGATACACATGTACTTACAATGACAAGAACTTACCGGTGACTAAACTTGAGTAGCATGAGGAGCGGCCCTCGTATACAAGGGACATGAGATTTCTGACTTATATTTCGTCAAGCATGTACACCATAGTTTGTTCACTTTAACCTTAATCACTTCAAGATGCTTATGATAGGGGCAATGAGAGCCGAAAGCTATCACTACAAAAGGCTTTTCTTCCACCATTATATTGAGTCTCCACCTTCTATCTTTATGCACCTTCTTTGAGAGCATAGTGGCCATTCGTAGTTCTATGTGCATTGTCCCAAGACTAGTTGATTGATGCATAACCTTATATTGCTTGTTTTAAACTATTGTATCTAGTCACTCTTATGAACTTTGAAGGTGTCCTATGCATTTATATTTGCTACTCTATTGAGGGACAAGCTGAATACTATTATGCTATGTTTTCTTTATGTGAAACAAACAAACGTCTTGCAAAGCATTGTTATTCATGATTCTTTTGTTTGTGCCTTTTCCTGTTGCATCATAGTTTCTTTGCTTATTGCTAGAACTTTGTCTTTCATGTTATGATTGAAGTACTATGATCCCAGCTTTGAATGTTTTGCAAATACTTTGATCAAGTCTTTGATGGTGCATTTCACCTCAAAAATTATTTCTTTTTATCACTTACCTACTCGAGGACGAGCAGGAGTTAAGCTTGGGGATGTTGATACATTGCAAATGTATCTATAATTTTCGATGTTCATGCTTGGTTTTATCCACTTTCTTGTGTTTTGTTCCAACTTTGGAGTACTTTTCATATGATTTCATGGACTAAACTATTAACAAGAGCCACAGTGCCAGCTGCCTGTTTTCTGCTGTTTTTGGTTCCAGGAAAGTCAGAAAATGAATATTCTCGAATTGGACGGTACAAAAGCCAAAGTGCCTATTTTTCCGGAAGGGATCAAGTGCCAGAATACGAGACGGAGAGGGCCAGGGGCCACACCACCACGTCAAGACGGCCAGGCTGGCCCGCCAGAGGTGGTGTGGTGGCTCCTCGGCCTCTCCTTCCGCCTATATATTGCCCTCGGGACGAAAACCCTAAGTACCTGATCAAAAATCCACAAAAGAGTCTGTAGCCGCCGTCATCTCCATCCCTAGATTGGGAGGGATTTGAAGCTCTTCCGCATCCCGGAGAGGGAATTCACCACAGAGACCTTCTTCATCACCATGCAAGCCTCCGGTGTGATGCGTGAGTAGTTCATCCTTGGACTACGGATCCATGTAGTAGCTAGATGGCTGGTTTCTCCTCCTTTGTGCTTTCATGTTTAGATCTTGTGAGCTCCGTTCATGATCCAGATCATCTATTTGTAATTCATACATCTTGTGTTTGCGGGGATCCGATGGATATTGAGATGCTATTTCAGATTGATTATTGATTCTATCATGTCTTTGTTATTTGAGATCTTGCATGCTTTCTGTTGTTATTAGCTATCTTGGCCAAGTAGATGCTAGCAACTCCAAGAGTTAGTATTTATGCTCGATAGTGGGTTCATGCCTCTGGTAATCTAGGGAAGTGACAGAAATCTCTAAGGTACTAGATGTGTTGTTGCTACTAGGGAGAAAACAACAATCCTTTGTTCATAGAACAATCGTATTGTTTACTTTACACGCAGTTTGTAAAGCAATAATCTGTTGCTTGCAACTTAATACTGGAGGGGGTTCAGATGATAACCTGAAGGTGGATTATTAGTCATAGATGCATTTGGATGGCGGTCTATGTATTATGTTGTAATGCCCAATCAAGTCTCAAAGGAGTCAAGATGATTAGTATATGCATATATTGCTTTCTCGGTGTTTGTTAATTGCCCCGCTGTAATTTGTTCACCCAACATATTATCTATCTTAAGGAGAGACACCTCTAGTGAACTATGGATCCCGGTCCTTTTTCTTTACATACAATATACAACTGTTTACTGCTTTGTGTTTACTTTCTGCAAACTTTTACTTCTTTCCATTCGATACGTTTAATCCTTTGTTTTCCGCAAAACACGGTGAGATTGACAACCTCATCGCAAGTTGGGGACAAAGTTCTGTGGTTGTGTTGTGCAGGTCTCCACATTGCTACTAGCACCGGTAGTGCGCCCTACCAAAGCTCAGCTAGTAACACCTTTGGGGTGTTTCCTTGCTCCTACTAGTTCGATTAAACCTTGGTTTCATAACTGAGGGAAAACTTACTGCTGTGCTCATCATACCTTCCTCTTGGGGTTCCCAACGACCTCTACATCGAAAGTCGAGCGCATCAACTAGATACAAGCAACAGGTGGATATACATCAACAGAGAATATACCCTTGAAGAGCGACAAAGTGTAACGAGATTTGACTCGTGGATGATGTAGTCGTTCGCTTGCCGATCTCAAGATCATGTGGAAGTCCTAGCGCCACAAATCAGCAGCGCATCCATCCCCGCACACACGTTCAGGCCACCGAACAACCTCCACCTCCTCGCTCTAGCGATGCAGCGGAAGAAGCAACTCCTTCCAGACGAAATGCCATCGGGACATGTATCTCGCTAATCCGAGACCATGGGGAAATAATTCTAAAGGGGGAGAGAGACCCTTCACGAGGAGGTGTGAGTGGGAAGGAGGGAGAGGGGGCTGCCCCCTCCCATGGCCGGCGCCCATGGGGGTGCCCCCACCTCTTCCTCATTCATGTGGTGGAAGCTCCACTCACATAAATTTGCCTCTCCATTTTCTCCACTCAAAATCCCACTCAAAATGCATTAAATTTTCACCAAATTTAATGCAAATCGCATTTAATAAAACTCTTTTATTTATTTTATTCAGAATTTTGTTAATTACTTTAATTAACAAACATTCACATAAAACCCCTTCAACATTTCAATATCACATGCAGAACCAATTTCAGCAATTTCACCCGGAACAATTCCGGTGTCTATTGAAATAATTCCAGCGCTTTGCAATTCTTTCGTCTAGAACATATTTGCTCCAAATGGTGTTGGGTACCCTTAAGTGTGTCACCCTACAGTTTGCGAATAATGCAGACATGATTGAGACCCTTCTCGGATCAATAGTCAGAAGCAGGACCTGGAGATCCATACTGACTCCCACACATTCAACGATGACTTCTGTGATTGTGAGAACCTTTAACACTAGTAACTTAATCCCTTTGTCTCGCGATATATTACATGTCCGAGATTCGATCATCGATATCTCAATACCTAGTTTGATATTGTTACTGACATGCACTCTTTTCTCGTTTCCGTGATATAATATTCTAGTGATCACATCACTTGCTTGCAAGCTATCTCAATGTGATATCACCGAGAGGGACTAGAGTATATCTATCCGTCATCGGGATGGAAAAATTCCACTCTTGATCCATGAGCCTCAACATAACACCTTCGGAGTATCTGAACCCACCTTTATAGTCACCCTTCTACGGTGTGACGTTTGATGTGATCAAGTCACTCTTCCGGTGTTAGCAATTAACATGATCTCATGGTCTAAGGACTAAGATTACTTCGTATGATGTTATAGCAATATAAACATAATGACTTTGATCGTAATGCTATACTTCAGACGAATGTTCATCACATCATTCACCAATGTTATGACCTCGTTATTAACAACATCCAATGTCCATGATCAGGAAACTTTGATCATCTTGTTAATCAACGAGCTAGTTTATACAGAGGTATAACTAGGAACTTTCTATTTGTTTTATTAAACACACATGTATTAAGGTTTCCGTATTAATACAATTATAGCATGCAAAATAAACATCTATCATATAGTTGGAATACATATAATAACAACTTTATTATTGCCTCTCAGGGCATATTTCCTTCATTCTCCCACTTGCACTAGAGACAATGATCTAGTTTACATTGTGATAAATCTTACACCCATGGAGTTCTGGTGTTGATCATGTTTTTCCCTAGGGAGAACTTTAGTCAACGGATCTGCTAAATTTAGGTCTCTATGTACTTTATAAATCTTTATATCTCCATCTTTGACATGCTCGCGGATGGAGTGAAACCGGCGCTTAATATGCTTGGAATTCTTGTGTGACCTTGGTTCCTTGGTGTTGGATATGGATACATTGTTGTCACAATAGATCACCATTGGGTCCAACGCACTAGGAACCACACCTAGTTCCATTATGAACTCCTTCATCCAAACCGCTTCCTGCACCACTTCTGAAGCAGCAACATATTCCGCCTCCGTTGTTGATCTAGCCACCACAGGTTGTTTGGAACTCCTCCAACTAACTATTGCTCCGTTCAAGAGAAATAAGCATCCAGATTGAGACTTACAGTCATCCGGATCGGTGTCAAAGCTAGCGTCAACATAACACTTACCGACCAACTCTTCTTCACCTCCGTATACAAGAAACATATCCTTAGTTCTTCTTAAGTACTTAAGGATATTCTTGACTGTTATCGAGTGTTCTGAACCTGGATCAGATTGGTACCTACTAGTTAAACTAATAGCATGTGCCACATCCGGTCTTGTACATAGCATGGCGTACATTACAGAGCATATGGCTGAAGCATATGGGATCTTATCCATTATCTCTCTTTCTTCCGCTGTAGCTGGACTTTGAGTCTTACTCAATGTCTTGCCTTGCAACATAGGTAAGAACCCCTTCTTACTTCTATCCATATTAAACTTCTTTAATATCTTATCAAGGTATGTACTTTGTGATAGCCCAATTAGGCGCCTTGATCTATCTCTATAGATCTTAATGCCTAATATATATGATGCTTCACCAAGGTCCTTCATCAAAAATTTGATGTTTAGATAACTTTTAACACTATTTAAAAGGTTTATTCCAATCAATAATATGTCATCCACATATAATATCAGAAATGTCATTGCTCCCACTCACTTGTAAATAAAAAACTCTCCATAAGTTTGGACAAATCCAAACTCTTTGATCACCTCATCAAAGCGGAGATTCCAACTCTAGGATGCTTGCTTCAGTCCATAGATAGATCACCAAAGCTTGCATACCTTATCAACATACTTAGGATCAACAAAACCCTTAGGTTGTATCATATACAACTCTTCTTAAATATTACCATTGAGGAACACAGTCTTGACATCCATCTGCCATATTTCATAATCGAAATATGCAGCGATTGCTAACATAATCCTAACCAACTTTAGCATCGCTACGGGAGAGAATGTCTCATCGTAGTCAACTCCTTGAATTTGTCGAACCCCCTTTGTGAAAAGTCGAGGTTTATAGATGGTTACATTTCCATCAGCATCAGTTTTCCTTTTGAAAATCCATTTATTCTCAACGGCCTTTCGGTCGTAAGGTATGTCCATCAAAGTCCAAAATTGGTTTTGATACATGGATTCCATCTCGGATTTCATGGCTTCTAGCCATTTTTTGGAATCCGATCTCATCATCGCTTTTTCATACGTCACAGGGTCATCTATTTCATCAACCATGAAATTCATAACAGGATTTCCATACAGTTCAGCAGCTGCACGTGTCCTTCTTGACCTGCGAGATTCGTAGTGTCCACTTTCAGAGTTTCATAATCATTATCATTAGTTCCTTGTTCATTCAGTGAAGTCAACTCCGGAACAATTTCCGACGTTGTGCCACTCGCAGTTTCATGAAGAGAAGGTTCAATAACCTCTTTGAGTTCTACCTTCCGACTATACACTCCTTTTGTGAGAAACTCATTCTATAGAAAGGATCCATTCTTGGTAATAAAAACCTTGCCCTCGGATCTATGATAGAAGGAATACCCAATTGTTTCTTTAGGGTATCCTATGAAGACGCATTTTTACGCTTTGAGTTTGAGTTTATCAGGCTAAAGTTTCTTCACATAAACATCGCAACCCCAAACTTTAAGAAATGACAGCTTAGGCTTGTTTCCAAACCATAATTCATACGGTGTCATTTCAACGGATTTAGATGGTGCCCTATTTAAAGTGAATGCAACAGTTTCTAGTGCATAACCCCAAAATGATAGTGGAAAGTTAGTCAGAGACATCATAGATCAAACCATATCCAATAAAGTATGATTACGATATTCTGACACACCATTACGTTGTGGTGTTCCGGCAGGCGTGAGTTGTGAAACTATTCCACAATCTCTCATGTGTGTGCTAAGCTCGTAACTAAGATACTCACCTCCACGGTCAGACCGCAGAAATTTAATATTTCTAATACGATGATTTCCCACTTCACTCTGAAATTCCTTGATTTTTTCAGAGGTTTCAGACTTGTGTTTCATCAAATAGATATACCTGTATCTACTCAAATCATCCATGAAAGTAACAAAATAATGATATCCACCTCGCACAGTGATGGCTCTGTGTATGGCGCCAGAAAAATGCTGGAGCGTGGTTGATGTAGAGCTCGTCGGGAACCCCAAGAGGAAGGTATGATGAGCACAGCAGCAAGTTTCCCTCAGTTATGAAACCAAGGTTTAATCGAACCAGTAGGAGCAAGGAAACACCTCAAAGGTGTTACTAGCTGAGCTATGGCAGGGCGCACTACCGGTGCTAGTAGCAACATGGAGACCTGCACAACACAACCATAGAACTTTGTCCCCAACTTGCGATGAGGTTGTCTTCTCACCGTGTTTTGCGGAAAACAAAGGATTAAATGTATCGAATGGAAAGAAGTAATAGTTTGTAGAAAGTAAACACAAAATAGTAAAATAGTTTGTAGATTGTATGTAAAGAAAGGACCGGGATCCATAGTTCACTAGGGGTGGCTCTCCTTAGATAAATAACATGCTGGGTGAACAAATTACGGCGGGGCAATCGACAAACATCGAGAAAGCATATAAGCATATACTAATCATCTTGACTCCTTTGAGACTTGATTGGGCATTACAACATTATACATAGACCGCCATCCAACTGCATCTATGACTAATAATCCACCTTCAGGTTATCATCCGAACCCCCTCCAGTATTAAGTTGCAAGCAACAGATTATTACTTTACGAATTGTGTGTAAAGTAAACAATACGATTGTTCTATGAACAAAGGATTGTTGTTTTCTCCCTAGTAGAAACAGCACATCTAGTACCTTAGAGATTTCTATCACTTCCCAGTTACGGAGGCATGAACCCACTATCGAGCATAAATACTAACTCTTGGAGTTGCTAGCATCTACTTGGCCAAGATAGCTACTAACAACGGAAAGCATGCAAGATCACAAATAACAAAGACATGATAGAATCAATAATCAATCTGAAATAGCATCTCAATATCCATCGGATCCCCGCAAACACAACATGCAGAATTACAAATAGATGATCTTGATCATGAACGGAGCTCACAAGATCTAGACATGAAAGCACAAAGGAGGAGAACCAGCCATCTAGCTACTACATGGATCCGTAGTCCAAGGATGAACTACTCACGCATCACACCGGAGGCTTGCATGGTGATGAAGAAGGCCTCTGTGGTGAATTCCTCTCCGGGTAGGGCAGGAAGAGCTTTAGATCCCTCCTGATCTAGGGATGGAGATGAGGGCGGCTATAGACTCTTTCGTTGATTTTTGATCGGGCCCTTAGGGTTTTTGTCCCGAGGGCATCTTATAGGCGGAGCCTGGCCGTGCCCTGGTGCGGGCCTAGCCTGGCCGCACGGCCCGGTGGTGTGGTCGGCCTCTGGCCCCTCTCCGTCTCGTATTCTGGCATCTGGTGACTTCCGGAAAAATAGGCACTTTGGCTTTTGTCCCATCCAATTCTGAGAATATTCATTTTCTGACTTTCCTGGAACCAAAAACAGCAAAAACAGTACCGGCACTGTGGCTCTTGTTAATAGGTTAGTCCAAGAAATCATATGAAAAGTACTCCAAAGTTGGAACAAAACAGAAGAAAGTGGATAAAACCAAGCATGGAACATCAAAAATTATAGATACATTTGCGATGTATCAGCATCCCCAAGCTTAACTCCTGCTCGTCCTCGAGTAGGTAAGTGATAAAAAGAAAGAATAATTTTTGAGGTGACATGCACCATCAAAGACTTGATCAAAGTATTTGTAAAACATTCAAAGCTGGGATCATAGTACTTCAATCATAACATGAAAGACAAAGTTCTAGCAATAAGACAAGGAAACTATGATGCAACATGAAAAGGCACAAACTAAAGATTCATGAATAACAATGCTTTGCAAGACGTTTGTTTGTTTCACATAAAGAAATCATAGCATAATAGCATTCAGCTTGTCCCTCAATAGAGTAGAAAATATAAATGCATAGGACAGCTTCAAAGTTCATAAGAGTGACTAGATACAATAGTTTAAAACAAGCAATATCAAGTTATGCATCAATCAACTAGTCTTGGGATAATGCACATAGAACTAAGAATGGCCACTCTGCTCTCAAAGTAGGTGCATAAAGGTAGAAAGTGGAGACTCAATATAATGGCCGAAGAAAGGCCTTTTTTATAAAAGGAAGTAGGGATTCAAGTCTCATAAAGAGCTTCCAAAAATTATGGTACTTGTAGCTTTCAGCTCTCATTGCCCCTATCATAAGCATCTTGAAGTGATTAAGGTTAAAGTGAACAAACTATGGTGTACATGCTTGACGAAGTATAAGTTAGAAATCTCATGTCCCTTGTATACGAGGGCCGCTCCTCATGCTACTCAAGTCTAGTCACTGGTAAGTTCTTGTCATCGTAAGTATATGTGTATCATAGAGAACCGCCAACGGGGTACCCCTTGCCTGATGATACAGAAGAATCCCCATATCAAAATGACAAGGCAAGCAGACAAGGAGCATCTCAGCAATCTTCTTATTTACCATGGGAATATGGTGCTTTTTTCTCTCTTTCCTCTTTTCATAATCTCTTTTTTTCTCTTTTCTCTTTTTCTCAATATATGACTCTTTTTTTATAAGAAGAATGCTTCATAGATAGCTCATTATGGTTACGCTGCAGGTTTCCACCATGTCAGCATGGATTAGACCAGCGGCCCAGGTGTTTCTCTAACACATATACATAACTCCATGGACTTACAAGCTCCCCTTTCATTTCACACCGACGAGATCCATATACAAAAGAGCATGATATCAACTAGGTACAAGTACCAAGTGCAATGTTGAAAGCGTTCCCCATGAAATCATGGTTCTGCTAATTCCCAACAAATAAGTGCAAGCATATACAACATAGACGACACAATGGTTCAAGTTTATTAAGGGCAAGTAAAGTAAAGTGTGCCATCAAGTTCGTGAGAGCTTTAATCACTAGTTTTCTCATAACAAGTGGAAGGTAAACAAAAGCATGAATATACTTGGAATAGCATAAGCTAGTAGGTAGGTATGGTGGACTCTTTGGAATAACTTGGTTTAGGGAGTTGGATGCATGAGTGGAACTCATACTTGGTTGTGGAGGCTAGCAAAAGACTGGGAGCGACAAACTAAGAGAGCAATAATGGCCATAATCATGCAGAGCGACAAAACATCATTGATCAAAGCATAAAGTGATACTGCAAGTTGAAAACTAAAGGATCATAAAGGCTTATGGTGACTTGAGATAGTCATAACATGGTGTGAGCATGTGCCAAGTCAACCCAAATAAAGCATCAAAGGAGAATACCACTATACTATGCTTTAATATGCTAAAACAACGCATGATTCATCCAAGGCACATTAAGCAATCTCAATTGTTTGTAACAAGTCATGCTACAGCAAAGAATCCTAAGCATAAAGCCAAAACAATATCAAGCATGGCATGACAAAGCATAGGTCACAGTCAAAAACGAGCTCTTTTTACCACATAAGCATGAACTTTCCTACTCTTTTCAAACCAAACCAAACTATTTGCAAACCAATGTATGAAAGAGGGGGTCCAACCAATTTATTCAGAAAACTAAGCAAACCAAAGCAAACGAAAAACCAAAATGAAAACGAAAAAGAAGACGCTCCAAGAAAAACACAATTGTGCATGAAACAATAAAAATGAAGCGTTTGGGAGAAACATGGGATTTTTATTGATGAAGAAGGGGATGCCTTGGGCATCCCCAAGCTTTGACGCTTGTACTTCTTGGATATTTCTTGGGGTGACACGTGTGGCATCCCCAAGCTTGAGCTTTAGTCCATCCTTCATCTCATTACTCATTCCTTCCATACACCTGAAAATTTTCCTTCATACAAAACTTCACACAATCTTTATTAGCAACATTAGTGCACTCAAGATAAATAAGTATTAAGATTCAGTTCCAACACCAAATAAACTTCCATTAGAACACTAGCTACTGTAGCACTTCCCTAAAAAGCTCAATTCCCTAAAAAACTCAAAAAGGAACCAACAAGAAGCAAATGCAGAAAATGGCAGAAATCTATCAAAACAGACCAGCAGGTAAAGACGAATTTTTTCGAAGACCTTCTATTGTTCAAATCAAAAAGTGTTGAACTAACGAAACTTAGATAACAACCTGGGGCAGAAGCACAAAAATTCACGCCTCAAAAGACGTTCAGAGATTTTACACGAATATTTACGGTGAAGCACAGAAATCTGTTTCGGGACAGCAACTTTCACAATCATTACTTCTCTCTCATTAGAGGTTAATCTTGGCACAAAAAGCAAATAAAAAGGATAAGGAGAGGTTATTACAGAGGTAATAACTTCCAAGACTCATCTAAAACTTTTGGGTTATCTCCCAATAAGTACTTTTCTTTAACGCCTTTAAGTTAGGCATAAGAAGCAAAGAAAGAATCAAGTGTTCTCAATTGAAGAAGCATTAAGATCAATACCAGAAATATTTTCAACAAGGCAAGATATATCATCCAAATAAGTTCTAGAGGATCCTCTCTCAATGCTCTTAGGTTCACTATTCTCATCAAAAGGGTTTGCAGGAACAATCCAATCAAGATTCTTTTCTACGGCATCATGTATTGCTATTAGTTTAAAGGGTATTGGTATCTTTGGTTCCTCCCCCATTAGGTTCGGTTTTTTTCATCTTTTCTCGTGTACCAACAACATCTACACATGAGCCTAGCATAATGAAACGTTCAAAGACTTTCCTAGCTTCCTTGGCAACATCATAGAACTCCTTAAACAAAGTTTCTAGAATAAAATCTCTCTTTTCAGGGTCCTCAATTTCTTTAATCTTAAGAAACATTACTTGCATTAAGGGGTTGAGGTTAACAAACCTAACTTCTAACATGTGAATTAAAGAAGCTGCAGCAATCTCATAGTTTGGAGCAAGTTCTGCAAGGGATCTATCCTTAGTATCTTCATGCTTACTAACATGATTAAAGAATTTTTCAATATTATCTTTCCCAATAATAGAACCACTACCAATTGAAAGGTCTTTCAGGGTGAAAGTAGGGATCAACATGGTGAGCTAAGGAAGAGGTGACAACTAAAGGAGACTTAATTTTTGTGTGTTTTTGGTAAAGAAAGCAAACTACTAAAACTAATTTTTTTGTGTTTTTGAATAAGAAACAAACAAACAAAGCAAAAAGAAACTAAGCAAAACAAAAATAACAAAGTAAAGGGATTGGTTATGAGGGACTCCCCTTGTGAAGATGTCCTTGACTCCCCGGCAACGGCGCCAGAAAAATGCTTGATGGCTTTGTGTATAGCGCCAGAAAAATGCTAGAGCGTGGTTGATGTAGAGCTCGTTGGGAACCCCATGAGGAAGGTATGATCAGCAGAGCAGCAAGTTTCCCTCAGTTATGAAACCAAGGTTTAATCGAACCAGTAGGAGCAAGAAAACACCCCAAAGGTGTTACTAGCTGAGCTTTGGCAGGGCGCACTACCGATGCTAGTAGCAACGTGGAGACCTGCACAACACAACCACAAAACTTTTTCCCCAACTTGCGGGGCAATTGACAAACATCGAGAAAGCATACAAGCATATACTAATCATCTTGACTCCTTTGAGACTTGATTGGGCATTACAACATTATACATAGACCGCCATCCAACTGCATCTATGACTAATAATCCACCTTCAGGTTATCATCCAACCCCTCCGATTAAGTTGCAAGCAACAGATTATTGCTTTACGAATTGCGTGTAAAGTAAACAATACAATTGTTCTATGAACAAAGGATTGTTGTTTTCTCCCTAGTAGCAACAACACGTCTATTACCTTAGAGATTTCTGTCACTTCCCTAGATTACTAGAGGCATGAACCCACTATCGAGCATAAATACTAACTCTTGGAGTTGCTAGCATCTACTTGGCTAAGATAGCTACTAACAACGGAAAGCATGCAAGATCACAAATAACAAAGACATGATAGAATCAATAATCAATCTGAAATAGCATCTCAATATCCATCGGATCCCCGCAAACACAACATGCAGAATTACAAATAGATGATCTTGATCATGAACGGAGCTCACAAGATCTAGACATGAAAGCACAAAGAAGGAGAACCAGCCATCTAGCTACTACATGGATCCGTAGTCGAAGGATGAACTACTCACGCATCACACCGGAGGCTTGCATGGTGATGAAGAAGGCCTCCAGGGTGAATTCCCCTCTCTGGCAGGGTGCCGGAAGAGCTTGAATCCCTCGATCTAGGGATGGAGATGACGCTCTGCACTTTCGTGGATTTTTGATTGGGCCCTTAGGGTTTTCGTACCGAGGGCATCTTATAGGCGGAAGGGGAGACTGAGGGGGTGCCAGGGGCCACCACACCACCCCCTGGCGCGGGCCTAGCCTGGCCGCGCGGCCAGGTGGTGTGGCCGGCCTCTGGCCCCTCTCCGTCTCGTATTCTGGCATCTGGTGACTTCCGGAAAAATAGGCACTTTGGATTTTGTCCCGTCCAATTTCGAGAATATTTATTTTCTGACTTTCCTAGAACCAAAAACAGCAGAAAACAGGCAGCTGGCACCGTGGCTCTTGTTAATAGGTTAGTCCAAGAAATCATATGAAAATTACTCCAAAGTTGGAACAAAACACAAGAAAGTGGATAAAACCAAGCATGGAACATCAAAAATTATAGATACATTTGCAATGTATCACACCGACACTCTCATTGGAACACATACATCAGTATGTATGATTTCCAATAAATATATCGCCCGTTCCATTGAACCGGAAAACGGCGTTCTACTCATCTTGCCTATAAGGCATGGCTCACATGAATCAAATGATTCAAAATCAAGTTATTCCAAAAGTCCATCAGAATGGAGTTACTTCATGAGTTTAACACCAATATGACATAGACGCAGTGCCACATATATGCAGATATATCATTATCAAGTTTAATCCTTTTAGCATCAACATTATGAATATGCGTAACACTATTATCGAGATCCAATAGAAATAAACCATTCATCACAGGTGCATGACCATAAAAGATATCATTCATATAAATCGAACAACCATTGTTTTTAGACTTAAATGAATAACCACTTCGCATCAAACACGATCCGGATACAATGTTCATGCTCAGTAATCCCGACGGTAGGTGGAGAGGTAGTGTTCCGACGGCGATCACATCAACTCTTGATCCATTGCTCATATTGACCTCACCCCTTCCTAGCGGTCGCTTGTTCCGCAGCCCCTGATTCGAGTTACATATATTAGCAACTGATCCAGTATCAAATACCCAGGTGCTACTGCGAGTAATAGTCAAGTACACATCAATAACATGTATATCACATATACCTTTATTTTACTTGCTGGTCTTCTTGTCTGCCAAATACTTGGGGCAGTTGCTCTTCCAATGGCCAGTCCCCTTACAATAATAGCACTCGGTATCAGACTTAGGGCCAGCTTGTGATTTCTTTTCAGGCGTGGCAACATATTTGCCACCCTTCTTTCCCTTATGTTTACCCTTTTTGTCTTTCTTGAAACCGGTGGTCTTATTGATCATCAACACTTGATGCTCTTTCCTAATCTCCACTTCTGCAGTTTTAAGCATTGATAGAAGCTCAGGGAGTGATATGTCATAAATGTATCTATAATTTTTGATGTTCCATGATTGTTTTATATCTACTTTCTTATGTTTTGTCCACACTTTGGGGTATTTTTATACATTTTTGGGAACTAACCTATTAATAAGACTCCACAGTGTCAGTTGCCTGTTTTTCAGAAAAGCTAGTAAGGAAATATTCTCGGAATTGGACGGGACAAAAGCCAAAGTCAATATTTTACCCGAAGCAACACGAAGTCCGGAGGGGAGATGAAGTGGCACACTAGGGCGGCCACACCTGGTGGCGGCGTGGCCTGGGGGGAGCCACCAGGGGGTGTGGCCCCCTGGTGCTCCACTGACCTTGCCCCTTCGCCTATAAAAGCCTCCTAGGACGAAAACCCTAAGTACACGATCAAAGACCCAATTAGAAATCCACGAAAGAGTCTATAGCCGCTGCCATCTCCATCCCTAGATCGGGGGATCTGAAGCTCTTCCCGGCACCCTGCCGGAGGGGAGAGATCACCCTGGAGGCCTTCTTCATCACCATAACTGCCTCCGGTGTGATGCGTGAGTAATCCATCCTTGAACTATGGGTCCATGTAGTAGCTAGATGGTTGGTTCTCCTCCTTTGTGCTATCATGTTTAGATCTTGTGACTCTCTTCATGATCAAGATCATCTCTTTGTAATCTTACATGTTGTGTTTGCGAGGATCTGATGGATATCGAGATGCTATTTCAGATTGATTATTGATTTTATCATGTCTATGTTATTTGTGATCTTGCATGCTTTCCGTTGTTAGTAACTATCTTGGCCAAGTAGATGCTTGTAACTCTAAGAGGGAGTATTTATGCTCGATAGTGGGTTCATGCCTCTAGTAATCTGGGGAAGTGATAGGAATCTCTAAGGTTGTAGATGTGCTCTTGCTACTAGGGAGAAAACAACAATCCTTTGTCTATGGGATAATCGTATTGTTTACTTTACACACTTTGCTTAATGCAATTAACTATTCCTTGCAACTTAATACTGGAGGGGGTTCGAATGATAACCTGAAGGTGGATTATTAGTCATAGATGCAGTTGGATTACGGTCTATGTATAATGTTGTACTACCCAATCAAATCTCATAGGAGTCAAGATGTCTAGTATATGCATTGTATGCTTTCTCAAATCTGTCAATTGCCCCGCTGTAATTTGTTCACCCAACATGATATTTATCTTAAGGAGAATCACCTCTAGTGAACTATGGACCCCAGTCCATTATTTTACCATTGATATACCATCTACTATTTACTATTTAATTTTTGTGAGCAATTACTATCTTCCACACTATACGTTTAATCCTTTGTTTTCAGCAAAACCGGTGAGATTGACAACCTTACTATAAGTTGGGGCAAAGTTATGTGGTTTGGTTGTGTAGGATTCCAAGTTGGTAGCAACACCTTGGGGTTGTTTCCTTGCTCCTACTGGTTCGTTAACCTTGGTTTCATAACTGAGGGAAACTTGCTGTTGTGCTCATCATACCTTCCTCTTGGGGTTCCCAACGAGCTCGAGATATCTTGAGCCATCAAGCCTTTTTATGGCGCCGTTGTCGGGGAGTTAAGGACAGCTTCACAAGGGGAGTCCCTCACAACCAATCTCTTTACTTTGTTTTTTGTTTTGCTTAGTTTATTTTTTCTTAGTTTTCTTGTTTCTTTTTTATCAAAAAGCACACAAAAAAATAGTTGTACTGGTTTGCTTCTTTATATCAAAAACACAATTTTTTTGTTCTTTCAGTAGTTGTCACCTCGTTCTTAGCTCACCATGTTGATCCCTAAGTTCACCCTGAAAGACCTTTCAATAGGTAGTGGCTCCATCATTGGTAAAGATAATATTGAAGAATTCTTTAATCATGTTAGCAAGCATGAGGATATTGAGGATAGATCCTTAGTAGAACTTGCTCCAAATTATGTAATTGCTGCAGCTTCTTTAGTTCACATGTTGGAGGCTAGGTTTGTTAACCTTAAACCCATAATGCAAGTAATGTTTCTTAAACTTAAAGATATTGAGGATACTAAAAAGAGAGATTTCATTCTAGAAACTTTGCTTAAAGAATTCTATGATGTTGTTAAGGAAGCTAGAAAAGTCTTCGGTCATTTTAATATGCTAGGCTCATGTGTAGATGTTATTGGTACATTAGAAGAGAAGGACAAAACCAAACCCAACGTAGAAGAAATTAAAATACCAATACCTTTTAAACTTGTAGGAATGCATGACGCCTTAGAAAAGAATTTTGATTGGATTGTTCCTGAAAACCCGTTTGATGAAAATAGTGAACCCAAGAGTATTGAGAGAGGATCCTCTAGAACTTATTTGGATGAGATACCTTGCCTTGTTGAAGATATTTCTGGTATTGATCTTAATGCTTCTTCATTTGAGAATACTTGAATCTTGCTTCCTATGCCTAGCTCAAAGGCGTTAAAGAAAAGCACTATTGGGACATAATCCAAATTTTTATTCAGTAAGTTTTTATTTTGTTGAGTCTTGGAAGTTATTTCCTTAGTAATAACCTCTCCTTATCCTTTTTTGTGTGGTTTTTGTGCCAAGAATAACCTCTAATGAGAGGGGAGTAAGACTTGGGAAAGTTGCTGTCTCGAATCAGATTTTTGTGCTTCACTGTAAAAAAGTAGTGAAACATCTCTGTATGTCAGATCGAGCTGTAATATTTTGTGCTTATGCCCCAGGTTGTTATCTAACTTTCTTCAGTTTAACACTTTTTGATTTGCAACAGAAGGTCTTCGAAAAAATCGGTTTTTACCTACTTGTCTGTTTTGACAGATTTCTGCCATTATTTGCATTTGCCTCTTAATCTTTTTCTCTTTGAGTTCTTGCCAATTACTTGAACTTATAAAAGGAATTGCTACAATATCTTGTGTTTTAATAGAAGTTTTACTTGTGTTGAAACTAAACCCAAAGACTTATTATCTTGAGTACACTAATGTTGCTAATGAAGATTGTGTGAAGTTTTGTATGAAGGAAATTTTAAAGTGTAGGGAAGAATAATGTGATGAGATGAAGTATGGACAAAATCTCAAGCTTGGGGATGCCACCCATGTCACCCCAAGAAATATTCAAGAAGTACAAGCATCAAATCTTGGGGATGCCCAAGGCATCCCCTTCTTAATCAATAAAAATCTCAGGTTTTCTTCCAAACACTTCATTTTTATTGTGACATGCACAATTGTGTTTTTCTTGGAGTGTCTTTGTTTTTGTTTTATTTTGTTTGGTTTGCTTAAATAAATTGGTTGGACCCCCGCATTCATACATAGTTTCAAATACGTTGATTTGTGTTGGAAAAGAGTAGGAAGTTTCATGCTTATAAGTGGTACAAAAGGAGCTTGTTTTGACTGTGGCCTAGACTTTATGATGTCATGTTTGATAATGCTCTGACTTTATGCTTATTAATTATTGTTGTAGCATGACTTGTTCCAAAAAATTGAGATTGCTTAATGTTCCTTGAAAGAATCATGCGTTGTTTTAGCATATAAAAGCATAATATTGTGGTATTCTCCTTTGATGCTTTATTTGGGTTGACTTGGCGCATGCTTACACCATGTTAATACTATACCAGTCACCACAGCCTCTATGATCATTTAGTTTTCGACTTGTAATATCACTTTATGCTTTAATTAATAATGTTTTGTCGCTTTGCATGATTATGGCCATTATTGCTCTCTTAGTTGGTCGCTCCTAGTCTTTTGCTAGCCTCCACATGTACCAAGTATGAGTTCCACTCATGCATCCAACCCCAAATAAAACCAAGTTATTCCAAAGAGTCCACCATACCTACCTATTAGCATTGTTGCTATTCCAAGTATATTCATGTTTTTATCTACCTTCTGAATTAAACTTGTTATGTGAAAATTAGTGGTTAAAGCTCTCACAAACTTGATGGCACACTTTACTTTCTTGCACTTATTAAACTTGAACCATTGTGTCCATCTATGTTGCTTATATGCTTGCGCTTTATAAGTTTTGAATTAGCAGAACCATGTTACCATGGGGAACGCTTTCAATTTTGCACTTTATTCAGTTGATATCATGTTCTTTTGTTTATGGATCCCGGCGGTGTGAAATAAAAGGAGAGCTTGTAAGATCATGGAGTTTGTATATGTGTTAGAGAAATGCCTGGGTGGCTATCCTAATGCCTAATCATGGTGGAAACTTGCAGCATAACCATAATGAGCAATCTGTGAAGCATCCTCAATAAAAACCTATGCAAATAGCAAATAAAAAGATCGCTGAGATGCTCATTGTCTGTTGCCTTGTCATTTTGATATGGGATAGCTCCTGTATCATGGGGCAAGGGGTACCCCGTTGGTGGTTCTCTATGATACACATGTACTTACAATGACAAGAACTTACTAGTGACTAAAGTTGAGTAGCATGAGGTTCGGTACTCGTAAGCAAGGGGCATGAGATTTTCAACTTATAACTTGTCAAGCATATCCTCATATTTGTGTCACTTTAACCTTAATCACCTAAAGATGCTTATGATAGGGGCAATGAGAGCTGAAAGCTAATAAGTACCATAATTTTTGTAAGCTCTTTATGAGGCTTGAATCCCTGCTTCCTTCTATGAAGGGCCTTTCTTTTTACTTTTATGTTGAGTCTCCAGCTTCTATCTTTATGCACCAATTGAGAGAGCATAGTGATCATTCTTAGTTTAATGTGCATTATCCCAAAACTTGTTGATTGATTCATAACTTTGATATTGCTTGTTCTTAAATTATTTGTACCTAGTCACACTTATGAACTTTGAAGGTGTCCTACGCATTTATGTTTTGCTATACCATGAGGGACAAGCTAAATACCATTTTTATTATGTTTTCTATATGTGAAACAAACAAACATCTTTCAAAGCATTGTTATTCATGAATCTTTTGTTTGTACCTTTTCATGTTACAACATAGTTGCTATGTCCTACTGTTAGAACTATGTCTTTCATGTCTATGTTAAAGTACTATGATCCTAGCTATCAATGTTTTACAAATACCTTGATCAAGATTGTGATAATGCATGTCACCTCAAAAATTATTCTTTTTTATCACTTACCTACTCGAGGACGAGCAGTAGTTAAGCTTGGGGATGCTTGATACGTCATAAACGTATCTATAATTTTTGATGTTCCATGCTTGTTTTATATCTACTTTCTTATGTTTTGTTCACACTTTGGGGTATTTTTATATATTTTCTGGAACTAACCTATTAACAAGATGCCACAGTGCCAGTTGCTTATTTTCTGCTGGTTTTGGTTTCAGAAAAGCTAGTAAGGAAATATTCTCAGAATTGGATGGGACAAAAGCCAAAGTCAATATTTTACCCGAAGCAACACGGAGTCCAGAGGGGAGATGAAGTGGCGCACCAGGGCGACCACACCTAGTGGCGGCGCGACTTGGGGGGCGCCACCAGGGGGTGTGGGCCCCCTGGTGCTCCACCGACCTTGCCCTTTCGCCTATAAAAGCCTCCCGGGACGAAAACCCAAAGTACCCGATCAAAGACCCAATCAGAAATCCACGAAAGAGTCTATAGCCGCTGCCATCTCCATCCCTAGATTGGGGGATCCGAAGCTCTTCCCGGCACCCTATCGGAGGGGAGAGATCACCCTGGAGGCCTTCTTCATCACCATGACTGCCTCTGGTGTGATGCGTGAGTAGTTCATCCTTGGACTATGGGTCCATGTAGTAGCTAGATGGTTGGTTCTCCTCCTTTGTGCTATCATGTTTAGATCTTGTGAGCTCCGTTCATGATCAAGATCATCTATTTGTAATCTTACATGTTGTGTTGGCGGGGATCCGATGGATATTGAGATTCTATTTCAGATTGATTATTGATTCTATCATGTCTATGTTATTTGTGATCTTGCATGCTTTCTGTTGTCAGTAACTATATTGGCCAAGTAGATGCTTGCATCTCCAAGAGGGAGTATTTATGCTTGATAGTGGGTTCATGCCTCTAGTAATCTGGGGAAGTGACAAGAATCTCTAAGGTTGTAAATGTGATGTTGCTACTAGGGAGAAAACAACAATCCTTTGTCCATGGGACAATCATATTGTTTACTTTACACACTTTGCTTAATGCAATTATCTATTGCTTGCAACTTAATACTGGAGGGGGTTCAGATGATAACCTGAAGGTGGATTTCTAGTCATAGATGCAGTTGGATTATGGTCTATGTATAATGTTGTAATGCCCAATCAGATCTCATAGGAGTCAAGATGTCTAGTATATGCATTGTATGCTTTCTCAAATCTATCAATTGCCCCGTTGTAATTTGTTCACCCAACATGCTATTTATCTTAAGGAGAATCACCTCTAGTGAACTATGGACCCTGGTCCATTCTTTTACCATTGATATACCAACTACTATTTACTATTTACTTTCTGCAAGCAAATACTATCTTCCACTATACGTTTAATCCTTTGTTTTTAGCAAAACCGGTGAGGTTGACAACTTCACTGTAAGTTGGGGCAAAGTTCCGTGGTTGTGTTGTGCAGGATTCCAAGTTGGTAGCAACACCTTGGGGTTGTTTCCTTGCTCCTACTGGTTCGATAACCTTGGTTTCATAACTGAGGGAAACTTGTTGTTGTGCTCATCATACCTTCCTCTTGGGGTTCCCAACAAGCTCAAGATATCTTGAGCCATCAGGGAGATACTTCTTCATGCCCTGTATATTATAGTTCATCACGAAGCTCTTGTAGCTAGGTGGCAGAGATTGGAGAACACGATGTATGCCTATGCAATGGGAATCGTTATTCCCAAGGACACAAGCTTATTAGCACACCTAGACATTTTGAGTACATGCTCACTAACGGAGCTATTCTCTTACATCATGCAACTAAAGAACTTTTCAAAAGCATTATAACTCTCTACGGTAACATGGGTATCAAAAATCATTTTCAATTCACCCATGGTATCAAAGCCATTGCCATTTTCGAAACGCTTTCGAAGTTCCGGCTCTAGCCCATATAGTATGCCGCAATGAACTAAGTTGTGGTCCTCCTGGCGAGTCAAATAGATGTTCTTTTCCTCGCCAGGGGCATCAATAGATGGTGGGAGGCCTATCAGTGCTTCTAGCACATATTGCTTTTGTTCAGCAGTGAGTAGAATCCTCAAATTCATGGCCCAGTTGGTAAAGTTGCTACCATTTGCCGCAAGTTTCTCTTTCTCCGTGAACACATTGAAATTAAAAGCACGTGGTGCCATCTACAACATAATTTGTAAAGTTTATACTAAGTTTATGATAGATCGAGTTCAACTAATCCAAATTACAAATGAACTCCCACTCAAAAACAACATCCCTCGTGTCTTTTTGGTGATTACATGAACCAAATCCACTACACCAAGTCCGATCATCACGTGAGTCGATGTAGTTTCAAAGGCGGGTATCTATATGGACATCATATCAACTATATGACTCATGCTTAACCTTTCGGTCCGTGTTTCGAGGCCATGTCTATACATGCTAGGCTAGCCAAGTAAGAACCTTAGTACTTGCGTGTGTAAAACTGTCTTACACCCGTTTATGATCGTGTATTTAAGTACACCCGATCACCACGTGATGTCTTGAAGCGGCAAAACATAAAACGGTGCGTACTTAAGGGAGAACACATTTTTATCTCGATATCTAAATGAGGGGATCATGTTATAATGCTACTAAAACGCCAAACAAGCAATATAAGATGCAAACATCAAATGTGTATATTTTAATGATATGGTTCTTGCACTTTATCACTATCATGTGAATCGTGGTATGATCTTTATCATTCCTTTGTGTGTAAGGCCAAGTTCCATGGAACTTACACGATGGGCATGTTATAATTTCCACGAGTATCAACTATACTTCAAATTATAACATTACCATATCATGACACTAGCCCAGCAACATCTAAATTCTAATTTATCAAGTGCAAATTTTTACGTGGCTTAGGGCTTTCAAAGATAGAACCGGTCTTACCTACGAACATGGAACAACAATGATGATAACCAAATTATTAGAAACTCGTTGTAAATTAGATATTGACTATAGTAGGAGAGACAGACACCTGGTAGCCACTTATGCAAAACTAGTTGCATGTCAAGCGTGGAACAGGTCTCATGTGCAAGGACATGTAAAGTTAGTCTGGGTCGCTTCATCCCACTATGCCACCAATATCTAAAATACATATAAGATGCAATAACATGATCATCATCGCCCACATACTCATATGTGTACTACCCGTGCAAAGCACCTACGCATAGATCAGGCTCTGATACCACGGTTGGGTTCGCAGCATAGAAAATAAAAAAATTCCTACGATGGGAACTATTATATGCCAAGATCTATCTACTAGATACAAGCAACGGGTGGATATACATCCACATAGAACATATCCTTGAAGAGCGACAAAGTGTAACGAGATTTGACTTGTGGATGATGTAGTCGTTCGCTTGCCGATCTCAAGATCGTGTGGAAGTCCTAGCGCCACAAATCAGCAGTGCATCCGTCCTCGCACACACATTCAGACCACCGAACAACCTCTACCTCCTTTCTCCGGCGATGTAGCAGAAGCAGCAACTCCTTCCAGATGAAATGCCACCGGGAACATGTATCTCTCTAATCCGAGACCATGGGAAATAATTCTAGAGGGGGAGAGATCCTTCACGAGGAGGTATGAGTGAGAAGGAGGGAGAGGGGGCCTTTTATAGGAGAGGGGGTTTCCTCCCTACCATGGCTGGCACCCATGGGGGGTGCCCCCACCTCTTCCTCATTCATGTGGTAGAAGCTCCACTCACATAAATTTGCCTCTGCATTTTCTCCACTCAAAATCCCACTCAAAATGCATTAAATTTCCACCAAATTTAATGCAAATCTCATTTAATAAAACCCTTTTATTTATTTTATTCAGAATTTTGTTAATTACTTTAATTAACAAACATTCACATAAAACCCCCTACAACATTTCAATATCACATGCAGAACCAATTTCAACAATTTCACCCGGAACAATTCTAGTGTCTATTGAAATAATTCCAGCGCTTTGCAATTCTTCCGTCTAGAACATATTTGCTCCAAATGGTGTTGGCAACCCTTAAGTGTGTCACCCTACGGTTCACGAATAATGCAGACATGATCGAGACCCTTCTCGGATCAATAGTCAGAAGTGGGACCTGAAGATCCATACTGACTCCCACACATTCAACGATGACTTCTATGATCGTGAGAACCTTTAATGCTAGTAACTTAATCCCTTTGTCTCATGATATATTACATGTACGAGATTCGATCACCGGTATGTTAATACATAATTCGATCTCGTTACCGACATGCACTCTTTTCTCGTTCCCGTGATATAACATTCTAGTGATCACATCACTTGCTTGCAAGCTATCTCAATGTGATATCACCGAGAGGGCCTAGAGTATATCTATCCGTCATCGGGATGGACAAATTCCACTCTTGATCCATGAGCCTCAACATAACACCTTTGGAGTATCTGAACCCACTTTTATAGTCACCCTTCTACGGTGTGACGTTTGATGTGATCAAGTCACTCTTCCAGTGTTAGCAATTAACATGATATCATGGTCTAAGGACTAAGATTACTTCGTATGATGTTACAGCAATATAAACACAATGACTTTGATCGTAATGCTATACTTCGGATGAATGTTCATCACATCATTCACCAATGTTGTGACCTTGTTATTAACAATATCCAATGTCCATGATCAGGAAACTTTGATCATCTTGTTAATAAACGAGCTAGTTTATAGAGAGGCATAACTAGGAACTTTATATTTGTTTATTAAACACACATGTATTAAGGTTTCTATATTAATACAACTATAGCATGGAAAATAAACTGTTGGGTCCGAAGCATAGAAAACACAAATTTTCCTACGATGAGAACTATACGCCAAGATCTATCTACTAGATACAGAGCAACGGGTGGACATACATCCATGGAGAACTTACCCTCGAAGACAACGAGTTTTGTTAACGAGTAGGAACTCGTGGTTGATGTAGTCGTACGCTTGCCGATCTCAAGATCGTGTGGAAGTCCGAGAGCCGCAAATCAGCAGTGCATCCGTCCTCGCACACACGTTCAAGCCACCGGACAACCTCCACCTCCTCGCTCCAGCGAATCAGCGGAAGCAGCAACTCCTTCTAGACGCAAGGCCACCGGGAACATGTATCTCGCTAATCCGAGACCATGGGGGAATATCTAGAGGGGGAGAGATATCCTTCACGAGGAGGTGTGGTTTGTGAGAGGGGAGAGGGGGGCTTTATATAGGAGGGAGGGAGACCCCTCCCCTCCCATAGCCGACACATGAGGGGGGGGACTCCTCCCCTCCTTCATTCATGTGGTGAACCTCCACTCACATAAACATGGCCTCCACCCAAAATCCCACTCACATGTATTTAATTTCCACCAAATTCAATGCAACTCTCAATTAATAAAACTCTTTTATTTATTTTATTCAGAATTTTGTTAATTACTTTAATTAATAAACATTCACATAAAACCCCTTGCAACATTTCAATATCACATGCAGAACCACTTTCTGCAATTTCACCCGAAACAATTCCGGTTTCTATCGAAACAATTCCTGCGCTTTGCAAACCTTTTGTCTGGAACATATGTTCTCCTAAATGGTGTCCGACAACCCTTAAGTGTGTCACCCTACGGTTCGCGAATAATGCAGACATGATTGAGACTCCTTTCAGATTAATAATCAGAAGCGGGATCTGGAGATCCATACTGACTCCTGCATATTCAACGATGACTTCTCTGATCGTGAGAACCTTTAACGTCAACAGTTTAATCCCTTTGTCTCATGATATAATACATGTCCGAGATTCGATCATCGGTATCCAAATACCTAGTTTGATCTCGTTACCGACATGCACTCTTTTCTCGTTCCCGTGATATAACATTCTAGTGATCACATCACTTGCTTGCAAGCTATCTTAATGTGATATCACCGAGAGGGCCCAGAGTATATCTATCCGTCATCGGGATTGAAAAATTCCACTCTTGATCCATGAGCCTCAACATAACACCTTCATAGCATTGAACCCACCTTTATGGTCACCCTGTTACGGTGTGACGTTTGATGTTATCAAGATACTCTTCCGGTGTTAGCAATTAACATGATCTCATGGTCTAAGGACTAAGACTACTTTGTATGATGTTATAGCAATATAAAGATAATGACTTGATCATAATGCTATACTTCGGATGAATGTTCATCACATCATTTCACAAATGCTATGACCTTGTTATTAACAACATCCAATGTCCATGATCAGGAAACCTTGATCATCTTGTTAATCAACAAGCTAGTCTATAAGAGAGGCATAACTAGGAACCCTTTTGTTTATTAAACACACATGTATTGATGTTTCCTATCAATACAATTATAGCATGCAAAATAAACATCTATCATATACAAGGAATACATAATAACAACTTTATTATTGCCTCTCAGGGCATATTTCCTTCAGTCTCCCACTTGTACTAGAGACAATAATCTAGTTTATATAGTGATAAATCTAACACCCATGGAGTTTTGGTGTTGATCATGTTTTGCCCTAGGGAGTACTTTAGTCAACGGATCTGCTACATTCAGGTCCGTGTGCACTTTACAAATCTTTATATCTCTATCCTTGACATGCTCGCGGATGGAGTGAAACCGGCGCTTAATATGCTTGGAATTCTTGTGAGACCTTGGTTCCTTTGCGTTGGCTATGGCTCCATTGTTGTCACAATAGATCACCATCGGGTCCAACGCACTGGGAACCACACCCAGTTCCGTAATGAACTCTTTCATCCAAATCGCTTCCTACCGCTCAAGCAAAGAACATATTCCGCCTCCGTTGTTGATCCAGCCACCACAGGTTGCTTGGAACTCCTCCAACTAACTGCTGCTCTGTTCAAGAGAAATATGTATCCGGATTGAGACTTAGAGTCATCTGGATCGGTGTCAAAGCTAGCATCGACATAACACTTAGCGACTAGCTCTTCTTCACCTCCGTATACAAGAAACATATCCTTAGTTCTTCTCAAATACTTAAGGATATTCTTGACTGCTATCCAGTGTTCCGAACCTGGATCAGATTGGTACCTACTAGTCAAACTAATAGCATGTGCCACATTTGGTCTTGTACATAGCATGGCATACATTATAGAGCCTATGGCTGAGGCATAGGGGATCTTATCCATTATCTCTCTTTCTTCTGCCGTAGCCGGACTTTGAGTCTTACTCAATGTCTTGCCTTGCAACATAGGTAAGTACCCCTTCTTACTTCCGTCCATATTAAACTTCTTTAATATCTTATCAAGGTATGTACTCTGCGATAGCCCAATTAGGCGTCTTGATCTATCTCTATAGATTTTAATGCCTAATATATATGAAGCTTCACCAAGGTCCTTCATCGAAAATTTGCTGTTTAGATAACTTTTAACACTGTTTAAAAGATCTATATCATTTCCAATCAATAATATGTCATCCACATATAATATCAGAAATGCCACATTGCTCCCACTCACTTTCTTGTAAATACAAGCCTCTCCATAAGTTTGGACAAATCCAAACTCTTTGATCACCTCATCAAAGCAGAGATTCCAACTCCGGGATGCTTGCTTCAGTCCATAGATGGATCGCTGAAGTTTGCACACCTTATCAGCATCCTTAGGATCGACAAAACCCTTAGGTTGTATCATATACAACTCTTCTTCAATATTACCATTGAGGAACGTAGTTTTGACATCCATCTGCCATATTTCATAATCAAAATATGCAGCAATTGCTAACATAATCCTAACCGACTTAAGCATCGCTACGGGAGAGAATGTCTCATCATAGTCAACTCCTTGAATTTGTAGAAACCCCTTTACATAAGTCGAGCCTTATAGATGGTTACATTACCATCAACATCAGTTTTTCTTTTGAAAATCCATTTATTCTCAACGGCCTTTCGATCGTGAGGTAAGTCCACCAAGGTCCAATCCTGGTTTTCGTACATGGATTCCATCTCGGATTTCATGGCTTCTAGCCATTTGTTGGAATCAGGGCTCATCATCGCTTCTTCATACGTCGCAAGTCATCTATTTCATCAATCATGAAATTCATAACAGGATTGCCGTCTGATTCAGAGCTGCACGTGTCCTCGCTTGACTGCGAGGTTCGATAGTGTCCTCTTCGGAGTTTCATGATCAATATCATTAGCTCTCTCTTCATTAGGTGAAGTCAACTCAAACAACTTCCGGTCTGCGCTACTCGCCATTTCATGAAGAGAAGGTTCAATAACCTCTTCGAAGTTCTACCTTCCGACTACTCACACCTTTCGCGAGAAACTCCTTCTCAAGAAAGGATCCATTCTGGCAACAAAGACCTTGCCCTCGGATCTGATAGAAGGTATACCCAATCGCTTCCTTAGGGTATCCTATGAAGACGCATTTTCCGCTTTGGGTTCGAAGTTTATCCGTTGAAGTTTCTTCACATAAACATCGCATCCCCAAACTTTAAGAAATGACAGCTTAGGTTTGTTTCCAAACCATAATTCATACGGTGTCTTTTCAACGGATTTAGATGGTGCCCTATTTAAAGTGAATGCAGCGGTTTCCAGTGCATAACCCCAAAATGATAGAGGTAAGTCAGTCAGAGACATCATAGATCGAACCATATCCAATAAAGTACGACACGACGTTACGACACACCATTACGTTGTGGTGTTCCGGAAGCGTGAGTTGTGAAACTATTCCACGCCTTTCATATGTGTGCTAAACTCAGAACTAAGATACTCTCCTCCACAATGGACCGCAGAAATTTGATCTTTCTTATGATGATTTTCCACTTCATTCTGAAATTCTTTGAACTTTTCAAAGGTTTCAGACTTATGTTTCATCAAATAGATATACCCGTATCTACTCAAATCATCTGTGAAAGTAACAAAATAACGATATCCACCTCGCGCCGACACACTCATTGGTCCACACACATCAAGATGTATGATTTCCAATAAATCATCTCGTTCCATTGAACCGAAAACGGCGTTTAGTCATCTTGCCCATAAGGCATGGCTCACATGTATCAAATGATTCAAAATCAAGTGATTCCAAAAGTCCATCGAATGGAGTTTCTTCATGCTTAACGCCAATATGACCTAGACGCGATTGCCACATATATGCAGATATATCATTATCAAGTTTAATCCTTTTAGCATCAACATTATGAATATGTAATACTACTATCGAGATCCAATGAAATAAACCATTCAACATGTGCATGAACATAAAAGATATTATTCATATAAATCGAACAACCATTGTTTCCAGACTTAAACGAATAACCACTTTGCATCAAACACGATCCGGATACAATGTTCATGCTCAGTGCAGGCACCAAATAATAATTATTCAGGTTTATAACTAATCCCGACGGCATATGGAGAGGCAGCGTTCCGACGGCGATCACATCAACTCTTGATCCATTTCCGACCCGCATCGTGACCTCATCCCTTGCTAGTTGTCGCTTGTTCCGCAGCCCCTGAACCGAGTTACATATATTAGCAACCGATCCCGTATCAAATACCCAGGTGCTACTGCGAGTACTAGTCAAGTACACATCAATAACATGTATATCACATATACCTTTGTTTGCCTTGCCGGCCTTCTTGTCCGCCAAATACTTGGGGCGATTCGCTTCCATGGCCACCCCTTGCAATAGTAGCACTTTGTCGACTTAGGGCCAGCTCGGGGTTTCTTTTCAGGCGCGGCAACAGATTTGCCGCCCTTCTTTCCCTTCTGCTTGCCTTTCTTGTCCTTCTAGAAACCGGTGGTCTTATTGATCATCAACACTTGATGTTCTTTCCTAATATCCAGTTCTGTAGTCTTAAGCATTGACAGAAGCTCGGGAAGAGACTTCTTCATGCCCTGCATATTATAGTTCATCACGAAGCTCTTGTAGCTAGGTGGCAGAGATTAGAGAACACGATGTATGCCTAAGTCAATGGGAATCGTTATTCCCAAGGACACAAGCTTATCGGCGTACCCAGACATTTTGAGTACGTGCTCACTAACGGAGCTGTTCTCTTCCATCATGCAGCTAAAGAACTTTTTAGAAGCATTATAACTCTCTACGGTAGCATCGGTATCGAAAATCATTTTCAATTCTCCCATGGTATCAAAGGCATTGCCATTTTCGAAACGTTTTCGAAGTTCTGGCTCTAGCCCATACAGTATGCCGCAATGAACTAAGTTGTGGTCCTCCTGACGAGTTATATAGACGTTCTTTTCCTCGTCAGGGGCATCAGGAGCTAGTGGGGGGCCTAGCGGCGCATCTAGCACATATTGCTTTTGTGCAGCAGTGAGGAGAATCCTCAAATTCATAGCCCAGATGGTGAAGTTGCTACCATTCGCAGCGAGTTTCTCTTTCTCCATGAACATAGTGAAATTAAAAGCAGGTGGTGCCATCTACAACAGAATTTGTAAAGTTTATTTAGACTAAGTTTATGACAGATTGAGTTCAACTAATCCAAATTACGAATGAACTCCCACTCAAAAACGACATCCCTCGTGTCCTTTTGGTGATTACATGAACCAAATCCACTACACCAAGTCCGATCATCACGTGAGTCGGTGTAGCTTCAAAGGCGAGCATCTATATGGGCATCATATCAACTATATGACTCATGCTTAACCTTTCGGTCCATGTTCCGAGGCCATGTCTGTACATGCTAGGCTCGTCAAGTAAGAACCTTAGTATTTGCGTGTGTAAAACTATCTTACACCCGTTGTATGAAAGCGTAGAGTCGAGAACACCCGATCATCACGTGATGCCTCAAAACACGATCCACAAAACGGTGCATACTTAAGGAAGAACACATTTTATCTTGATATCTAAATGAGGGATCATATTATAATGCTACCAAAAGCGCCAAACTAGCAATATAAGATGCTAACATCTAATGTGTGAAGTGAGGTGATATGGTCCATACATTTGATCTCTATCATTTGCATCGTGGTATGATCTCTATCATTCCTTTGTGTGTAAGGTCAAGGTCTATGGAACTTACACGTTAAGTGAGTTGTAAGAGTATCTATCATACATATACTTACAACAATACCATATCAAGACACTAGCCCAGCAACGATCTAAACTAGACGCCTCTAATTTATCAATTGCAAGTTTTACGTGGCTTAGGGCTTTCGGAGATAGAACCGGTCTTACCTACGAACATGAACCACAACGAGGATAACCAAGTTATTAGCAACTCGTTGTAAATCAGATATTCACTATAGTAGGAGAGACAGATACCCGCTAGCCACTTATGCAAAACTACTTGCATGTCAGTCGTGGAACCGGTCTCATGTACGATGACACGTAAGGTTGGTCCGGGCCGCTTCATCCCACTATGCCACCAATATCCAAAGTACATAGAAGATGCAATAACATGATCATCATTTCCCACATATAAACATATGTGTACTACCCGTGCAAAGCACCTACGCATAGATCAGGCTCTGATACCACTGTTGGGTCCGCAACATAGAAAACAAAAAAATTCCTACCTTGAGAACTATACGCCAAGATCTATCTACTAGATACAGAGCAACGGGTGGACATACATCCATGGAGAACTTACCCTCGAAGACAACGAGTTTTGTTAACGAGTAGGAACTCGTGGTTGATGTAGTCGTACGCTTGCCGATCTCAAGATCGTGTGGAAGTCCGAGCGCTGCAAATCAGCAGTGCATCCGTCCTCGCACACACGTTCAAGCCACCGGACAACCTCCACCTCCTCGCTCCAGCGAATCAGCGGAAGCAGCAACTCCTTCTAGACGCAAGGCCACCGGGAACATGTATCTCGCTAATCCGAGACCATGGGGGAATATCTAGAGGGGGAGAGATATCCTTCACGAGGAGGTGTGGTTTGTGAGAGGGGAGAGGGGGGCTTTATATAGGAGGAAGGGAGACCCCTCCTCTCCCATAGCCGGCACATGAGGGGGGGGGGACTCCTCCCCTCCTTCATTCATGTGGTGAACCTCCACTCACATAAACATGGCCTCCACCCAAAATCCCACTCACATGTATTTAATTTCCACCAAATTAAATGCAACTCTCAATTAATAAAACTCTTTTATTTATTTTATTTAGAATTTTGTTAATTACTTTAATTAACAAACATTCACATAAAACCCCTTGCAACATTTCAATATCACATGCAGAACCACTTTGTGCAATTTCACCCGAAACAATTCCGGTTTCTACCGAAGCAATTCATGCGCTTTGCAAACCTTTTGTCTGGAACATATGTGCTCCTAAATGGTGTCCGGCAACCCTTAAGTGTGTCACCCTATGGTTCGCGAATAATGCAGACATGATTGAGACTCCTTTCAGATCAATAATTAGAAGCGGGACCTGGACATCCATACTGACTCCTGCATATTCAACGATGACTTCTCGTGAGAACCTTTAACGTCAGCAGTTTAATCCCTTTGTCTCATGATATAATACATGTCCGAGATTCGATCATCGGTATCCAAATACCTAGTTTGATCTCATTACCGACATGCACTCTTTTCTCGTTCCCGTGATATAACATTCTAGTGATCACATCACTTGCTTGCAAGCTATCTTAATGTGATATCACCGAGAGGGCCCAGAGTATATCTATCTGTCATCGGGATTGACAAATTCCACTCTTAATCCATGAGCCTCAACATAACACCTTCATAGCACTGAACCCACCTTTATGGTCACCCTGTTACGGTGTGACGTTTGATGTTATCAAGATACTCTTCCGGTGTTAGCAATTAACATGATCTCATGGTCTAAGGACTAAGACTACTTTGTATGATGTTATAGCAATATAAACATAATTACTTGATCGTAATGCTATACTTCAGATGAATGTTCATCACATCATTTCACAAATGTTGTGACCTTGTTATTAACAACATCCAATGTCCATGATCAGGAAACCTTGATCATCTTGTTAATCAACAAGCTAGTCTATAAGAGAGGCATAACTAGGAACCCTTTTGTTTATTAAACACACATGTATTGATGTTTCCTATCAATAAAATTATAGCATGCAAAATAAACATCTATCATATACAAGGAATACATAATAACAACTTTAGTATTGCCTCTCAGGGCATATTTCCTTCATAAACATCTATCATATACTTGGAATACATATAATAACAACTTTATTATTGCCTCTCAGGACATATTCCCTTCAAAATCGCCCTGGGAACACCCTCCTGGGAATGCGGGTGGAGATGCTCTAAGGCTTTGTGAATGAGAGAGCTATGGCGACGTGTTTTATAATCGAATGAGAGGGAAATATGGCGTGAGAGGGAACCTTCCACTCTCCTAAGAAAGTCTACACTTGTAGCTAGGGTTCCACCGCGAGAACTCGTGGCCGGCTAGGATCTATGACATCACATCGACTATGAACATGTCTCACTATATAATATCACCACGAGAACCCGCGCTGTCTATCCTCTACGCTGACAGACAGCCCCACGTCCATAAAATTCCGCTGCCGGCGTGGGCTAACTACGTCACGTTGGTTCCTGTCGGGACCCATGTCGCGAGAAACCGCGGCAGCTATGGGTTTATTGTGCCACGTTGTCTCCCGTCGGGCCCCATGTTCGTGAGAACCGTGGCCGGTATGGGCTTACGGAACTACGTCGGCAAACGTCGGGCCCAATGTCCGCGATAAACCGCATCTAGTATGGACTCAAGAAGCCATGTCATCTCCCATCGGGCCCCGTGGCCGTGAGAAACCGCGGGTGACATGGGCTTATTCCACGTCTTCTCCGGTCGGGCCCCATGAGCACGAGATGTCACGGCTAGCATCATGGGCTCACGACGCCATATTGTCTCTAGATAGGCCCCGCCACCCGACAGGTGCGGAGGCGCGTGATGAGTGCATAATTGTAGGATTTTTAATTAATGTTTTTGCATATCTACAAGTAGAATTTTGGCATTTTACCGCGCTCACGCGCACCTTTTATGCTTGTTTCCACATGATTCTAAAATATTAAGTCAATGATAAACATATCAATAAGAACTTTCATATTATTTATTAATATGATATTTTGATGTGATAAAAGTTATCTAAATGATTTTCCACACAAATGGGCAAAAGGAGGATGCACGGAGAAACATCTAGGGCCATGATGAGGATTAGTACGGGCGAAGCTCGCCCATACTATGTGGTCGTACGGACCTCTAGCAGCTTTGCCTCGTCAAATACGTTCACCTCACACAGACGGATCTGAAATCCGACATTCATAGGCACCCGAAATACTGAAACTTCATCTCTAGAAGGGATCTCGAGGAGGAATTTGCAGAAAGGCATCACCCCCGCTGCTACACGGGTCATTGGAGGACAAGGCATCACCCCCTTCATCATCAATCACTGCATCTCCATCACCAACATCATTCCCATCTTACTTATCCCCATTAGTTGTAATTGCAATTGATATTACGGATTTATGCTCGAATTCCTCCATATACTCTCATTCCATCCATATGATTATCATGATGTTGTTGATTGTCTCCATGTGTGAGTAGTTTACCTTGTTCTTGGGGAGATGGATAAACCCTAGCAATATTTTAATATGAAATGAAGATGATCTATAACATTGTGCTATGATTATGTGTTATTTCTATCACTAGATATTATGTGAAGTAGACCACATAATATTTTCCTTTGGGACTAGAGAGGGAACTACCCTTCTAAATATGGTATTGCGCGTGACGTGAATTGACATACCATGTTCAGCGCTCTACCATATGGATAGAGGGATAAGGAGAGATTCAGTAAGCTAATATCGATATCCACAAGGTAACCCTTAATTATAATGGATCCATAGGTAGTTGCCAAAGATCGTTGCAGTGGTTATTTAGAGATGTGATGACCGATGGTTTTCCAAGCACATCGTATTATGGAGCTCTCCTCACATAGATTTATCCTACTCATAACTAATACCAATGCTAGTGGTGGATCCTAAATCCCCGAGAACATTTCGCCTTACTGAAGTTCTTTTACAGTTCCTATTGCTCTTGTTTACTTTGCTGTATTCTTTACTCTTTTACAACCAAACACAACTCTTTCAAAACACCCTTACTTGAGATTAAGGATAGATAATAAGCATCCTTTGATAGATAGTGACAAGGAGCATAAAGACCCTAACCAAATACTACCTCCATCCCAAGGCTTCAGGCCTATAGTTTTTTGAAAAATTTAAACTATGTAAAGTTTGAGCAAGTTTTTAGAAAAAAATATTAATATTTACAACATGAAATATATACCCTTTGATACATCACCAGATATAGTTTCACATGATATCTATATAATTCATAGTTCTAGTTTTTTCAAAAAGTTTGGTCAAACTTTCTATAGCTTGACTTTTTAAAAATATTATAGGCCTTAAGCCTTGGGACAAAGGGAGTATCTCTTTGTGGTTCGATACTCTTACTTTTGAAACTAGCTATAATTTATATGTGTACTTGTAGTCATCATCCTATCGCGGCTACAATGCCTCCGATAGATCTTGACCATACCCGTTGATGCTGACGGTGGGCCCATGGAGCGTGCGCGGTGCACCATCCGGCGACAGGGGGTACGACGGTGCACGGCCAACACATACACGTCAGGGAATCTTTCGCCCTGGCCCGCGACAGGACCCGCCTCACGGGATAGAAGGGCTCCATTGCGTCGTTGCCGCTTGTCCTTTTCGGCATCCATGCTACAACCGAAAAGAATCAGGACAACATGGATAGCAGTTTGAGCCGAAATAATCTAGCGCTACTATTTACTCCTAAGTTTATCAACCTAAATTACCATGCTAATGTCAACAAACTAATTCTAGGAGTGTCCTCTTCTAGATTTTGATGAAGTGGAAATGGGGCGAGATATGGAACCCGAGTGTGCAACCCCCAATGTGCTTAGAAGAATATGCTACTATACGGATATGGTGATGGCGTAAGTGGCATGGAGACAACAAAGCATGGGAGGTGATGGCTCCCTGGTGTCTTCTTCCCCGACCTTCCTTCAAGACCGTGGTGAGTCTACATGAACCTTGAGGTGGTGTGGCACAAGGGCTCCTCTGTGTGGATGATGGAGATGGAGGTTGTTTGATGGAGATGAAGTTTTCAGGTGTTGAAGGCGACGACTAGGATTCCCCCACCTTAGATAGGCTCCTATAGGTCATTTCAGTGTTTGTAGAGAGTTCTACTGTGAATATGCCATTCACCCCTTCACAAAAGAGGTTTAGTTTGACTTCAAGGATCTGTCAGAGGGTGGTATGATCATCTGGTACGATCATTGACATAGGTATACCCCAACGGGCACCTTCTCTAGCCTACCTTGCTCGGCCCAATAGGAGGTCCACATGATGATCTGATAAGGTCCACGAAGGCCATGACAATTCGTCTGCTACAAAACCCATGAAGATTCCGTCCCAAGCGTGTCGAGCAAGAAAAAAGATCCTGATTAGAAAACACTAGAGATATAAATTAATTTGTAACCAACTCGGACGGTACCTGAGACCTAGCCTCCTCATATATAAAGGCTAGGAGGGGCCGCTGAGGAGGATAGAGATAGAACACATCACAGCCCTAGCTAATGCCAGATCCAATCTTCGCATCCATTGCCATGTCAACGATATTGTAACCTTCAAAATCATCAATCGAGAACAGACAAATAGGAAGTAGGGTATTACCCTCCGGAGGCGTGAACCTAGGTAAACCATGTCCCTCATGTTTTTTGTTAGTCGACGAAGTCACTAGCACACTCCTTATTCCCGAAAGCGCAAGTCCACCAACCATGTGCATTGCTGTCGAGACCCCACGTCAATTGCTGCCATCCGTGGGAAGCTCTCATGCTAACGTTACGATTTTGGCGGTTCCATCATAGAAGATCTACGACTTATCGGTTTCAGGGGAATAGATATGTGCTGGTACGGCACGCAGAGCTTGGTCATTAACATCTCCGTTGCCGAATTTATCTCCACTGCCTCAGTACACAGCTGATCGGATCTACGAGATCCGAGATACTTTTCAAGTTCCGTCCATGGCCTTCCGTGAGCTACCCAAGATACGCAATCGGTACTCAAAGTGGTTTCTGTTCGAATCGATGGGCGGAAAACGTGCACATATGCAGCCTGGAGCAAACACGATTGTAAAAACTAGTCATGCCTCGTGTGGAGCGTGCCACAAGGATTAATTAATCCAAGTACATGCAAACATCAGATCCAAGATAGCTAGCTGCACTTGCGAGCAAGCATGAGACCGATGGGATTCATATGTGTGAATACATGTTAGCATGAGACCGATTGGATTCGTATGTGTGAATACATGTCACGTATTGATCTACATCTTTGTGCACGTAAAGGACATCAATGGCATGCATAAATTTTACGGCCAGCACACCCTATAAAAACAAATATACATAGTTCGTCAGTTATGCCGACTGCTTCCACAACGTAGATTCCCTACTGTAACTGTCGTGTATTTGGCGAATTCACTTATTAATGCATCTTACAATGATGTCGAGTTCGGAAGAAGAATCTCCTCGACAGCCCAGATCACATCCGCAACGACAAATATCTGGATGTTGTGTCTATGACACAAAGATAAGACATACATATCCAATATACTAGCCTGGCAATCGCATTTGTGCGCTCTTCCAGATGAGTACCATGCCTACGGTGTGAAGAAAATCTCAACATACGCGTTGGGTATATACTTATCGACTGGAGTTTGACTCGGTAAGGCCTTCACAACATGAGTCGAACTATCCCAGCCCATGCCATGTTCGAGTCCGAGGACTCGAGTCTGAGTAGGTACTGTTGCTTTTTTCCAAGAGCAATTAACTAGTCCCGATCCGTCGAGAATACCAGACACGTTTACCAATACCCCTATGGCTACTAAGCATCTACAGTATACAGACTGCCGATCTGATGACCTGATGTACTTCCGGGTTAGTATCTTACCTTATGAGACTGTCGACATCGACTACGTGTTCAAGACTTCAAAGTACTACGATGCTACACATGACATGTGTCTATCATAGTTTAACTTCTTAAATCAAGGTTTCTAGAGCTAGCAGGACAAAATCTTCAATTAGCTGTTAGTTTAACTTGCACGGATACTTCCTAAGCAAAACGTATTGCCCATGCGCATCTACGAAGTCAGGAAGCGTTGTGAGCCATCTTGCATTGGATATAAGGAGATACCATGCATGTCCTAAGGACTGAATTATTTATAATAATAAAAAGTACAAAGACCTAAAGAAATGATCACTCTGTGACACGCCTCGACTCAAAGGGCCTACAAACAATGAATATGAGGATGGTGATAGTGACGATGAAGATGAGGAAGAATGGAAGATGAAAGTCAAAGGAAGAGTGTTGGTGCTGAGGACAAGGCTGACAGAGGGGCTTGAAAAAAGAGCAACGGCTAGAAGGTCCCTCATAAAAGAAGACACTCCAAGACCACCGAATAATGGACGGGCCATGGCCGACTCTAGTATATGACCGGCTCGGCTAGAAACCTGATCTCGAGACCTGGACATGAACCAAAACCTGGACCGATTAAGTAATACATTAAGATGACAATGAAGACATACGATTTCAAGTTCATCCATCCAGCGTTCTGCAACGGATCCACCAGGACTTGATTAGCTCTATTTGCCACTAGGTAGTACGGCACCACACCATGAATGTAATCTGACCGTGCTACACTATCTAAATCATGGACCAGGACCACTAGAGGGGATGCCGATTTTAGTCACCCCCACTAAGGGGAGGCCGATTTTAGTCTCTCTCTCTCTCAAAACCCATGTAAGCATCCACCATAAACAGATCAGAAAAAGGATTATGGTATTGCCTCTATTGAGAGGGCCTGAACCTGGGTACATCGTCATCGTGCAAATACCACTCCGAGAGACTCCAAGTCCACGCAGCCTGCCTCACACTTGGATCTTCGGAAACCATCCCCTATGGCTAATGTCGTGGAAAAACCCACGGGAGTTGGTGCTTTTGAAAAAAAAAACTTGTATGGTATCTCTGATGCTTTCTCATTTAAAGTGTTTATTTGGAAGGCGGCCAAACTGATGCACTGACCCTGTTATGGATGCATCCAAACACCCAAATGAGGCCAAGGCTTCAGTTTTAAAATGTGCTAGCAGAGCATTCGGATTGTTATAGCTAGACATGTGTTCTGATTTATTTCCTAAATACGAAATTGAAGAAAAAATAATACACAATAAATTACATGAAAATAAGCAGAAAATATATCACTATATGTATATGGACAGATACCCAGAACTAAAAAGAGAAAATGATTAAGTTAAAATACTACAATAGGAAGGAAATATTGAATCCTTCTCATTTTTACATAAAAAAGATGAATCTCTACGGCATGGAGCACTCAGGTGGCGTGGGGGACCTCGCCAAGTCCGCGCAGTAGGTGTAGATCATATACCTATCACGCGCCTCCTTCATCTTCTTCTTCGCCATCCCGTCCATCTCCTGGTCATAGTAGCCGTACCCATCGGGTGACGACGTGGTGGCCGTGTAGTTGCGGAACTGCGCGATGAAGGGCGCCGCCGACCAGTCCGTCTTGATGCGGCCGCCCTGCGTGGCCCAGTCATCGGCGTTCCACAGGCTCCCGAAGAGCCGCATGGGCTGTTTGGACAGGTACAACACGTCCCTGTTAGCGTGGTTTCTGAACTCCCGGATGGGCGTGCCGTCTACCAGCATGCTGCAACAATTTCGCTTCAATCGTCATTTGGTCGATCATGCACGGGGATATATAATTTGAGAGGGATTTGGGTGGGGATTGATGGGTGCAACTACGTACAGGATGTGGTTGTAAGTCCAGACGATGGAGTAGGTGTGGAAGTCGGTGGTTGGGTCGAACCAGAGGCGGAAGTGCTCCACCCTACGGCCGGTGCCGTTGACGTAGATGTTGGTGTGGAGCGTGTAGGGCTCGCCGGTGGAGTTGCCCAGGAACTCCATGTCGATCTCGTCGTGTATATCCCATGCCCCCACCGACATGAACTGCTCCAGCATATCCAGATTAAAAATGGTGTGACCCATGGTGGTCTGGTCGACCTCGAAGAGAAGAAAGAAGGGGACTTACATAGAAGGCGGTGACGGTGCCGGCGGAGTTGTTGGGGACGAGCTTGATCTGCAGGTCGGCGCGCGCGTACATGTATGTGTCCTTGGACCGGAAGCCCGAGCCGGAGCTGCCGTTAAGCAATAGCGAGAGGATCTGGCCGTCTTCTGACACATTCCCAAAGCCCCCGTTCAGCTGCAGGTGGTCGTCGATCCTGCCCTCGGCTGACGCCATGGGCTCGGCGGCAATGCAGCAGAGACCCACGAGCAACCACAGGATGCAGCAGGCCTCACTCTTGGACCTCATCACCGCCATCGCTTAAGCTAGCTTATTGGCTGCACACTGCTGCCTCGTAGTACAAGAGCTGTGTGATGGATGGAATCGAAGTGATCGAATGCTTATATAGATCGAGTTCCCATTTGGCTGGGCGCGATGGTTGCGGGCGGTTGGGCGAAAATATTAGGAGGGTGTGGGATGATTGATAGCCGAAATGGCGCATGTCCGTATTCCGGGGCGCAATATCAATCAGTTGCACCCGAAAAATCAATATCATTAGGATACATTGCAATTAACATCATCAATCATTGAAGTAGGAGGAATGGCATTGGTGGTGATCCTAGCGGTGCCCGAAGAAATATACTTTCATGCAAGCACCGCCGGCCCGACAATATCAATTATCAGTTACACTAAACAATAAATATTATTTGGATCACCATGAAATATATTTTCATGTACTTATAACACGTTTTTGCATGGGCAGCGGTTGGTCTCTGTCGAGCTCTTCTTGGACAACCAAATCGAATCATAAAGGATAGAGCCACCAAACGAAAGTTGCTAGTTATATACGCAAAGAAGCATGCATGTATCTCCAGGCCAAGGAGAATGACTTGATAGTGCGTCCTACCTCGTTTTGATAGTGTCGTTGATAAGGCCACGCGAGGTTTGGAGTTTGACTTGTGCGTTTGCCACGCGCGACATTGCACCCGAAAATCTCGGCGTGTGATGCGGTTTCTTTATCCCCTGATGAAACTGATGCTCAATTTTCTTTGTTTTTGATCCAACAGCTCTAGCTCACGGCGTGTAGACTTTTTTTACTTAAAGCGAACGGCGTTGTCTCCCGTCGGGTCAGACTTTTTTTCATTCTTATTTTGCGAGTAGCTCACGCTCTTCTATGGGTTGGCTACATGCATTCCATTTCCAAATGGACTATTGACCTCTACTTATATATCTTTCATAGCAGAGCTGGTACCTTTTTTTGAGAATAACACGTGGAGCTGGTATTAAGCCACACATAGCACAGATGGAGCAGTTTTTTAAACTTTCAACATTATTACATATGAACAAATTTCGAATTTGAACATGTTTAAGTATTAACATTCTTCCAAATCTGTTCTTTACAAAATCTACACATTTTTAATCTGATTTTTTTTTAAAAAATGAACATTTTTCAAATTCAGAACTTTCTAAAATATATTTTCATACAAAAATTCAATATATTATGAGCAGTGCTACGGGTCCCCTGGGGGATATTTGCCCCCGATCCCCGGGGTTCCAAGTGCACCATGTGTCCCTAAAATTAGGGGTGTAAACTGATCGGATCGGATCGGATTTTGATCGTACCATATTCGTTTCTCGGATTCGGAGCGGAGCGGATAATGACCGGTTGCGGATTCGAATGCGGATTTACTGGACCACGGATTCGAATCGGAAATAGAGCGGACTCGGGCCGAACATGAAAGTAGTCGGATAAATACTCTCATAGGTAGATAATTATATTTCTAGAAAAGTTTTGAGAGATAATTAATCTTTCGGCCTAGCATGAATCAACTAAATAAGATAATAGAGATATGGTGTTAAAAGACAGAGTTAGACATATTCGCCAAATGAACCTGGTAAATAAATAAGTAGTAGTTTTGCGATATTGTTCTTGACTTTTGACTCTAAAATCGAATTATCCGGTTTGAAACACTCGGATAATCCTAATTAATTTCCGTATAATCCATATCCGTATGCTATTTTCCATACCATATCCTACACCATATCCGGGGCGTCACGTCGGAATCGGATATCCTTATCCGCCGGATTCTATAAAATCGGATATGGATACCTTAAAACGGTTTCGGTGCGAAAATTATCCTATCCGTTTACATCCCTACCTTAAATAGACTACAATCTCGTTTTTGCTGCAACCGACCCGCTTTTTCTACAAAATTTTCCGCTTTTACTACATATAGCAAAAAACGGTTCGTTCTAAAAAAAATAGAACAAAAAAGACTGTCTTGCCGGAGATTTCGCCACATATCTCTATAACAAAAGGTTGTGCCAATGTAGCAGATCCGACCTCGTCGAAGACTTTCGCCGGTAGACCCACTACAACAAGACCTCCCATATAGCAATACATACCTAGCAACGAGTTAGATATTTGTTGCAAAATTTTGTAATAGATACAGATATATGTGTTGTAACCTATGTCCATTGTCCATACAGAGATTGCAGAAAAAAGAACCTTACCAGCCCAGCCCGCTAAGAGCCCTTACCTATTCATTAACCCCACAACCTCCAAAAAAAAAAAAACCACAACCCCGTGCGATGCGGCCACGAACGGATGCCCACGACCGTAAGTCCCCGTCCCCTCGCTTCTCTTCCAAAAGCGCCGCTCGGCCGTCCCCTCGCCGGTGATGCGGCGCGCGCTGACGTCTCCCATTTCATGCCTTCTAATGTCAGGATGAGGAGCGAGGACGTATGAAAGGGCTGATTCGGCCATTGTTTTTGCATTCGCATACCCTGAGATGCCTTAGATTCGCACCCCTGCAGTCAAGATGGATTCGGGCTAATCGGAGATCTCTCGAAAAGCCGCGCGGGCGAGTTGGAGCAGGGGCGCGGTGGAGTTAGGGAACGACAGAGGTTCAGGTTCCAGGCATTATCTCATTTTCCCTATCAATTTCTTCTCTCCTTTTTCCTTTATTTGACCCGTTTTCACCACTTTTCTAGGATTTTGTGCATCCGCCAATCGTGCCGTCTGAAGCTCATCGTCTGCAATTAGTGTTTTCTTGTTTCAGGGGGCTTCGTCCGTATCTATTGTATGACCCGTGCTATTGCTTCTGTATTTCCATTGATACTTTTTTTTTCGTTGATGATGCACCAGATAGCGCCTGGATGATTAGTCGAAGACGACCCGGCTAGTGAGCAGCCTTTCTTTGCTCGTCTTCTCTACTTCCTCACAATTTTGTTCGTTTACTTTTATGTTTGGTCTGTACTAGTCACTGACTCCTGGAAGATCTGCAATTATCGCATTTGCTGCTGGTTGACGATGTCACTAGTAAGCAATTGGACAGATCGCACATTAAATGGAGACAAGGGATCCGTTGAAATTGAAGGTACACGTGCATACTGTAGACACCACACGACATACTTCAGGGAAAAAATTAGTTGCAATAGGCCAACATAAACCCTTTTTCATCTGTTTGATTCAGGTTCACCATTGCTTCAATTGACTACGCTGATGAGAAGTAAAATATCATCGTATAACGTCTTCTTATTTATCCTGAAATACTTTCTAGGTATCTAATCAAGGAATACTAGTTTGTTGTGGTAATTCCTCCAAGTTATGAAGATTTTTTTTGCCTTGATATTTGATCAACACTAAATTTGGTTATTTAAGGGTCGGGGCAGTTAATGATAAGCACGTTGCAAGAGTGCAGTCAAACAGAAAGCTTCATGTACAACTTCTTCATGGATCCTCTAGCTGGATAGGCATATATTGGTGGACTTTTAATTTCTAGTACTTATAGTTCTTGATTCCCTGCCCAGCTCTATATCTTCAAGACGTTATATGAATGCAAAGGAGAAATTGCTGAAAACGATCAATCTCACATTTGAATTTCTGATAAATGTTCCAGTTGTGAAGTTGATACCATTGGAGCAGAGTATTGATCATTTGTCTCCGTTCCCTCATTCTCTGTTTTGTGCACGTAGTAATTGGATTCACGTACCCTTCCAGCTTTTTCCACTTTGATACTGAAATTAGAATTTTGTTTATTGCAGGACGAATAGATCAGCAAGGATTTACTGGATTCGGATAGCAGCTCTAAACATATCTAAAGGCAGAATATTAGTAGGAATGTATATAATAGCTGTTAGATTGTCATATTTTGGATCAAAATTGTAAGGTGTGTACTTTCGAAAATCTCCATGTATTCTGATAGTGATTCAAATAATATACATTGAATTGTTTCTTCACGCGATGTGTTTTTATTATGTGATTTTGGTGTGTCATGTTATGTATTTCTAAATTATGTTCTCTCGTTGATAAAATTGAAGCATTGAAACAATGCAATCCATAAAATAATTAATTTTGAGAAAAGAATCATATTTATTTTCAACTGAAAGGTTGAGTCCTTCTATATAGCCTACCAATGCATACAACTGTTGATTGAACTCCGTTGCTATTTTGCAACACTTATTTCATTGGTTACCAACGGACCTATATGTGTTGCATATATCCTTGCAACGCCCAAAAATGCAACGCTTTTTAATTCGTTGGTAATGGCGTTAGCAACGCCTATATGAACACTTAGATATAGATAAATGCGTTGTTGTAGGAGGGGTCTTCTTGTAGTGACCTCGCCGGAGACCGTGTAGCAAAAATTTTACGCTATTGTAGCAAAATCACAATATCGTATGTAGCAAATAAAATGACCTATTGTAGCAAATCCGATCTCGTCAGAGACATCGCTGGAGATCTCGTAGCAAAACAACAAACCCTTTGTAGCAAAAACTTTGCGCTATCGTTGCAAAATCAAAAAACAGTTGTAGCAAACAAAATGTGATAATGTAGCAAAACGTCAACTTCAGCGGAGACTCGTCGAAGACTTTAGTTGGAAGACCTCGCCGGAGTCCCTTTGTAGCATACGACTCACATGGTCGTAGCAAACGCCGTCCACCACGACAGCAGGTAGCAACCCCGCCTCGATCTCCTGCTCGCAACACCTCAACCATCGGAGAATCACTGGAGCATCACCGAAAGCATCACCGTCGGTAGCAGGGCTCTCGTACCCCTTGCAGCAAACCCACTGGTCGTCATTAGCAATTCCGGTGACTGGTTGTAGCAATTCTGGCGTCTAGTTGTATCAAACTCCGGCGGACGGGTTGTACCAAACTCTGGCGACCGACTGTAGCAAGGCCGACGGCCGGTTGTAGCAGCATTGGCAATCAATTGTAGCAAGGCCTTCCACCCAAGGTAGCACCGCTAGAGATGGAGCTCGAGGGGCACGGCGGTGGAGCCCGACAGTAGCGCATGCCTGCCCTCGCAGCATCGCGGCTGCCCTCATCGTAGCACCGGTTTCCCTTGTGTTGGTGTCACAGTCGCCATAGATTTTAAGAAGCTCTTCCCCAACCCATGCTAGTAGATCTTGGAGGCGACTAGCTACCATGGAGGACTAAGAAGGATGCCCCGCGTCAGGCGAGGCCCAGCCGGAGGCGAGCCCCATCATCATCGACGCCGCCCTGCAGGATTCAAGTGAAGGTGGGGCTAGGGGGGCCGGCTAAGGAGATGATGCGCCGCGGGGCAGGGAAACAAGGCAATGGTGGGTGATGGGGAAGACGGCGGCGGTCGGGGCAAGGTGGAGAGGCAGGGAGGCGCATGGCTTGGGCCGTCCGCGAGCGGAGGCACTGGGGATTTTTTTCTCTGGAGTTGTCACGCGGTAGAGAAGAGGAGAGGATAAGGCATATAGTTGTGTGGGGCCTATGGCTGCACGAGCTAGCAAGGCAGAGCCGAGGGATGGAACGGTTCCATCCCCCGAAGGATACGTATCCTTTTCCATATATTATCCATGGATATCCGACTCGTTGGGCAAGAGAATGGATGTCTAATTACACCCGCTGATTTCGTGGTGTGGATATCCACTAATTCATGGGGTGGGCAGGTTTCACCATGTGGATATCCAATGGATATCCATGACACGTGGGGCCCGCATCTTTGGGATACAGCCAAGTAGCAATGATCACATGCAAAAGACATTATTGCTCTACTCTAGCGCACCTCGTCGCAAGCATTAAGGAGAGCCTAGGAAAAAGGAATATTATGGTTCGGAAGATTGATAAAAACTAAAATGTTGCTAGTCGTAGCTTAGCAGTCCGCTTTGCTAGATGTAGGGACAAAACCAATTTTGGATTCGAAGCTATCCGCAGGAGAGCCAAGAAGCTGTAAGGGACTCATTGTAAAACCCCTATAAGTTAATGAAATCATTTTTTCCCGCAAAAAAAGAATAGAACCCTAAACCCTAAACCCTAAACCCTAAACCCTAATCCTTCTTTTTTTACATACTAGTAAAAACTAGAAGAATGCCCGTGCGTTGCAACGAGTTCATATAGTGAAAAATCCTAAAATTGATACCACATAAACAACTTAGGTTTTGTATCCATTTTTGCTATATTTTTATTATAAAAGTATAAGTTTAGAATGAATATGTTTGTTTGTTGCAATGGGAGATAAAAAAGATTGCATCAATCCAACAGTAAGTTGTGCGTCGAACCCTCATCCTTCCTATTGTGCACGTTGAGTTTTATGTTCTTTAGTGGGGTCGAACTGATGGATTTTGTTCAAGATTACAACATTTCTCTTCAAATCCAACTTTACATTTCTATTTTACATTTTTTGTTGAATAAATTTCTCTTGTCCTAAGGCAAAGAAATGCCAATTAATAGTAAATCCAGGCTTAGAGTTAACATATCGCACCCACCAATGAAGAAGTGAAGAACAAAATCAGGAGAACCGTGTTGGCCATGAGCAATTGGTGAGAGCAAAATGAAGTGTTTATAGCTTTATGCCATTTTGTCTGACTGATTTAGTAGTATGGCATTTAATCCAGCATAGATACATGTACAATCGTACAAATCATAGCATTATAACTTCATGTTCTTGCCCATCCTTGACCTAGTTTAACTGAAAAGTAGTCGTAGGGTCCGCATCTCACGTCCTTGTACTTAGAGGCACATGTTCTTCATAGTCGGCAGACCTAGAGCAGTAAGTACGAGATGCCCACGAAATTGAACTGCAGCGTGCTGAGCAGAAACCACCATCCAGCCATGGTGAAAGGTTCTGCCTGGCGAGCAAAACTCGCCTATCGGCCAAGCGCTCGAACGACACATGCTCGTGCTGCCAGAGAGATGAATACTACCTCATGGGTGCGATGGGACAGAGCCACCCAAACCTCTGTGCCTCGCCTTACCAGTTTTTCTCCGCACGGGGATCCATGACATCTAGAACTCCGTGGTGGACAAAATATTGACATATCAAATGGCCAAAGTTAGACATCTTGTCTACACATTTTCTTCTCAATGTATATTTTTGTGTTTTGTAGTGTGAAGATTCTTTTCATCTCTTAATTAAAGAATTTCCAAAAATGAGGTAGTAATTTTGAAAATAAATGTGATGATCCCTTCACCTCCTTAACCTTTGTTTTTACGCAGAAGTAACTTTCAATTAATCTCTATCTTGACTCTTTTTTTGTGATTGCTAGTGTGGTGCCTATAGTTAAATTTTCCCTAGAATCTTTGATCTGTAAGGTTCTGTTATATCCTTACAACATGCATTATATCGCGCTCCAAAGTTGAATGAAAAAAAATTAGAAACACTCTTAATGTTAAACAAAACTGCGGTCTGATATGTAAAGAAATCCCTATTGTTTTGAATATTATCTCATTATTACTTTCACTTCAATGGCTTACGTGTGTATTTTCTCAGTCAGCTTCATGGATGTCATACTATTTTTTCTTCAAAAAGATTTTATCAAATAGTTCTACCGTGTAGGTTGTTCCTAGAAATGCTTTAACGAACATCTAAACACACATGAATCTTGCACCGATATTACCTGCGGGTTCTTGAAAAAATACATATGGATGTCCTCTCTTTTCGAGCTTAATACAAAACGCGCAGATCTCCTGCAGGTACTTGGAAAAAAAAATCTTGCACCGATATTACCTAAAGTTTAGGCTATAGATGATAGTATATTTTTTATCTGTTGGGTGTGTTGACGTCGTTGGAGCGTATTGGCTGCATTGATATGGAGGCTGGGGTCAGTCTGGCATTCAAGCGGCCTGGGCTTGTATTGCTTGTCTGCTGGCCTGTTTGGCTGCTGCAGATGTATTTGTACCATGGAAATCAAATAGGAAAGTGGATTTGTATCAGTGCGTGCTTCCGCTTGTATATGTGCGCTTCATCTTAATGGACAGAGTTTCCATTAATCGATCAGACAAAGAATCACATCTAGCTTGTATGTCTGCTTTATTTCAAGAGTTTATTCTGGCCATCTAGTACTTGCCGTGTATGCTAATGAATCGAATTAAACATTTGAGATATTTTGACTGTAGAATCTAGCTGTATACTCTCTTTTTGGAATTCCAAGAGCCACTATTGTTGTTTATAAGGAAATTTTAAATTGGAAAAAGATTCATACATCTATTGATTATCAATCCTTAGCAGGTATGCACAACATTGTAAAACACACTCTCACTCAATTTGAAAGAACTTCAGTGTACAAACCTGATTGTCCACTTAATAGTTTGAAGTTGAACGGCTGCTCCAGATATGCTGACAGTGGGTGGACTGGGAATGACTCAACTGGGTTCTACATATCATATATATATAAATTTATAATTGTCTGAACTTGCTTTAAATATGGCCCTCACCTTTCTCTGATATGTACTATAGTGATCACATACCTAAAAAAAAAGAGAAAAAATCATATATTAACTTAGGTAATTAAATCATGAGTGCTTCCTCTGCTAAAAAACGTGAAGGGACTCCAGCTGAAAACTCACCTTCTCATTCGTCTCACACATTCAACTGCCTGAAGCCCAAAGCCATGAAGGATTCAACATTTCCTTCCTATTCTAGCAGAGGGGCTGACATAGTAGTGGCATAGGCAGGTAATTATTTAGGTGGCAGAGGGGTAATTTCGGAAAACGAATTGTCTGACGGAAATTCGGCAGACGAACCTACCTCTAGAGTTTTTATACTCCTCCGACCCATATTAGTCGACTTGAATTTGTATAGATTTGGATATATCTAGACATGTTTTAGTATTAGATACATCCGAATCTAGATAAATTCAAGTCAACTAATATGGGTTAGAGGGAATAGTAAAGATAATGAATCTCTACGGCATGTAGCACTCGGGTGGCGTGGAGGAACTCATCGTGTCCGCGCAGCGGGTATAGATCATGTACTTGTCACACGCCTCTTTCATGTTCTGCCGTGACGCCCCGTCCATCTCCTGGTCGCAGTAGCTGTACCCGCCGGGCGACGACGCGGTGAAGTTGCTGTACTGCGTGACGAAGGGCGCCACCGACTAGTACATCTTGACTCGGCCGTCCTGTGTTGCCAAGGCCACCGGTCACCGACACATGGCAGGTATCTGAGCCAGTTTTGCCAACGGCTAGACCATTGGTATAGGAGGGCCTTGCATGGCCCAGCCAGCTCCCCAATCGAGCCACGTATAACGGCACGCCGACGATTTGGCCGTCCACGTTTCATTATACACCGACGGCTTCCCGTAACAAAGATCTTTCCTGTAGTGTTGGTCCTTTCTCAGTTGAAGCGTTTATTTGAAATGCGGCAAAACTGATGCAGCGACGGCGTTATGTATGCATCCAAACATCCAACACGAGGCCAATGCTTTAGTTTTAAAATGTCCTAGCAGAGCATTCGGCATTTTTCTTAGTTAGACATGTGTTGATTTATTGTTTGGACAAAAAATTGAAATTCAAGAAAAACAATACAAAAGAAAATTAGATGAAAATAAACACAAAAGATTAAAAAGAGGAAATACAAAATATCACTCCATCACAATATATATGGACAAACAACCAGTATTTAAAAAGGGAGGAATTGATTAAGTTAAAGGGAGTCGTCTAGAACACAGTCGGCTCAGATTTAGTCAAATCTTAATCGGCTAACATCATCCAACTTTTTATGACACACGCATACTTTTTGACCTCATAAACAAAAAAACATGTGAACAAAAAAGTACCGCGTGACTAAAAAAATAGTGATGTATGAACAATTTTTCTATGTTGCATGAACAATTTTCTTAGTTGCAACCTATATGCAACTCCCAAATCGCACGATCACGAGACAAATCCAATGGTGAGGAAGGTGAGTGAGATTTAACAAGTTCTCATACACCTAAGAACTAGCAAATCCGTAAATTCAAATACTAGTAGAATAGGAAGGAAATATTGAATCCTTCTTTTTTTACATAGTAAAAATAATGAATCTCTACGGCATGGAGCACCACTAGTAGAAAATGGGCCTTTGGTTCGGGCCATTAGTCCCGGACGTGGCTAGGGCCAGGACTAATGATCCGAACCAGACGGTCCGAGGAGGCCGTGGCACTTTGTCCCGGTCCGTAAAGAACCATTAGTCCCGGTTTGAGATACAAACCGGGACAAATGGGTCTGGGCCGGCGCACGTGCTCCTGGCAGAACCTTTAGTCCCGGTTTGTATCTCAAACCGGGACTAATGGCCTGACCCTATATATATGCACCCAGCCCTCCACTCTCTCCTGTTTTTTTCCTATGTGAGAGGTGGGTATAACTTTGTGCTAACATTTTTTCTTCATATGCACTAGAGGTGTTCGGTGAAATGCCTATTAGAGCGATGCTACTTGAGTTCACACAAGACAAAATATAATATGAGGTGCCAGAGTGACACTTAAGGTTTCTCCTCTTTGTTTTGAAGTGTCCTAAAAGGTTAGCAACTATTTTCTCGTTTTGACTGCGCGGTACTAATTTAAGCATCGTGATTGCGTTTGATATATATGCATGGTTGTATGATGCAGATGAGCCACCCATGGATGTACGGTGACCGACGCTCTGATGCTTACAGAGAAGGCGTGCGTTCTTTTCGCCTTGTGGCCGAGGCGAACAAGCGGCGGGATGGTTTTATGTGTTGTCCATGTGTTGAATGACGGAATGAGCAGGCTCACACTTCCTCAAGAGTCATTCAGAGCCATCTGCTTCGGTCCGGTTTCATGTCCGGCTATAATGTTTGGACCAAGCACGGAGAAAGAGGGGTTATGATGGAAGACGGTGATGAAGAAGAGAACGATGATGACAACTACCAATCTATGTTCCCTGAATATGATGATACCGCAGTTGAAGATAATGAAAAAGAAGGGGGTGAAGAACGGGAACCAAATGAGCCCGTTGATGATATTGGTCGGGTCATTAGTGATGCAAGGCGAGACTGCGACACAGAAAAGGAGAGGTTGCAGTTCGAGCAGATGTTATAGGACCACAACACATTGCTATATCCAACTTGTGAAGATGTCCAGAAGAAGCTGGGTAGCACACTGGAATTGTTGGAGTGGAAGGCAGAGACCGGTATGACTGACTCGGGATTTGAAAATTTGCTGGTAATAATGAAGAAGCTGCTTCCAAGAAATAACCAATTGCCCTCTAGTACGTACGAAGCAAAGAAACTTGTCTGCCCTCTAGGATTAGACGTGCAGAAGATACATGCATGCCCTAATGACTGCATCCTCTACCACGGTGAAAAGTACGAGAATATGGATAAATGCCCGGTATGCACTGCATTGCGGTATAAGATCAGAAAAGATGACCCTGGTGATGTTGAGGGCGAGCAACCCAGGAAAAGGGTTCCTGCCAAGGTGATGTAGTATGCTCCTATAATACCACGGTTGAAACGTTTGTTCAGAAATAAAGAGCATGCCAAGTTGTTGCGATGGCATATGGAAGACCGTAAGAAAGACGGTATGTTGAGGCACCCTGCTGATGGTCGGCAGTGGAGAAAAATCGAGAGAGACTTCCCAGACTTTGCTGGTGACGCAAGGAACTTATGGTTTGGTCTAAGTACCGATGGCATGAATCCTTTTGGGGAGCAGAACTGCAGTCACAACACCTGGCCCGTGACTCTATGTATCTACAACCATCCTCCTTGGTTGTGCATGAAACGGAAGTTCATTATGATGTCAGTGTTCATCCAAGGCCCAAAGCAACCCGGCAACGACATTGATATGTACCTAAGGCCATTAGTTGATGAACTTCTACAGTTGTGGGCCAAACCAGGTGTACGTGTGTGGGATGAGCACAAACAGCAGGAATTTGACCTACAAGCGTTGCTGTTCGTAACCATCAATGATTGCCTGCTCTTAGTAACATTTCAGGACAGACGAACAAAGAATACAATGCATGCACGCACTATTTAGATGAGACTGAAAGTATATATCTGGATAAATGTAGAAACAATGTGTACCCGTACAATCGTCGTTTTCTTTCGCCCAGTCATCCCTTAAAGAAGAAAGGCAAGCATTTCAATGGCAAGGCAGAAACCCGGACGAAGCCTGTCCCCCGTAGTGGTGCTGATGTATTTGGTATGGTCAAGGATTTGGATGTAATCTTTGGAAAGGGTCCTGGAGGACAACCTGTTCCGAAAGACCCCATTACCGGACACGCACCCATGTGGAAGAAGAAATCTATATTTTGGGAGCTACCCTATTGGAAAGTGCATGAGGTCCGATGTGCAATCGACGTGATGCACCTGACGACGAATCTTTGCGTGAATATTCTAGGCTTCCTGGGCTTGTATGGGAAGTGAAAAGATACCCCGGCAGCACGGGAGGACCAGCAACATCATAAAGGACGAGACGGCAAGCATCCAGGGCAGTTTCAAGGGCTTGCCAGCTACGCTCTTACCAAAGAAGAGAAGGAAATCTTTTTTGAAGTCCTTTTCAGTATCAAGGTCCCGTCTGGCTTCTTGTCGAATATAAAGGGAATAGTAAATATGAAAGAGAAAAAAATTCAAAACCTAAAGTCTCATGACTGCCATGTGTTTATGACGCAATTACTTCCGGTTGCATTGAGGGGAATTCTACCAGAAAATGTTCGACTAGCCATTGTGAAGGTATGTGCATTCCTAAATGCAATTTCTCAGAAGGTAATCGATCGAGAAAGTCTATCAGGGTTACAGATTGATGTGGTCCAATGTCTGGTCAGCTTCGAGTTGTTGTTCCCACCATCCTTCTTCAATATTATGACGCACCTCCTAGTTCACCTAGTCGAAGAGATTAGAATTCTCGGTCCTGTGTTTCTACACAATAGGTTCCCCTTCGAGAGGTTCATGGGAGTCTTAAAGAAATATGTTCATAACCGTGCTAGGCCAGAAGGAAGCATCTCCAAGGGCTATGGAACAGAGGAGGTCATTGAGTTTTGTGTTGACTTTCTTCCTGACCTTAAGCCGATTGGTGTTCCTGAATCTCGGTATGAGGGGAGGATGACTGGAAAAGGCACACTAGGAAGGAAATAAATGGTATGTAGGGACGGGCATTCTTTCACTCAAGCACACTACACAGTTCTACACAATTCCACCGTGGTGGCTCCGTATATCGAGAAACACAAGAATATTCTACGCTCCAAAAACCCGGGGAAGCATGAAACCTTGATTAAAGGGGAACACGAGAAGAATTTTGGCAATTGGTTGCAGACACATCTCATGAATAACACCACTGTTGGAGATGAGTTGTACTCGTTGGCCAGGTTACCATCTTCGACTATATGTACTTTCCAAGGGTACGAGATAAATGGGAATACATTTTACACGATCGCCCAAGATAAAAAGAGCACCAACCAAAACAGTGGTGTCCGCTTTGATGCAATAGATGACAATGGGCAGATTGACACATATTATGGGTACATAGAGGAGATATGGGAACTTGACTATGGACCTACTTTTAAGGTCCCTTTGTTTCGGTGCAAATGGGTCAAGCTGACAGGAGGCGGGGTACATGTAGACGAAAAGTACGGCATGACAATAGTGGATCTCAACAATCTTGCGTACATGGATGAACCATTCGTCCTAGCCAACGATGTGGCTCAGGTTTTCTATGTGAAGGACATGTCTACCAAACCGAGAAAAAGGAAAGATAAGCAAAAGAGTACAGAATACGATGAGCCAAAGCGCCACATAGTTCTTTCAGGGAAAAGAAACATCGTGGGAGTGGATGACAAGACAGACATGTCAGAAGATTACAATAAGTTTCATGAAATTCCGCCCTTCAAAGTGAAAACTGACCCAAGCATCCTGTTAAATGATGAAGATTCTCCATGGCTACGGTGCAGAAGAAAACCACAACACTAGATGTTGGTGATGTGTAATAATGTATTAAACCTTTTATTTGAGACATAAATCTATGTAATGTATTAAACCTTTTATTTGAGACATAAAGGTCCCCTTTCATGTAATACATCTTGCTCAATCAAACTAGACGTTCTGAGCCGCGGTAGGTGATCACACAAAGAGAAGGAACCATCACAAGAGAAGGAACCCACAAACACTAAGGATACATAGCACAACTGAAAATTAAGAAACATGCCTAATGGTTGGAGTGATTTAGTCATGCTCCTGCCTAGCCCTATGTCTGGCCACTATAGTCGTAGTAGCGCCGGGCGCCCGCTTGTCGCCGTCGTCAGGGTCGCCATAGTCGAACCTTGAAGGTTGGGCACGCGTGGGCTGGATTTGAGGGTACCGCAGGCGGGGGTTATTGCCGGTCGTGTTGTAGGCCATGACACTCTGGAGAGTCCGGCCGCGCCACCACAGCCGACGGCCGGCCTCGTTGAAGTTCGAAGGAGGTGGGTCGTCCTCCTCGTGCCTGGCGAGCGCCCTCTCACGCCGATTGATGAAGAAGGCTTCCCAAGTCGGGAAATAGTCGGGATGCCAGTTGGGATTCCTCCGCTGCTCTGGCGTGAGCTCGAGGTAGTAGTGGTTCGTGATGGCCATCCGGCGCTCCACACCTAGAGGGACAGAGGAACTGCACGCCTCGGCCTTCGAGATCCAGCCGTGGGGGCGCAGCGGTAGGCAGGGGTAGTTCGAGGCGCAAAGCGCCTCCTCCTCCCAGGTGGTTAGAGATACGATGGAAGCCATTGGAAGAGAATGATGAGTCTAGATGTGATATGTAAATGGAGGCCAAGCATACATATATATACTGAAAAAATGGCGGGAAGACAGAGGTGGGCACCGGTGGAAAGCGCGGGAATGCAGTGGCGCGGGAAACTTTCATCCCGGGTGGGGGCTAAAACCAGGACAAAAGATGGGGGGCCTTATCTGGGGGACGCTTATCTAGGAGGGCCTTATTTGGGGGGTGGCTAACCTTTAGTACCGGCTGGTGGGTGCAACCGGGACTAAAGGTGGTTTTTGTGTCATCTAACAAAACTGTCGGTGGGATAAGGACGCGTGGGTAACCTTTAGTACCGGGGGGGGCTCAAACCGGGACTAAAGCTGTCGGTAGGATAAGGATGCGTGGGTGGACGCACTGCTCGATGAGATAAAGCATGTAGCGCACAACGCCCTATCGGAGGAAGAAGACAAAGTAGAAGCAGCGCTGTGCCTATAAAAGGAGCATCGATACGCAATGGCAAGCAACTCAACAAGCCAACATGGATGGAGAGTTTCATCCCCATGGATGGAGGAAAGGGTTGGGAAATCTCCCGTGGCGGAACTTCTCGAATATGCCCTTGGTGCACATGCCCTATGGCATCTTCGGAAGTTCCGCCTCGGAAAATATTTTCCTGCTAACCCGTGAAAGACTCCATCTCCGCCTCCCTAGGGTTAGAGGTATGGTGGAAGCCATGGGATAGAGTGGAGAGAGGCGGCAGATATGAGTCTAGATGTGCTATGGCAACAACCAAGCCAACATGGATGGAGAGTTTCATCCCCATGGATGGAGGAAAGGGTTGGGAAATCTCCCGTGGCGGAACTTCTCGAAGATGCCCTTGGTGCACACGCCCTATGGCATCTTCGGAAGTTCCACCTCGGAAAATATTTTCCTGCTAGCCCGTGAAAGACTCCATCTCTGCCTCCCTGGGGTTAGAGGTATGGTGGAAGCCATGGGATAGAGTGGAGAGAGGCGGCAGATATGAGTCTAAACCCTAAACCCTACGTCAGAGGAGGGAACCCTAAACCCTAAGTCAGAGGAGGGAACCCTAAACCCTAAACCCTAAACTAAAAACCCTAAACCAAAAACCAAAAACCCTAAACCCTAAACCAAAAACCCTAAACCCTAAACCAAAAACCCTAAACCCTAAACTAAAAACCCTAAACCCTAAACCAAAAACCCTAAACCAAAAACCCTAAACCAAAAACCCTAAACCAAAAACCCTAAACCCTAAACTAAAAACCCTAAACCCTAAACCCTAAACCAAAAATCCTAAACCCTAAACCAAAAACCCTAAACCCTAAACCCTAAACCCTAAACCAAAAACCCTAAACCCTAAACCCTAAAGGGGCTACGATCCGGAAGAGAACGGGCGGGAAGAAAACGGGCGGGAAAAAATAAGGCGGGGTAGACGATCCGGGGCCCCCGGTCTAGGGTTTCGTTGGAGGAAGACCACCGGAGCGTCGGAATTACATGAAAATGGAAAAATGGTTAATAGTTTGACTAGTTAGAATAATTATTTTATAAAACAGAAAATTGATTTGAATCACTTATTCAAAAATATGCAAAATATAATATTTAATGCATTTTTAAAATGAAAATGGCAAAATGGTTAATATTTTGACTAGTTAGAATAATTATTTTATAAAACAGAAAATTGATTTGAATCACTTATTCAAAAATATGCAAAATATAATATTTAATGCATTTTTAAATTGAAAATCGCAAAATGGTTATTAGTTTCACTAGTTAGAATAATTATTTTATAAAACAGAAAATAGATTTGGATTACTTATTCAAATTCAAGAACTTTTCATGTTGACATTTTTCTCAAATTCATAAGTATGCAAAAACTGTAAAATTCAAATGTTTAAAACAGAAAATTGAATTTTTTTTAAACAGGCGCGCCCCTGTTGTGAAAATTTTGAAAAAAAGGACCTTTAGTCCCGGTGCGTGCTACACCGGGACTAAAGGTGTGGCGTTGGCGCGCGCTCTTTGGGCGGTGCCGAAAACCTTTAGTCTGGTTCGTTATACGGATCGGGACTAAAGGTCCTCCACCTATATGTCTTCTCCCCACGCGCCCCTTCTTCTCCCCACGAAGAGAACACCCACGCGCGCGAGGACGACGAATCGACGCCGGCAGGCTGCCCGACTCGCTCTTTGACCGCCACCACCCAACCACCGCCGCCGCCACTCACTCCAGCCGCCACCGCCGCCGCCATCGAGCCGCCTGCGTCCCCTCACCAGCAGAGGTACACTGCCCGCCTCCCCCGTCTGCCCCACGTGCAAGACGGCCACACTTGTGGGCGAGCAGGCCGGGCCGGCGACAGCCGTGCACGCCGGCGGCAGTGCGGGCGATGCGGCCGGGGTGGCGCCCCCGGCCAAAGTTCTATTTTTTATTTTGTAGTAGTTAATTGTAATAGTATTTTGTAATATTTAGTAGTTAATTGTAGTAGTTGTTTGTAGTAATTGTAATAGTTAATTATAGTAGTATTTTGTAGTAGTAATTGTAATAGTTAATAGTAGTAGTATTTTGTAGTAGTATTTTGTAGTAGTAATTGTAATAGTTAATTGTAGTAGTTAATTGTAGTAGTATTTTGTAGTAGTTAATTGTAAGGATGATTTTTGTACCGCATGCATATAGCAAAATGAAACTCTGAATTTCATTTGAATCGATCTCAATTGATCCCTCGTTACTGCCCACCTAAGGTGCTACTAAATGGAAGGATCTTATCAACGTCCATGTGGACGATATCCTAACCTCTGGATGAAAGGGACCACACTAGAGCGTCTGGGTTCCCCCTTCCTATGAACCTTGAGTCAATAGGTAGGGTCAACTATACCAAAGTGGAAGGGCAACCCCGCTACTGTAAAAAGAACTCTTTTCTGAACTGTTCGCATTGCTCTCTTCGGTTCAAGGCTATGATGAAAGTGCAGATCGCCTTCCTAACGTACGGAATACGGAATTTAGTCGATGCTAAACCTCTGTTCTAGCTGAGACTAAAGATCCCTCTTACTAACTGGAATAAAAGAATTAGTAGATCTGTTCCGCCCAAAATGGGAATGGGCGCTAGGGTTATGAACATATAATCATGGAATCGACTAGGTATCAAAATAAAAAAAAATCCATCCTAGTGGACCCGTGTGGTAAGGAAAAACAGGTAATCTATTCCTTAAAAAAAATCTTGGAGATTATGTAATGCTTACTCTCAAACTTTTTGTTTATACAGTAGTGATATTCTTTGTTTCCCTCTTTATCTTTGGATTCTTATCCAATGACCCAGGACGGACTCCTGGGATTCTTTCATTCACGGTAAGAGGTTGGGGTGCAGGTCCAAGTACTTCGACTCCACCGATATTATACAATTATGGAGGTGCAGGTCCAAGTACTTCGACTCCACCAATGGATTTCTCTAGCGGTCTAGATGTATCGACTGCGCATTTTCCCGCGCTCTTTCACAAGTAGCTCGCTCCTGACGAGCTCGTGACGTCTGGAAGTGCCTCGACCTAATTTTAGAATTCCTATTTCACTAAGGGGGACATAATAGTATTTTGTAGTATATAGTTAATTTTATTTTGTAGTGTAATATTATTTAATTTTGTGTGTAATATTATTTAGTAGTGTAGTAGTAGTGTTAATTGTAATATTATTTAGTAGTTGTAATATTATTTAGTAGGTAGTGGTCGCGGGCCCCCGGACTTAGGGTTAGAGTGGTGGTGCTCGCGGGCCCCCGGACTTAGGGTTAGGGTGGTGGTGCTCGCGGGCCCCCGGACTTAGGGTTAGGGTGGTAGTAGTCGCAGGCCCCCGGACTTAGGGTTAGGGTGGTGGTGCTCGCGGGCCCCCAGACTTAGGGTTAGAGTGGTGGTGCTCGCGGGCCCCCGGACTTAGGTTAGGTGGTGGTCATGGCCCCCGGACTTAGGGTTAGGTGGTGGTGCTCATGGGCCCCGAGATAGGGTTAGGGTGGTGGTGCTCATGGGCCCCGGACTTAGGGTTAGAGTGGTGGTGCTCATGGGCCCGGACTTAGGTTAGGTGGTAGTGCTCATGGGCCCCGGACTTAGGGTTAGGGTGGTGGTAGTGCTCATGGCCGGGTGGTGGTGCTCATGAGCCCCGAGATAGGGTTAGGTGGTGGTGCTCATGGGCCCCGAGTTAGGGTTAGGGTTAGGGCATCACTAGAATTTTGCTATTGTTTAGTATTATTGTAGCAAATTGCGTGTTCATATTATTGTTTAGTATTATTTTATGCAGCAATATTGAATGAAAAATGTTATTGTGTGCATTTTGTAGAAAACTATGGATCCAATCCAGAGAGACCTAGCACAGGAAGAAATTCTCGAGGATATGATCAACGACACCCCCCATGTTGATCCACCCGAATCTCCATCGATTTATCTGAATCCCTCCGGTGAGGGAGAGGAGGTCGACCGAAATGATCAAGGAGAAGCCGACGGCTCCGGTGGTGGAGAAGCCGACGACGAGGTATATATATGTAGTCTGGTGATCGGTAGATGCATTAACTGAGTTGTATATATATATAAATTGACGAATGTTTCTTCTCTTAGGCCTCCACATCGAGCAAAAAATATTCCAAACGAGGCCCGGCCAAAAAATTGGACGCATCTACGCGTTATACAATTACGCGGGTATCACCACGGGGTGAACCGGTGGAACCCGAAAAGGCTAAAACTATATTTAAACAACAATGCGGAGTTATGGTTAGGGATCGCATCCCGATCACCGTTCGAGAGTGGAATAAGACCAAAGGGGCGAAAGAGGGTGAGTATGTCGTCGACATGTGCAAAGAGGGTCTTTGGAATGACCTCATGACACATTTCACCCTGCCAGAATGTGAGGATGATGCCGACACAGCTGCATTGAGGAAGAAAGTCAAGCAGTGGACTCTTACGAAGATCTCCGAACTATTCAAGAACTGGAAGAAAGCATTATGGCAAAAGTATCAGAAGACGAAGAAGACTCCTAAATTTGAATGCTATCTAACGGCAAAGAAGTTAATGGGATGCATTTGTGAAGTACAAGGAGTCACAACCTGCTATAGAAATGTCGGAAAAAAACAAGAAAAATGCCGCGATGAAGAAATATCACCATCACCTGGGGCCAGGGGGCTACACGGCTGCCATGCCAAAGTGGGATGCTAAAGAGAATGAGCTGCTTGCTAAAGGGATCACTCCAGAACCAATACGCGAAAAATGGGATCTGAGGGCAAGGAATTGGTTCCTTGGGCATGGGAGTGAGTATGACGAAAGTACAGGGGACCTTATTTGCAGTGACGAGATTAGGATACCCCGGGATACATGGCAGAAAGTGGTGAAGGAGATTAAAGTGGGGACAACAAAGTTCCGTCCCGATAGAGAGAAAGACTTGCTGACAAAGGTCCTCGGAAATGACGAATGCGGAGGACGTGTACGAGGCCTTGGCCCTAGTTATACGTGGGAGATGGGGTTTCCCAAAGACAGAGATACTTATAGGATCCGAGAGAGAGCAAAGAGGCGACGGCAGGAGGAGGAGGGAGACAGGTTCACCGAGTTGCTAGGAATACTTCGAATGCATCAGCAACAGATTGACGAACTTCGAGGAGCAGCGCGCCTGCAAGATTCTATACTCGATATTACCGACGTCCCATCTCAGCGGAAAAGCAGAGTGGCTGAATCGGAGGTCCCTTCTGACGATGCACGTATGGTAGATGGCGGTCTCGGCTACCCCGTGGATGGAATCAAGGAGCAGGCATCTTGTGAGCTCCATCAGAAGGTGAAGAACCTATCCATCAAGGTGGCGGTCGGATGTGCTTTACCTTGTCCACCTGGCGCACGCTGGCATGGCCGTGAGATTCCAGCTGGCTATGCTAAAGTTGGTGTGGATGAAATCGCAATGGGGTGGGACTCAATGGAGCTTGACATCCCTGGACCTGAAGGTGAGAGGACACTCGAAGAAGTACTGGGTGGTATCATTCTATGGGACAAGAACAACATCAAGCTTCCAGGCTGGACGCCAAAGCCAACACCGCCTCCGAGTGGTCGCATGTCACCTTCACCTCCATCACCTCCAAGAAGCCCACCCCATGACTACGACCACCATAGCCCGAGTCCATCTCGATCTCCGCCGCAGCCTCCGATTAGTACTAAACGACGCAGGAGCCCAAAACGACAAATGTCGCCCCTCCCAAGAGTACCTCATAAGAATCTTCCTATCAGACCTTACGATCGTACTGACGAGGAAACAGACATGATCGTAAAGGCCGAATGTGTTGTGCAGCTTCAAAAGAAGAAACCCGAGCCCGCCCCGGTATACACCGAGAAGCAAAAAGCGTATGCACTTTCTTTTCTAAACACAAAATTGCAATATGACTTGCACCATAAGCCAGATGACTATCGACGCACACTTCAGAAGGAAGTGAAGAAGAGAAAATCAAGTAGAAGTGCAAGTGGGAGCAAATCAGCAAGTCAAAGTGCAACCAGGAAAAGAAAGGACGTCCCCCAGCTTGGGGAACAGGCCAAAAAATTGACCCCACCCCTCAAGGTGGTATCCTATGACACTCCCCAACAGGATATGGAACAAGCTAAGAAGCTTGCGGCCGCTATAATGTGACTGTTGAGGAATTGCTAGGTTCCCAGGACGACAAGTTACCCAAGGCTCAGGTAGTCCCTACATATGTCTCAGGGAAGCCTCTGGTCAGCTTTGAGCAGTTCCAACAACTGCCAACACAAATGCGGAGTTTACATAAATGGTACTTGAAAGCCGTAAAGGAGGAGAGAATAATGATCGTGGCGAAAGTCCCACATGACTACTACTTCCGAGAAGAAGAGGTCCATGTTGAGTTTCCAGAACTCTTCCAGTTATACACTTTCGACGCCCTCGACAAAAGTCTCATGAGTTGCTATTGTCTGTAAGTTGTTGAATTCATTGTCTATATATAGGTTGTTCATTTTTTTCAGTTGTTCAGTTCATTGCATGTAATTATCCTAATTATATCCTTTTGTACTCTATTATTATGCAGAATGAAGATCATGGAATGTAAAAGAAGGTCAATCTTCAGTGTTGGGTTCATTGACCCAGATAAAATACATTGTCGGACGCTAAAGGATAAACTCGAGGACACACAGGAAAACCTTCTAAGGTTTCTAACGGAGCAAAATTTCTGTGACCATATACTATTTCCTTACAATTTCGCGTGAGTGTCTTACTCTATTGTACACATTCTCTTTTGCTTACTCGATGTTAAGTGTAATTGATGAGTTACTGATGTATATATAAACGTGTACAGTTTCCACTGGATTCTCATGGACATTCAACTTGATAAGGGAAGAGTTGAAGTCATGGACCCATTAAAGAGACCCCTGGAACAGTTTAGTGACATGCAGGACATGCTCCAGAGGTAATTTTCGCGCTACAACGGTCTCTTTCGTTGATTTCCTGAGATATCACGTAATAAATAACTCATTCATTTTCTTTACCGGGTAGGGTTTGGAACCAGTTCAAGAGTGCGGTTACGGGTGACTTTACTGAGAAGCTGACGTTTAAGCCGGTCTCGGTAAGTAGTAGGCGCATCTCTTTACTTCTAGTTTCAATACAATTATGATGCTGGATTATTATTTTGATTGAATTCTATTCTTGTAAAGTGCGCGAGGCAGCCACAGGGGACGAATCTATGTGGATTCTACGTTTGCGAGTTCATTCGCACGTTTACCAGTGAGCTGAATGATTATAGAGTCGATGTAAGCAATACATTCATAACATTATTTTTATTACCGTCACTTTTTGTTATCATGATTGATATTCATATTGATCTCCTTTTCTTATATAGTTCGAGAAAATGCGGGATCAGCTCCTACCACAGCGCGTAGTAGCAATTGCTGAAGAACTGGTAGGATTCTTGATGAACGAGATGATAGATGACGCCGGAGAATTTAGTGTGAATAGGCGCCGATGATCCCCGACCGTGTAATTGAATAGACGGGCTCTAGTCCCGATAATTGTGATCTCCATGTGTAACTATCATGTATATATTTGTATGCTCGATCTTAAGAGAAGTTATCTTATGTATGCACGAATATGTACGGTATGTGGTAGCGTAGAAAACTATTTTGAAATGAAAAAAATACAAATTAAATTCTCTGCCGCGGCAGAGAAAGTGCCTAAAATTCTGCCGCGGCAGAGAACCATTTGTCCCGGTTCGTAATACGAACCGGGACTAATGGGGGGCACCCAGCGCCCGCAGAGACAGCCACGTGGATGCCCATTGGTCCCGGCTGGTAAGAGGGCCGGGACTAGTGGGTGGGCCTTTAGTCCCGCCCCTCCAGTCCCGGTTACCAGGACCGGGACTAAAGCCCCTTACGGGCCGGGACTGGAGGCCCGTTTTCCACTAGTGCACTCAGGTGGCGTGGTGGACCTTGTCAAGTCGGCGCAGTAGGTGTAGATCATGTACTTGTCACGCGCCTCCTTCATGTTCTTCTTCGTCATCCCGTCCATCTCCTGGTCATAGTAGCCGTACCCGTCGGAGGACGATGTGGTGGCCGTGTAGTTGCGGAACTGCGCGATGAAGGGCGCCGCCGACCAGTCTGTCTTGACGCGGCCGCCCTGCGTGGCCCAGTCGTCGGCGTTCCACAGGCTCCCGAAGAGCCGCATGGGTTGCTTGGACGGGTATAGCACGTCCCTGTTGGCGTGGTTCCTGAACTCCCGGATGGGCGTGCCGTCCACCAGCATACTGCAGCAATTCACTTCAATGGTCAGTTTGGTCGATCGCGCGCGAGGATATATAATTAGATAAGGTTTAATTTGGACGGGGATTGATGACGTACAGGATGTGGCGGTAAGTCCAGACGATGGAGTAGGTGTGAAAGTCGGCGGTTGGGTCGAACCAGAGGCGGAAGTGCTCCACCCTGCGGCCGGTGCCGTTGACGTAGATGTTGGTGTGGAGCGTGTAGGGCTCGCCGGTGGAGTTGCCCAGGAACTCCATGTCGATCTCATCGTGTATATCCCATGCCCCCACCGACATGAACTGCATTATTCCAGCATATCCAGATTAGAAATGGTGGTACATTTGATTTGGTCGACCTTGGAGAGATGAAAGGAACTTACGTAGAAGGCAGTGACGATGCCCGCGGAGTTGTTGGGGACGAGCTTAATCTGCAGGTCGGCTCGTGCGTACATGTACGTGTCCTTGGACCGGAAGCCCGAGCCAGAGCTGCGGTTAAGCAACAACGAGAGGATATGGCCGTCTTCCGACACGCTCCCGAATCCCCCGTTCAGCTGCAGGTGGTCGTCGATCCTGCCGTCGGCTGACGCCATGCGCGCGGCGGCAATGCAGCAGAAACCCACGAGCACCCACAGGGTGCACCTCACCGCCATCGCTTGGCTGCACACTGCTGCCTCGTAGTACAAGAGCTGTGCGTGATGGATGGAATCGAAGTGATCGAAGTGCAGTGGTGCATCTCTCAAGGTCGATCGATGCTTATATAGATCGAGTATCCATTCGGCCGGGAGGAGCTACCTGGGCGCGATGTACGGTTTCGGGCGGTTGGACGAAAATGTTAGGAGGATGTGGGATGATTGACAGACGGAATGGCGCATGTCCGTGTTCCGGGGCGCAACGGAAGGGGATTAATTATAAGTCACGTTGGTTGGTTTGAAGCAGACATGCATGCACCGCCGGCCCGACAATATCAATCAGTTGCACCCGAAAAATCAATATCATCAGGATACATTGCAATTAACATCATCGATCTTTCAAGTAGGAGGAATGACATTCGTGGTGATCCTAGCGGTGCCAAAGAAATATACATATAGTACTTACATGCATGCACCGCCGGCCTGACAATATCAATCAGTTACACTCTAAAAAATCAATATTATTTGGATCACCGTGAAATATACTTTCATGTACTACTTATAACCACGTTTTTGCATGGGCAGCGGTGGGTCTCTGTCGAGCTCTTCTTGGACAACCAAATCGAATCATAAAGGACAGAGCCACCAAAGGACGGTTGCTAGTTATAGGCAAAGGAAGGATGTATCTCCAGGCCAAGGGGAATGACAGGGATTAATCGTGCCTCCTATACCTCGTTTTGATAGTGTCGTTGACAAGGCCACGCGGGGTTTGAAGTTGACTTGTGCGTGTGCCACGCGCGACAATATATATCAGTTGCACCCACGAAAATCTCGGCGTGTAATACGGTTTCTTTATCCCCTGATGAAACTGATGCTCAAAATCTTCCGGTGCACCGACCTCAACTGCACTTGCTAGCATTTTTTGTTTTTGATCCAACAGCTCTAGCTAGTGTAGACTTTTTTTTTACTTAAAGCGAACGGCGTCGTCTCCCGTTGGGTCAGACTTTCTTTCATTGTTATTTTGCGAGTAGCTCACGCTGTTCTATCGGTTGGCTAAATATGCATTCCAATTCCTAATGGACTACTGACCTCTACTTATATATCTTTCATAGCAGAGCTGGTACCTTTTTTTGAGAATAACACATGGAGCTGGTATTAAGCCACACATAGCACAGATGGAGCAGTTTTTTAAACATTTTTAATCTGATTTTTTTAAAAAAAAAATTGAACATTTTTCAAATTCTGAACTTCCTAAAATATAATTCCATACAAAATTTCAATATATTATGAGCAGTGCTACGCGTCCCCCAGGGGATATTTGCCCCCATCCCCGGGGTCCTAACGCGCCACGTGTCTCTAAAATAGACCGCAATCCCGTTTTTGCTGCAACCTACCCGCTTTTGCTACAAAATATCCTGCTTTTGCTACATGTAGCAAAATCGGTTCGCTCTAAAAAAAGAACAAAAAAGACTGTCTCGCCGGAGACTTCACCGGAGATCTCACAGGAGACTCTATAGGAAAAGCTTGTGCTAATGTAGCAGAACCGATCTTGCCGGAGACTTTAACCGGTAGTCCTCGCTAGAGACCGTGTAGAAAAAACTTTACGCTATTGTAGTAAAACCATGAAACGTATGTAGCAAATAAAATGACCAGTTGTAGCAAATCTGATCTCGTCAGAGATCGCCGGAGATCTCGTAGCAAAACAACAAAGCCTTTGTAGCAAAAACTTTGCGCTATCATTGCAAAATAACAAAACAGTTGTAGCAAACAAAATGTGATAATATAGCAAAATGCCAACTTCAGCAGAGACCCGCCGGAGACTTTAGCTGGAGGACCTCGCTAGAGTCCCTTTGTACCATACGACTCGCACGGTCGTAGCAAACGCCGTCCACCACGGCAGCAGGTAGCAACCCCGCCTTGATCTCCTGTTCACAACACCTCAACCATCGGAGCATCACCGGCAACGTCACCGTCGGTAGCAGGCTTGTACCCCTTGTAGCAAACCCGCTGGCCGTCGTTAGCAACTCCGGCGGCCGGTTGTAGCAATTCTGGCGTCCAGTTGTATCAAACTCTGGCGTACGGGTTGTACCAAACTCCGACGGCCGGCTGTAGCAAAGCCGATGGCCGGTTGTAGCAGCATCGACAATCAATTGTAGCAAGTCCTGCTGATGCATGGATTTCCTGTGATTAATAACAGGTTTATTGCAGTACTTGTAGCAGCAAATACTATTTATAAAATTCTTTCCTTGGAAGCTTTGAAAATGGAAACAATACAACCCCACAACCACATTGTCAATGCGGCCATGTTCGTACCCAAAACGGTGTTTGAAAATAGTCTACACTATAAGTTGCTAGAATAATAATAAACAAGAAAGATTTAAAATATCTAGTAACAAGGTAAATAAAGTACGGAAAGTAAACTAGAACAAGAACTAAACTAAAGAGGTTGTAGTATGGAATGAGAGAGGGTTTCTAGGCTTTGGTCTCAGTAGTACTAGATGGACGAATATATGTGCGATTCATTATCTACAAGAGATTCTTTCAACAAATAAACGTTCTCCACTCGATTACCGGCTGTCACACTGTATGCACTATACATGATTCTTGCGTGTCATTCGCAAGAAAGCATGTATCTCCATTCTCCAGGCCAAGGGGAATGACAAGGATTATTCGTGCGTCCTATACCTCGTTTTGATAGTGTCGTTGACAAGGCCACACGGGGTTTGAAGTTGACTTGTGCGTGTGCCACGCGCGGCAATATATATCAGTTGCACCTCCTCGAATCAGGCTTTCGCCCCGCTATATTAATATAGCAACCACACACGATACAAGAGTTCGAACCAAGGAAGATGCTAGGGCAACAACGGCAACATGACCAAAAACAAAAAAAAATGAAGGTAATGGCGAATGACTGCACGAAGATGACCCGCCATCGCTGCGCCCTCCGACTTTGTCCTACCATGCTCCAAGTATTCTAAGGCGCCCAGTACCAAGCAACACCTTCAAGAAGGAGGCACCGTCGACACGGGGCTGCTGCCCGGACCGTTGCTGGTCCTAGGGTTTCCCCCGAAAATCTCGGCGTGTAATGCGGTTTCTTTATCCCCTGATGAAACTGATGCTCAAAATCTTCCGGTGCACCGACCTCAACTGCACTTGCTAGCATTTTTGTTTTTGATCCAACAGCTCTAGCTAGTGTAGACTTTTTTACTTAAAGCGAACCGCGTCGTCTCCCGTCGGGTTAGACTTTCTTTCATTCTTATTTTGCAAGTAGCTCACGGAGGCGGCAATTCGGCTCATAGGTGCAAATGCACCTATTATGAAAATACATATTTTGAAATGTCAAAAAAATCGAAACAAAAATTCTACATGTATATTCAAACATTTTATGTTGGTTCACAAGTTTTTGGAATGAAAACACTATTTATGTCATGTGAATAGTCATATTCCTGTGACACAATTTGTCTTTTTTATACACGACACATAAAATGTTCTTTCATCCCGAAAACTCGTGAGCCAACATAAAATGTTCTAATGTGTATGCGGATTTTATTTTTAAATTTTTTGACATTTTGAAATATGTTTTCCTATAATGAGTGTATTTGCACCTGCGAGCCGAAGTGAATATCCGGTAGCTCACGCTCTTCTATCGGTTGGCTACATGTAATCCAATTCCAAATGGACTATTGACCTCTACTAACTACTTATATACTATCTTTCATAGGAGAGCTAGTACTTTTTTTTAAATAACACGTGGAGCTGGTATTTGTTAGAGTATTGTATGTACACGGTTATTGTGGTAGTTTAGGATAGTTAGGATTCTAGCTTAACTTGTCTTGTACTCCAAGTTGATCCCTGTACGCCTATATATACTCGCTCATAAGGCTCAATAATACACCTAACATATTCCGCCAATCTCTCTCCCTCTCTACCGTTCCACATGGTATCAGAGCGGCAAGATCCTTGACCTAACCGCCAAACACGCTTCCGCCGCGCCGGCCCTGGGGAGGTCGATCTACATGATCTCCGTCGGGGGCAGCGCAACCCGTACGCAGGGTTCGTACGTCGATCGGCTGCCCTGTAAGTATTTTTTTTCAGATCTCTTAATCGGTTTTCTTTCTTGGTTTACCGATCTTAGCTCGGATTGAGTCGCCCACCGCCGCGTCATCACCGCGCCTCTACTCCGACCATCGGCATCGAGGATCGGCACCACGCTCGTGCGCCTGCCTCCTTCGCTGATGTGCCTACCTCGGCAGGTTGTCGCGGCCTGATACAATGCAAATGTATCTATAATTTTTGATGTTCCATGCTTCGTTTTATCTACTTTCTTGTGTTTTGTCCATACTTTGGAGTAATTTTCATATGATTTCTTGGACTAACCTATTAACAAGAGCCATAGTGTCAGCTGCCTGCTTTCAGCTGTTTTTGGTTCCAGGAAGTCAGAAAATGGATATTCTCGGAATTGACCGGGACAAAAGCCAAAGTTGCTATTTTACCGGAAGACATCTGGAGCCATAATACGAGACGGAGAAGGGCTGGGGCCCGGCCACACAACCTGGCCGCGCGGCCAAGCCTGGCCCGCGCTAGGGGGTGGTCTGGCCGACCCTAGCACCCCCTCGGCCTCTCCTTCCGCCTATATATTGCCTCTGATACGGAAACCCTAAGTACCCGATAAAAAATCCACGAAAGAGTCTTTAGCCGCCGTCATCTCCATCCCTAGATCAGGAGGGATCTGAAGCTCTTTCTGACACCCTGCCGGAGAGGGGAATTCACCCTGGAGGCCTTCTTCATCATCATGCAAGCCTCCGGTGTGATGCGTGAGTAGTTCATCTCTAGACTACGGGTCCATGTAGTAGCTAGATGGCTAGTTCTCCTCCTTTGTGCATTCATGTTTAGATCTTGTGAGCTCCGTTCATGATCATGATCATCTATTTGTAATCCATACATGTTGTGTTTGCGGGGATCCGATGGATATTGAGATGCTATTTCAGATTGATTATTGATTCTATCATGTCTTTGTTATTTGTGATCTTGCATGCTTTCCGTTGTTAGTAGCTATCTTGGCCAAGTAGATGCTAGCAACTCCAAGAGTTAGTATTTATGCTCGATAGTGGGTTCATGCCTCTGGTAATCTGGGGAAGTTACAGAAATCTCTAAGGTACTAATGTGATGTTGCTACTAGGGAGAAAACAACAATCCTTTGTTCATAGAACAACCGTATTGTTTACTTTACACGCAATTCGTAAAGTAATAATCTGTTGCTTGCAACTTAATACTGGAGGGGGTTCGGATGATAACCTGAAGGTGGATTATTAGTCATAGATGCAGTTGGATGGCGGTCTATGTATAATGTTGTAATGCCCAATCAAGTCTCAAAGGAGTCAAGATGATTAGTATATACTTGTATGCTTTCTCGATGTTTGTCGATTTCCCCGCTGTAATTTGTTCATCCAGCATGTTATCTATCTTAAGGAGAGCCACCTCTAGTGAACTATGGACCCCGGTCCTTTCTTTTACATACAATCTACAATCAACTGTTTACTGCTTTGTGTTTACTTTCTGCAAACTATTACTTCCTTCCATTCGATACGTTTAATCCTTTGTTTTCAGCAAAACTGGTGAGATTGACAACCTCATTGCAAGTTGGGGGCAAAGTTCTATGGTTGTGTTGTGCAGGTCTCCACGTGCTACTGGCACCGGTAGTGCGCCCTGCCAACATTCAGCTAGCTACACCTTTGGTGTGTTTCCTTACTCCTACTGGATTGATAACCTTGGTTTCATACTGAGGGAAAACTTGCTGTTGTGCTCATCATACCTTTCTCTTGGGGTTCGCCAACGAGCTCGATATATTTGGGCCATCAACAACTTTTTCTGGCGCCGTTGCCGGGGATTCAAGGACATCTTCACAAGGGGAGTCCCTCATAACCAATCTCTTTACTTTGTTATTTTTGTTTTGCTTAGTTTCTTTTTCTTTTGTTTGCTTGCTTCTTTATCAAAAACACACACAAAATTAGTTTTACTAGTTTGCTTTCTTTATTGAAAACACAAAAAAAGTTAGTTCCTATCTTGAGTTGCCTTTATGTCTAGCCTTGCTCCAATCACAATGTCACCCGAGGAAATGATTTTCACTTTTAAACAAGGAATTGAGGAGAGCTTCAAGGAAGCTTGGTCTAGAATCTCTGATCTTCATGAAAAAACTGAGCCTAAAATGACTCAAAGCTTGTTCCTTAGCAGTTTTTACCTTGGAATTGCTCTTTGCTATAGGTATGCTTTAGATGTTGTTGTGGGAGGAGATTTCCTCCAATGTAATGAGGATGATGCTATTAATGCTATGAAGAAATTGATCTTTACTTATAACTTGCCTAGCAAAACTGATATTTCCTTCGCAAGCATATTTGCTAGATTAAACACTCTTGAGACCCGCACTACTAGCTTAAAAGATTGCTATAATATGCTTAGGGAGCATCATAATTATGTTCCAATAAATTCCGAACCATCAAAGTGGCTCCCCACAGTAAAGATTGATATAAATAATCAAACTTTTCAAGCTCGATGTGATATCATGTCTGAATTTTGTCTTATGCCCAAAGATATTTATGAATCTTTGAATCTTTGGGGGCTTTCTAAAGGGGGAAAAGAAATAACTCTTGCTAATAATACTACAATATTACCTATTGGAATAGCTGAAGGAGTGTTTACAAAGATCCCTGGGAGAATGATTTCTACTGATTATCTTGTTATTGAATGTGCAGGAAAAGGACAAATTACACTTGGAAGGTCCCTACTAAAACTCCTTGGAGCAATAATAGATGTGGGAAAGGGGACCATGCACCTTTCTTCTCCACCAAACAATCATATTTTCCCAAAGGTTAAGAATAAAAGTAAGAGAGGTAAGGGCAAGAAATTTGGTTTTAATGCTTCTTCATTTGAGAACACTTGATTCTTTTTCTTGCTTCTTATGCCTAACTTAAAGGCGTTAAAGAAAAGTACTTATTGGGAGGTAACCAAAAAGTTTTAATTTAGTGTTGGAATTTATTACTTCAGTAATAACCGCTCCTTATCCTTTTTATTTCCTTTTTGTGCCAAGAGTAACCTCTAATGAGAGAAGTAATGATTGGGAAAGTTGGTGTTCCGAAACTGATTTTTGTGCTTCACCGTAAAAATTCGTGTAAAATCTGTGAACGTCCTTTTGAGGCGTGAATATTTGTGCTTATGCCTCAGGTTGTTATATAACTTTCGTTAGTTCAACACATTTTGATTTGAGCAACATAAGGTCTCTGAAAAAAATCGTCTTTACCTACTGGTCTGTTTTGACAGATTTCTGCCATTTTCCGCATTTGCTTCTTGTTGGTTCCTTTTTTAGTTCTTTTGGGGGATTGAGTTTTTCGAGGGAAGTACTACAGTAGCTAGTGTTTTAATGGAAGTTTTATTGGTGTTAGAACTGAACCTTAAAGACTTATTATCTTGAGTGCACTAATGTTGCTAATAAAGATTGTGTGAAGTTTTATATGAAGGAAAAATTTCAGGTGTATGGAAGGAATGAGTAATGAGATGAATGATGGACTAAAGCTCAAGCTTGGGGATGCCACGTATGTCACCCTAAGAAATATCCAAGAAGTACAAGCGTCAAAGCTTGGAGATGCCCAAGGCATCCCCTTCTTCATCAATAAAAATCCCAGGTTTCTTTCAAACGCTTCATTTTTATTGTTTCATGCACAGTTGTGTTGTTCTTGAAGTATCTTTTTTTTCGTTTTCGTTTTGGTTTTTCGTTTGCTTGGTTTGCTTAGTTTGCTGAATAAATTGGTTGGACCCCCTCTTTCATACATTGGTTTTCAAATAGTTTGGTTTGGTTTGGAAAAGAGTAGGAAAGTTCATGCGTAAGTGTTAAAGAGAGCTTGTTTTTGACTGTGGCCTATGCTTTGTCATGCCATGCTTGATATTGTTTTGGCTTTATGCTTAGTATTCTTTGCTATAGCATGACTTGTTATAAATAATTGAGATTGCTTAATGTGCCTTGGATGAATCATGCGTTGTTTTAGCATATTAAAGCATAGTATAGTGGTATTCTCCTTTGATGCTTTATTTGGGTTGACTTGGTGCATGCTCACACCATGTTATGACTATCTCAAGTCACCATAAGCCTTTATGAGCCTTTAGTTTTTAACTTGTATTATCACTTTATGCTTTGATCAATGATGTTTTGTCGCGCTGCATGATTATGGCCATTATTGCTCTCTTAGTTTATCGCTCCCAGTCTTTTGCTAGCCTCCGCAACCAAGTATGAGTTCCAGTCATGCATCTAACTACCTAAACCAAGTTATTCCAAAGTGTCCACCATACCTACCTACTAGCTATGCTATTCCAAGTATATTCATGTTTTTGTTTACCTTCCAAATTAAACTTGTTATGAGAAAACTAGTGATTAAAGCTCTCATGAACTTGATGGCACACTTTACTTTTATTATCCTTAATAAACTTGAACCATTGTGTCGTCTATGTTGTATATGCTTGCACTTATTTGTTGGGGATTAGCAGAACCATGTTGTCATGGGGAACGCTTTCAACATTGCACGGGTACTTTGTACGTAGTTGATATCATGCTCTTTTGTCTATGGATGTCGTCGGTGTGAAATAAAAGGGGAGATTGTAAGTCCATGGAGTTATGTATATGTGTTAGATAAACGCCTAGACCGCTGGTCTAATCCATGCTGACATGGTGGAAACCTGCAGCGTAACCAGAATGAGTTGTCTATGAAGCATTCTTCTTATAAAAAAAAGAGTCCTATATTGAGTAAAAAGAGAAAAAGAGAAAAAAAGAGATTATGAAAAGAGGAAAGAGAGAAAAAAGCACCATATTCCCATGGTAAATAAGAAGATTGCTGAGATGCTCGTTGTTTGCTTGCCTTGTCATTTTGATATGGGGATTCTTCCGTATCATCGGGCAAGGGATACCCCGTTGGCGGTTCTCTATGATACACATGTACTTACGATGACAAGAACTTACCGGTAACTAAACTTGAGTAGCATGAGGAGCGGCACTCGTATTCAAGGAACATGAGATTTCTGACTTATACTTCGTCAAGCATGTACACCATAGTTTGTTCACTTTAACCTTAATCACTTCAAGATGCTTATGATAGGGGTAATGAGAGCTGAAAGCTAATAAGTACCATAATTTTTGAAAGCTCTTTATGAAACTTGAATCCCTGCTTCCTTCTACGAAGGCCTTTCTTGTACCTTTTTGTTGAGTCTCCACCTTATATCTTTATGCACCTACTTTGAGAGCATAGTGGCCATTCTTAGTACTATGTGCATTGTCCCAAGACTTGTTGATTGATGCATAGCTTTGATATTGCTTGTTTTAAACTATTTGTATCTAGTCACTCTTATGAACTTTGAAGGTGTCCTATGCATTTATGTTTGCTACTCTATGAGGGACAAGCTGAATACTATTATGCTATGTTTTCTTTATGTGAAACAAACAAACGTCTTGCAAAGCATTGTTATTTATGAATATTTTATTTGTGCATTTTCACGTTGCAACATAGTTTCTTTGTCTTATTGCTAGAACTTTGCCTTTCATGTTATGATTGAAGTACTATGATCCTAGCTTTGAATGTTTTACAAATACTTTGATCAAGTTTATAATAGTGCATGTCACCTCAAAAATTATTCTTTCTTTTTATCACTTACCTACTCGAGGACGAGCAGGAGTTAAGCTTGGGGATGTTGATACATTGCAAATGTACCTATAATTTTTGATGTTCCATGCTTGGTTTTATCTACTTTCTTGTGTTTTGTCCACACTTTGGAGTACTTTTCATATGATTTTTTGGACTAACCTATTAACAAGAGCCACAGTGCCAGCTGCCTGTTTTCTGCTGTTTTTGGTTTTAGGAAGTCAGAAAATGAATATTCTCGGAATTGGTCGGGACAAAAGCCAAAGTTGCTATTTTACCGGAAGACATCTGGAGCCAGAATACAAGACGGAGAAGGGCTAGGGTCCGTCCATACCACCTGGCCGTGCGGCCAGGCCTGGCCCGCGCCAGGGGTGGTCTGGCCGACCCCAGCACCCCCTCGGCCTCTCCTTCCGCCTATATATTGCCTCTGATACGGAAACCCTAAGTACCCGATCAAAAATCCATGAAAGAGTCTGTAGACGCTATCATCTCCATCCCTAGATCGGGACGGATCTGAAGCTCTTCTCGGCACCCTGCCGAAGAGGGGAATTCACCCTGGATGCCTTCTTCATCATCATGCAAGCCTCCAGTGTGATGTGTGAGTAGTTCATCTCTAGACTATGGGTCCATGTAGTAGCTAGATGGCTGGTTCTCCTCCTTTGTGCTTCCATGTTTAGATCTTGTGAGCTCCGTTCATGATCAAGATCATCTATTTGTAATCCATACATGTTGTGTTTGCGGGGATCCGATGGATATTGAGATGCTATTTCAGATTGATTATTGATTCTATCATGTCTTTGTTATTTGAGATCTTGCATGCTTTCCGTTGTTAGTAGCTATCTTGGCCAACTAGATGCTAGCAACTCCACGAGTTAGTATTTATGCTCGATAGTGGGTTCATGCCTCTGGTAATCTGGGGAAGTTACAGAAATCTCTAAGGTAATAGATGTGATGTTGCTACTAGGGAGAAAACAACAATCCTTTGTTCATAGAACAATCATATTGTTTACTTTACACGCAATTTGTAAAGCAATAATCTGTTGCTTGCAACTTAATACTGAAGGGGGTTCGGATGATAACATGAAGTTGGATTATTAGTCATAGAAGCAGAGTTGGATGGTGGTCTATGTATAATATTGTAATGCCCAATCAAGTCTCAAAGGAGTCAAGATGATTAGTATATGCTTGTATGCTTTCTCGATGGTTGTCAATTGCCCCGCTATAATTTGTTCACCCAGCATGTTATCTATCTTAAGGAGAGCCACCTCTAGTGAACTATGGACCCTGGTCCTTTCTTTTACATATAATCTACAAGCAACTGTTTACTGCTTTGTGTTTACTTTCTGCAAACTATTACTTCCTTCCATTCGATACGTTTAATCCTTTGTTTTCAGCAAAACTGGTGAGATTGACAACCTCATCGCAAGTTGGGGGCAAAGTTCTGTGGTTGTGTTGTGCAGGTCTCCACGTTGTTGCTGGCACCGGTAGTGCGCCCTGCCAACGTTTAGCTAGCTACACTTTTGGGGTATTTCCTTGCTCCTACTGGATTGATAACCTTGGTTTCATACTGAGGGAAAACTTGCTACTGTGATCATCATACCTTCATCTTGGGGTTCCCCAACGAGCTTGATATATTTGGGCCATCACGGCCTCAAAGCAGGCTGACGCGCACCACGGACGGCTGCTACGCCTTCCTTGGAAGGCTACTGCGGCCGCCCCCCTCGGATCCTCTTCGTCGTCATCATCCGGGACTTCATCGACAACGCCGACATCGACTCTGATCTACGCGTCGTCCAGGCCCTGGCGCATACGGCGCACCGTCGGTCTGATCAACCAATCCCACATCTGTCTATGCCAAGCACGTCCCCAAGCACGTGCCTACCACCGATCGAGCTACGGGTTGCCGCTGTGTCGCCCCGTCGGGCCGCAACGCTGCCACCCTTGGTCCACGCTACCAGCTTCCAACGCGCCTTCCTTGGCGTGTACATCGATGATGGTCTCCCAGCCGTTGCACCGACTTGTGCCCTGCAGCTATGCCGCCCCCTCAGGTCGTAGCGTGGATGCACGCAGTTTACTTTGCCGTCCTCGTGCATCGACGGCCTCGGATCACCACCGTCTACACATGGTCTTCATCACCGTCTACACATGGTCTTCGTCACGTCGCCGGGTCTTCCTCGCCTACTTCGAGGACCACCGCCGCGCTTCACAAGGTAACCTGTAGGGCGCCTCTCGCCGTCGTAGGTCCCGCCAACTACCCCATCGCCACTCTAGGCATCCAGCATGATTAACCCAGGTCGCCGCTGGTTTCGCCGCCTTCTATGTCTTCGTCCACTACAACTTTGCCGCCAACGTCATCGCCTCATCCCCGAGTACACCACCTGCTACACTACTCCGATAACCGCGGACAGCGCCGGCATCTCTCCCTTCGCCGCTCTGCGTGTCGCAACCGCTCTGGAGGCTTCCTATGCTAGTCTTTCTGACATGGTGGCAAGTTCATGATGGTCCCTGCCCTCGCACGCCCGGTACTGGCAACACCGGGAGTGCCTTCGTCTCCGACGCGTTCCTGAGTTTGGCAAGCTCGGATCGGCGCCTCATCTTCATCGGCCTCGACAATGTCTTCTTCGGCATCGACCCCTCTACGACTGCCTCGACCGTGTCACCAACGAGTTCTTCTTTGCATACTCGGTTCTGGCAAAACCGGAGTGTGCGTTCGTCCCCGATGTGCGCCTAGTTCTAGCAAAACTATGGCCGCACCTCGTCCTCGACGGCTAGGACTACATTGGCTTCGGCATCGACACCCTCAACGATTGCCTCAACGCGTCTCCGTCACCCTCCTCGCGCACTATGCGCATGCGGCTTCACGTGCAGCTACCTCGACACTGGCATCCCCGACCACGATATCGACCACAACGACCCCTCGCACGGCTACCTCGACCATGGCACCGCCTCACGCTCTCGGCTCCCTCGACATCGGCATAAGGGCTCTACCACCTCGCTTGAGCATCACCAGCTTCCTCTACAGTCCAAGCAACCGCGACGCGACACCGTCCACGACATTCCCGCTACGACTGTGGGGGGATGTCAGCCTACTGGATGCTACTTTGGTTTATCTCTAGTTTGACCGTCTGCAACGTTCTAATTTTTCACGACGCTACCACTACGACTGCAGGGGGATGTTAGAGTATTGTACGTACAATTGTGGTAGTTTAGGATAGTTAGGATTCTAGACTAACTTGTCTTGTACTCCAAGTTGATCCATGTACGCCTATATATACTCGCTCATGAGGCTCAATAATACACCAACATATTCCGCCAATCTCTCTCCCTCTCTACCATTCCACATGGTATCAGAGTGGCAAGATCCTTGACCTAGCCGCCAAACACGCTTCCGTCGCGCTGCAACCGGGGAGGTCGATCTCCATGATCTCCGTCGGGGGCAGCGCAACCCGTACGCAGGGTTCGTCCGCCGATTCGTGATCGGCTGCCTTGTAAGTCTTTTTTTTCAGATCTCTTGATCGGTTTTTTTTGGTTTACCGATCTTAGATTGGATTGAGTCGCCCACCGCCGTCGTCATCGCCGCGCCTCTACTCCGACCATCTGCATCGAGGATCTACACCGCGCTCGTGTGCCTACATCCTCCGTTGATGTGCCTGCCTCGGCAGGCTGTCGCGGCCTCACGGCAGGCTGTCGCGCACCATGGACGGCTGCTACGCCTTCCTTGGAAGGCTACCGCGGCCGCCCCCTCAGATCCTCTTCGTCGTCATCGTCCGTAACTTCACCGACAACACCGACGTCGACTCCGATCTACGCATCGTCCACGCCCTGGCACATACGGTGCACCGTCGGTCTGATCAACCAATCCTGTGTCTGTCTATGCCAAGCACGTCCCCGAGCACGCGCCTACCACCGATCGAGCTACGGGCTGCCCCCGTGTCGCCTCGTCGGGCCGCAGCGCTGCTGCCCTTGGTCTACACTACCGGCTTCCAACGCGCCTTCCTTGGCGTGTACGTCGATGGTGGTCTCCCAGCCGCCGCACCGACTTGCGCCCTGCAGCTATGCCTCCTCCTTGGCTCGTAGCGTGGCTGCACGCAGTCTACTTCGCCGTCCTCGTGCATCGACGGCCTCAGCATTCATCGCGCCATCTCCTACGGCGTGGATCGCCGCCGTCTACACATGGTCTTCATCACGTCATTGGATCTTCCTCGCCTACGTCGAGCACCACCGTCGCACTTCACAAGGTAACCTGTAGGGCGTCCTCTCGTTGTCGCAGGTCCCGCCGACTACCCCATCGCCACTCTAGGCATCCAGCATGACTAGCCCAGGTCGCCGCTGGTTTCGCCGCCTTCTACGTCTTCGTCCACTACAACTTTGCCGCCAGCGTCATCGCCTCATCCCCAAGTACACCACCTGCTACACTACTCCGACAACCGCGGACAGCGCCGGCATCTCTCCCTTCACTGCTATGCGTGTCGCAACCGCTCTGGAGGCTTCCTATGCTAGTCTTTCTGACATGATGGCAAGTTCATGATGGTCCCTGCCCTCGCACGCCTGGTACTGGCAACACCGGGAGTGCCTTCGTCTCCGACGCGTTCCCGAGTCTGGCAAGCTCGGATCGGCACCTCATCTTCATCGGCTTCGATAAAGTCTTCTTCGGCATCGACGCCTCTATGACTACCTCGACCGCGTCACCGACGAGTTCTTCTTTGCATACTCGGTTCTGGCAAAACCGGAGTGTTCGTTCGTCCCCGACGTGCGCCTAGTTCTGGTAAAACTATGGCCGCACCTCGTCCTCGACGGCTAGGACTACATTGGCTTCGGCATCGACACCCTCAACGACTGCCTCGACGCGTCTCCATCACTCTCCTCGCGCACTATGCGCATGCGGCTTCACGTGCGGCTACCTCGACACCGGCATCCCCGACCATGACATCGACCACGGCGATCCCTCGCATGGCTACCTCGACCATGGCACCGCCTCATGCTCTCGGCTCCCTCGACATCGGCATAAGGGCTACCACCTCGCTTGAGCATCACCAGCTTCCTCTACGGTCTAAGCAACCGCGACGTCCACGACGTTCCCGCTACGACTGCGGGGGTATGTCAGCCTACTAGATGCTACTTCGGTTTATCTCCAGTCTGACCGTCCACAACGTTTTAGTTGTTCATGACGCTACCGTACGACTGCAGGGGATGTTAGAGTATTGTACGTACACGGTTATTGTGGTAGTTTAGGATAGTTAGGATTCTAGCCTAACTTATCTTGTATATATACTCGCTCATAAGGCTCAATAATACACCAACATATTCTGCCAATCTCTCTCCCTCTCTATCCTTCTACAATATTAAATAAGGTCAACTCCTGTACTCATTTGATGTGGCTCACGCCACACATAGTACACATGGAGAAGTTTTTAAAACTTTCAACATTTTTTACATATGAACAAATTTCGAATTTGAACATTTTTTAAATATTAACATTCTTCCAAATTTGTTCTTTACAAAATCTAAATAGTTTTAATCTGTTTTTTTTAAATGAACATTTTTCAAATTCTGAACTTTCTGAAATATATTTTCATACAAAAATTCAATTCATTATTTTTAGATAAAATGATCAAGAAAAAAAGAAAATAATAAAGAAAAAAGGAAACAATACCTGAAATTAGGCCGCATTAGTAGGGCCCATGAAGGAAGCGCTTCACGCATGAGCGTTGCTCATGCACTGAGAGGGGTAAGCTCGCGAGGGAAGGGTGCTAAATAGAGAGAATTGCTTATATAACACTACTCCTAAAATATGATTCCTTATTTGACACTCATTTTTTTATGGTGGCCTATATGACACTTTGTGTAAATTTTTTTGCCTTACATGACACTCTAGTGCATTTGGAGACCTAACGGTGTCAACTGGGAAACTACAAATACACTTTTACCCCTGGTGCAATATGTTTCAAAATTACCAGAAATGTTGTTGTATTATGTAATGTGGAACCGATTTTACTTCAAAAAGATAGAACTGTGCAACTCGAACATTAATTCAATAAAATAAAAAATTCGGCAAAACCTTCCCCGTATCGTGATGCCATATCTCCTTCACAAAGTTCATATATAGATATAAACGATTAAACAACATCCCAACAGCTGCCATAAGCATCCCGATTCATGCATAATCACCACTAGTTCACATGAATCACATATATCAGGCTAAAGGACCTCCAAAAGAACCATTACATCACGGGAACTCTAAAAGAACCATTACATCAATGGAAGTGCACACAAGCCATATGAAAATTACGAGCTGAGGCTTCTTTTGCTTCTTGTGCTCATAGCAGGGATAGGACGGTTAAATTTCCTGCTCCTTGTGCCCATTGCTGGGCTGTCAAGTGGGACAATAGGAACATTCTCAGTAATCTCCCCCTTTTTTGTCTTGGCCTTTATCTTCACGGGAGCAATCTTCTCAATGGAGACAGTTTTTTTATCTACACACACTTGTGTGTATGGCAACAGTAAGTTTAGGGAAGTAATGGCAGCAGTATGTTTAGAGAAGTAATGGCAGCAGTAAGTAAGTTTGGCAGTAGTAAGAAACACAAAAATATCTCTTTGATCCTCCAAATTCAGAGTTTACATGTTTTCTCTTTTTCTTTGTTTCAGTTTCCAAGATTTGGCTATGGTGAGAAAGAAGCAACTTACAACTTATATTGAGTTTTCATATAATCATTGACAGAAGTGTAGAATTTTGCTAACCTTGGTGGAAAACGCATCCTTGTTGGTTCTCCATCCCCGCACAATGGATGACCGGGCTATTTTGCTAGTCTTTTCCCTCTTCTTTGGTGGTTCTCTACATGTGCAGTAGGAAAAGTAGTTAATACATTTAGTTGCAAACAAAAATAATAAAGCAAGAAAGAGTAATCTACATGACCAAAACATTTTATTGTGCCAGTTCCTAAGATATGAAGTTGCGGCTAGCTCTGATGCCTCCGTTGCAACCCAATTTTTGTCAAATAAATACGGGTTCCATGAGTAAGTTGCTGCCCATAGGTGGTCATCAAATACTTTTCCATGAAACTTATTCTTAAAGTTGCTCACCAAGTGAAACATACATTCGCTATGTTCTGCCTCCGGGGAAACTTCTTTTACCCCTGTCATCAGTCATTGGCCAGCATCGGTGCATATGGCTAAACCTATTGGGGATCCTATGGAATGTCTAAGCAATTGCATGGAACATATCCAATTTCATTTGTTTTAGAGTCAAAAACTCCAAAACAAACTGGATACATCCAATTATGGCCATCCATGGCAGTAGCACTAGCCAGTTGCCCCGTGAATCTCCATGTCATGAAGGTGTTGTCCACCGCCAAATATGGCCTACAACCACTACGAAATCCATCTATGCGAGGTTTTAAAGCAACAAAAATTCTTCTAAATCTGATTTTATCATTTATTGTATGATGGTCGATCTGCACTATATGCTATTAGGGCAGCAACTTTCAACTTCTGCCTTGAACCTACACAAATTGTCAAATCTACTATACCAATCACCATATAGTTGCTTCAAGATTAATAGCTTACCCATATATACTCTCTTGTAGTGGATTTTGATCTTGTAGTGCTCTTTAAGCTTCTTTCGCAATTCGATTGCTCCTAAAGTTCTATCATCAATGAGCCAATCTTTCACCTTCTCACATATCCAACATTTAGTTGCGTTCTTCACTTTCTTTTTTCCTTTTTGTACAAGAGAAATCATGATCACATGGTTTTTTCACCTACAAAAGAGGAATACAAGTAAGTTAAAAACTCCTAAGTATTTATGCAAGAAATATTCAGAAATGAGTAAAGTTAGACAAATTACCACTACAATACGCCTATCAGCTATTGCAGAAGCATGTATCCTCCACGGGCAATCATCTTCATCTCTTATTTTACAATTGCCCCTAAACTAACATTGTGTACTCTTCTCTATGTTATACTCTAATTCACGTTTTAATGCATGGTGAGAAAGAGCCAACCTAAACTCATCCATATTGGGATATGCGGAGCCTACAGTCATTGGAGGGCCTTCCTTATCATACTCTACATTTGGGGCATGATCTGGCTCATGCAACTCCACCTCCTCTACATTAGGCTCATCATCACTCCCATCCTCCCTCATATCCTCACTGTCGGCCCCAACAACATAGGTTTTGTCCTTCTCTTCACTAGAAAAAAGAAGCACATTTAGAGGTATAGGTTATTTCTCCAAATATATTTTCTCCTCATCAATACCAACATGCTCATTCTCAGGGATTGGGTTCGAAATAGAACTATCATCGGCCTCTTTTCTGTTGTTGCTATATGCAAATATAGGCTCTCGGTCATCACTACAATACTCGATGATAGGCCCATAAGGTTTAGAGGGATCACAATATGCAATCAACAATTGCACTGTTTATCTTAGCGTGTTTCTCCAACGTAGACATCAACTCTTGGTCTGATTTGACTGCTGGGAGTATTTTTAGAACATCGTCCTAGTACTAGACATGTGAAACTTCCAAATATCGTGGCGGGTACTGCTCAACAATGGTTTCAACCAAATGCTTATAATTTGTTAAATCACTATCAATGACGTTCGCAAAACAAAAATATCTAATTTTGTTTCTAGATTTTTTTGGTTTCCAAACAATCTAATGTTCAACAAGTAACTCAAATTGGGATCCATCCTATAAATTAAAGATAAATGCATAAAAATTCTCCTAATTTCAGCAAACAACAGTGCATCAGAGAGAAATTTGTCAAATACACTCACCCTTCCCTGCCATGGTGTGAGCCTGGATTTAGGTTCCTCGACGGTGCTCCACTACAGCAGCATACCCACCCGCCGTTGAGCCTTGTCCGCCCTCGGAAGCCCCACCATGGCTGCCCTCCGCCCCGCCTTGTTCCCCGCCTGGCGCCTCGCCTTGGCCCACTGCCGCGCTTGGCCCCCCTGCCGCACAAACCCAATGGTCCATGGAGCTCAGCTCAAGACACCCGTGTCGCCTCTGCGAGCAAGCAAGCCACCTGCACCGCCGCTGTGAGCGCTACCATGCGCTAGGGTTGAGGAGCAGCAGACAGAGATAGAGATAGAGGAGGGCTCATATCGTTCTGATTCAGGTTCGATTGGGCCAGCTTGGACACGTACCAACTTAGGGGTATTTTTGTCTAGACGGTAAAAACTGGACGGAACTGTGTAACATATCCAACGGTAGTGTCATGGAAGGCAAAAAATACACATAGTGCCACACGGGGAAGGAAAAAGTTGTGAGTGTCAAATAAGGAATCGTATTTAAGAGTATTGTCATATAAGTAATTTTCTCCCCTAAATACCCGAAAACAACATCCATTGTAGAAGTGGGTGTACAAATACAAAAATGGACCCTAGAGAAATACAAAAGTACAACCTAATCCTTCATTCTTACAAAAAAGGACCTCTAAATAAATAGGAAAACATAATAAAGTCCTTCTCTACTACTGTTGATATTGAACATCAAGAAACAACCACCTTACATTCACCGGGGACTACATTACTTGGAGCAAGGCTGGTCTGCGGCACCACACCAAGGTTGATGAAGTTCCTCCCTAAAGGCTCGCTGGCTAGGAGAAGAAGATGCTCCATCTTGTGTAATGCTCTCGCCTGATAAGGCTGAGTTCCTGCGTATAGTGCTAATCTCTATATCGTTCACTAGCACGCACAATACATGATCTAGAATTTATGATTATATTATTCAAGTACATAGCGTAAAACAATATAGGGTACATCTCCATCATTCAAATGTGTCACAAGAGAACAATTGTTGAGTGGAGTCTCATAACCTATAACTATTACTCGGTAACGAAATAACCTGTAACATGAAATATTGAAGTCATGAATGGTCCTTGAATGTATTGGCAAGTGTGTCACTAGTATATGGATATAAAATTGGAACCTATCAATTATGTGTGTATTTGGCTAAGTGGAGTTTCAAGATGATTTGCCTAAAGCAATAGTTTTGTCCAATCTTTTCCAAATAATTTTAATAATTTTAGAATAAATTTTCTGAACACATTGGCCAACTCCAAGTGATCATACTCCTTTGTTCAAACTAACAAATTTTATTAAGAAATTAGAATGTCGAGATCTTTCGTAAGCTTTAGGCCTTAATATCTCAATATTATCCGTAACTCGGGACACGGCTAATCGATAAGATTTTAATCTTCTACAGAAGTTGTACACTTTATCCACATGACACAGTCTTGACTTGACATGACCGGTGGCTGCTGGATTAGTACACACCAATTAGAGTACCAGTATATCGAGAATGTGACAAAGCCTTCCCTATGGCTACTAAGCATCTACAGTATATAGACTACTGATTTGATGTACTTTCAGGTTAGTACTTACCTTATGAGACTGTCGACATCGACTACACGTTAAAGGCCTCAAAGTATCTGACTACGATGCTACACATGACATGTGTCTTGTCATAATTTAACTTCTTAAATCAAGGTCTCTACATCTAGCAGGACAAAATCTTCAATTAGCTGCTAGTTTAACTTGCACAGATACTTCCTAAGCATAACTTATTGCCCATGAGCATCTACGAGGTCAGGAAGGGTTGTCAGCCATCTTGCATTGGATATAAGGAGATACAATGCATGTCCTAAGGACTGAATTATTTATAATAATAAAAAGTACAAAGACCTAAAGAAATGATCACTTTGAGACATGCCTCGACTCAAAGGGCCTACAAACAATGAATATGAGGAAGAATGGAAAATGAAAGACAAAGGAAGAGTGTTGGTGCTGAGGACAAAGGCTGACGGATGGGCTTGAAAAAGGGGCAACGGCCAGAAGATCCCTCATAAAAGAAGACACTCCAAGATGACCGAACGCCGACTCTAGGGGATGACCGGCTCGGCTAGAAACCTGATCTTGAGACTTGTACATGAACCAAAACCCGGACCAATTAAGTAATACATTAAGATGACACTGAATACATACGTTTCAAGTTCATCAATCCGAGTTTCTTTGCCACTTGGTAGTACGGCACCACACCATGAATGTAATCTTACCTTGCTACACTATCTAAATCAGGGACCAGGACCACTAGAGGGGAGGCTGATTTTAGTCAACTCTCTCTCTCCCTCCCTCCCTGCCCCCCTCTCTCTCTCTCTCTCTCTCTCCATACAAACACCCATGTAAGCATCCACCATAAACAGATCAGAAAAAGGATTATGGTATTATTACCTCTATTGAGAGGGCCTAAACCTGGGTATATCACCGTGCAAATCCCACTCCGAGAGACTCCATGCAGCTTGCCTCACACTTTGATCTTCGGAAACCATCCCCTATGGCTAATGACACGGAAAAACCCACGGGAGTTGGTGCTTTAAAAAAAAAAAATTGTATGGTATCTCTGATCCTTTCTCATTTAAAGTGTTTATTTGGAAGCTGGCCAAACTGATGCACTGACCGTGTTATGGATGCATCCAAACACCCAACATGAGGCCAAGGCTTCAATTTTAAAATGTGCTAGCAGAGCATTCGGATTGTTATAGCTAGACATGTGTTCTGATTTATTTTCTAAATACGAAACTGAAGAAAAAATAATACACAGAAAATTACATGAAAATAAACAGAAAATACATCACTATATGTATATGAACAGTTATCCAGAACCAAAAAGAGAAAATGATTAAGTTAAAATACTATAATAGGAAGGAAATATTGTATCCTTCTCATGTTTACATAAAAAAAGATGAATCTCTACGGCATGGAGCACTCAGGTGGCGTGGTGGACCTTGTCGAGTCCGCGCAGTAGGTGTAGATCATGTACTTGTCACGCGCCTCCTTCATGTTCTTCTTCGTCATCCCGTCCATCTCCTGGTCATAGTAGCCGGCCGTGTAGTTGCGGAATTGCGCAATGAAGGGCGCCGCCGACCAGTCCGTCTTGACGCGGCCACCCTGCGTGGCCCAGTCGTCGGCGTTCCACAGGCTCCCGAAGAGCCGCATGGGTTGCTTGGACGGGTATAGCACGTCCCTGTTGGCGTGGTTCCTGAACTCCCGGATGGGCGTGCCGTCCACCAGCATACTGCAGCAATTCACTTCAATGGTCAGTTTGGTCGATCGTGCGCGAGGATATATAATTATATAAGGTTTAATTTGGACGGGGATTGATGACATACAGGATGTGGCGGTAAGTCCAGACGATGGAGTAGGTGTGGAAGTCAGTGGTTGGGTCGAACCAGAGGCGGAAGTGCTCCACCTTGCGGCCGGTGCCGTTGACGTAGATGTTGGTGTGGAGCGTGTAGGGCTCGCCGGTGGAGTTTCCCAGGAACTCCATGTCGATCTCATCGTGTATGTCCCATGGCCCCACCGACATGAACTACATTATTCCAGCATATCCAGATTAGAAATGATGGTACATTTGATTTGGTCGACCTTGAAGAGAAGAAAGGGACTTACGTAGAAGGCGGTGACGGTGCCGGCTGAGTTGTTGGGGACGAGCTTGATCTGTAGGTCGGCGCGCGCGTACATGTACGTGTCCTTTGACCGGAAGCCCGAGCCGGAGCTGCCGTTAAGCAATAGCGAAAGGATCTGGCCGTCTTCCGACACACTCCCAAAGCCCCCGTTCAGCTGCAGGTGGTCGTCGATCCTGCCCTCGGCTGACGCCATGCGCGCGGCGGCAATGCAGTAGAGACCCACGAGCGCCCACTGGATGCAGCAGGCCTTGCTCTTGGACCTCACCGCCATCGCTTAAGCTAGCTTATTGGCTGCACACTGCTGCCTCCGGTAAGAGCTGTGTGATTGATATAGAAAAGTGCAGCGGTGGTGCGTCTCTCGAGGTCGACCAAGGCTTATATAGATCCAGTTTCCAGCCAGGCCGGGAGGAGCTGCGCGCGATGGTTGCGGGCGGTTGGGCAAAAATGTCAGGAAATCGTTCCAGGAGGAGCGATGATTGACAACCGGAATGGCGCATGTCCGTGTTCCGGGGCGCAACACAAAGGGGATTATGATCCGAGGCGCAAGATACGGCCAGATGGGTTTGAATCAGACATGCACGCCCGACAATATCAATCAGTTGCCGCCAAAAAGATCAATATTATTTGGATCACCGTGAAATATACTTTCATGTACAACCGCGTTTTTGCATGGGGCAGCGTTGGGTCTCTGTCGAGCTCTTCTTGGACAACCAAATCGAATCATAAAGGATAGAGCCACCAAACGACGGTTGCTAGTTATAGGGAAAGGAAGCATGCATGTATCTCCAGGCCAAGGGGAATAACATGGATTAATCGTGCCTCCTACCTCGTTTTGATAGTGTAGTTGATAAGGCCACGCCGGGTTTGAAGTTGATTTTTTTTTATGGAAGGTTTGTAGTTCACTGGTGCGTGTGCCCACACGCCAAAATATATATCAGTTGCACCCGAAAATTCGTGTGTGGTGCGGATTCTTTATCCCCTGATGAAACAGATTCTCAAAATCTTCTGGTGCACCGACCTGATCACCTCAACTGCATTGGCTAGGTGCTGGTGTAGTAATTTTGTTCTAGAGATTTAAGGGCTCTAACTTCTCGAAATAGCACTAGTAGAAAAACTAGCTTTGGTTTGCATCGGCCGAGAGCATTAGTCCCGGTTCAAGGGAACCGAGGGACGCACGGGAGCCAGGGGCATACGTCCCGGTTCTTAAGGGGGCATTCAGGGCCCACCCTCTGTTTTTTCTCTTTGTTGAAGGATTGAGGTGTGGTGTGCTAGTTTTTTCCCCTATGCACATTAGGTGCTCAACGAAATATCTGAGAGAATGATACGTTTGATTACACACAAAATAAAAATGATATGAGGTGCCCGAGCCACACTTAAGTCTTTCTCCTCTTTCTTTCCTTCTTGATCGAGGTTAGCAAACCTTCTCCTTCATCTGTCATTGTTATAATAATACATGGGTCGACGTAAAGTGGTCATCTCACTATTCCTGATGTTCTGTAATGATGCAGATGAACCGGCGGAGATGGATGTACGGTGACCGACGTGAATCCGTGTACATTCAAGGCGTGGATAAGTTTATCGATGTGGCTAAGGCAAACAAAGAGTATGGATTTATGTGTTGTCCATGTGTTTAATGTCGGAACATCAAGGAGTACTCTTCCTCGAAAATCATTCGCAACCACCTGGTTCGGAGAGGTTTCATGCTCAGCTATAATTGCTGGACCAAGCACGGAGAAAGAAAATATATATCAGTTGCACCCGAAAATTCGTGTGTGGTGCGGATTCATTATCCCCTGATGAAACAGATGCTCAAAATCTTCTGGTGCACCGACCTCACCTCAACTGCATTGGCTAGGCGCTGGTGTAGTAATTTTGTTCTAGATCTAACGGCTCTAACATCTCGAAATAGGCTTTCACTCCGCTATAGCGATCGTTCAATACAAAGATATAGTTGTCGGGGCTTCAGCACAGACGCCCGGAGACGCACGCCGACGATGGCGAAGGAGAGGAGGGCGGGGGAGGGAGCTTGCTCGGAAGGAGATGGGGAGCGCAGCCGGTTGCCCGCGGGGGGTGAGCCGGTTGCGAGAGTTCTGTTCGAACAGGCTCTAGCTTGTGTAGATTTTTTTCTAAAGTGAATGGCGTTATCTACCATTGGGTCTTACATTTGTTTTTATTTTTCATTTTACGAGCAGCTCACACTATTTGTCGGTCAGCTACATGCATTCCAAAATACAAATATTATACTACAGCTTAATCCTAAGCAAAAACGAGTCATCTGAGGTCATCTGCCCGCGCGCGCGTTTTTAGCATTCTGATTTTCAATCTGAGTCATCTCAACTGTGTAGTTTCAGGTGTTGACCTAAGTCTTACGAGCTGGTCCCTCCTGTCCCCGCCCCCACCTCCACCCCCATCTCGTTCTCCTGGACCCGAGCTCCCGACCATCCTAGCACCTCCTCCGTCTCCCCCAGTAACGTGCACCGCCCCCTCCCATCCCTCCCTCTCCCTCCCACCTCTTCTCCCTCCAGCACGTCCACTCACGAGGCCACCGCCTCCCGTACGGCTTCCACATACATCGTCGGCCGCCTCTGCTTCCCCGCCTCGAACCTTCCCAGTACAATTCAACATCGCTCCGACCTCACGCACCCATCCGCTACCACGCTTTGCCGGTGGTGAGGAAGATAAGGAGGAGGTGAGCGCCTGGGACGGTGCGGGTGAGAGAGAGGGGAGAAGCAGGTAGAGACGCTCCTATGTGGGACTATGCAAAGATATCGCGTCATCCTCATCGCTTTCATTGAAAAAATCAGGGACGGATGGCGTTGACAAGGAGAAGGCCCCTCCGCTCCTGAGCTCTCCCTCCACCCCCTCCACTCACGAGGCCACCGCCTCCCGTCCAGCTCCCGCATCCAGCATGAGCAGCCTTTTCTTCCTCGCCTCGAACTTGCCCAGTACCCGATTCAACATTGTGCCCGACCTCGCGCACCCGTCCATCGCCACGCTTTGCCGGTGGTGAGGAAGATAAGGAGGAGGTGAGTGTGTGGGATGGTGGGGGTGAGAGAGAGGGGTGGCGCGGGTAGAGACGCTCCTATGCGGGACTACGCGAAGATGTCGCGTCATCATTACCGCTTTAACTGGAAAAATCAGGGACATGTGGCGGAAAAAATGGAATTGAAAATGAGAAGACTCGCGTGTCATGCGATGACGCGTCACAGAGCGATTGGCCAGAATCTAAAATCTATAGTAACCGAACAAAAGAGTTCCTGAACAAAAAGCATAGAGCGCTAATAGGGCGAGAAATGCTCACACCTTGCAAGAAATAGTCGTGTTTCATGTCACTTCAATAATTAACATGTATGTATTCCTAAAACAAGAGTAAATTCCAGTTTTTACCCCCTAGTTTAATAATTCTGGCGATTATTACCCCATTTAGCAAATTTTCATCTCAATTGCCCCATTTAGTAAAAGATGTGCCAATTTATACCCCCTCTGTTTTGTTTGTAGCGATTCGATAGGTGAGTCCTGCCAATGCATACACTTGGCATGCCAGATAGACTGTTTTCATTCTCTCGAAAGGCATGTATAGTCAAAGTTTGAACTCTTAGAAGTGATTCCCTAGGTGACGGTTGCGATAATCAGCTGCAGGAAGCTGCACTTGACATGGGGGAATGCGGCGTCGATGGCCTTGGCATGACAGCGCACCAGAGGGGCCATGAACTTAGAGCAGACGAAGACGTGGCTCCACAGCTCAGCCCGCATTATGAGAAGCTCGTGGTACATAGTTAGGCTGAGTCGCAATTAGCGTTAGGTTAGCATCGGATCAATCGATCTATTGACACTACGGTTCTACACTCACGTAGAAGTACAAATCACAAGAACTCTGCTTATTTTCTGTTAGCACAAGATCCTACTCCTTTCGTTCGGAAATATAAGACGTTTTAGCTTTGTGAGTCGAATATATTAGACGTATTTTAGTGTATAGGTTTATAGAGGTTCCGAGTGAACCTATACACTAAAAAAATCGGAAAATTTTATGATAACCCCCTGGCCGTTTTGGACCCACATGTCATAGGCAGCGGAGGAGGGTTTATGATAAACATAATCACCAACTGAGGGGTTATCATCAGTTGTCCCGACAATTGATACAGGCGCCAACCGCACTTGGTTGTATTTTTCTCTATTGTTTTGGTACAAACAATAAAGTGTTGCCTTGCAGCTAGATGCCTTGTATTACAAAGAACAAAAACAGACCACGTAGCTAGAACCCACCTATCCAAACGCTAAAAAAATTTAGAGGGGGTAAAAATTGGTACAACTCTTACTAGGGGTAATTGGAATGATAATTTGCTAAATGGGATAATTAACATCAAAATTGTGAAACTAGGGGGTAAAAACTAGAATTTACTCCTAAAACAAAGCAGAATAAGTTGATTTTGGCCCCTCTTAAGCTGTGCAACTGAATTTTCTTTTGAATATATTAGTATATCTCGAGAATACATGAAATACTTGTGTAAATTGATACATGTTCTACATTGTTTTACAATTTTTACACGAGTTAACAAAAAATTTAGTGCCCTTGACTTGCAGCATGCTCTATGATTAATGAACAAACGGGTTCTATCAACTAAGTGGGTCTAAAAAATGTTATAACTTCTATTTTTTATTTTGATGTAAAGAAATTATCAAACTTTATTACGTATTAGATCTTGCTTTTATGTAAAGATTCGTGGAAACTTCCAACCATACCTTCTCTTTTAAATTTTATTGAACCAGTGAATAATTTAGAATATATCAAGTATAACTCCTGCACATAATTAGTATATATATAATCTGGTTGTCTATATTAACTAAACTAATCATTTAATAATCCTGTCACTTATAAGTGTTGAATACAAAATTGTGCCTACCCTTGGATCTCTGCAATCCAAATAGTTGGAAGCATCGATTTTGAGATAATTGAACAAGGTTACCGTGTGATCTTTATAAGTTAGCTTGTTTTGACATAATTAGTTTTTACCTTAATCATGTAACATATCAATTTTTTGTGGTACTGAACTTGGTCTATTGCTCGATATATTTTTATTTTAAGTTTACTTGATGTACCTTTTTGTTTACTTAAAGAAACACTGGTAGCCCTATGCTGCTTATGAGCTTTAGTATAAAATGAAGGACCACTTCTTGCGTCTAAGGTTAGGTCTCTCAGTTTCGGACATGTCTAACATGTAAATGACATATTTGTCTACCGATTAAAACACTCAGCCCCGCACATGCTCATATATTTAATTTATGGTAACAAAAAAAATGTTTTACCAGCAGTGAGTACAAAACGTCTACCACACCCTACCAAATAGACTGTAGACGACGCGACAAAGTACGCATGTCCGCCTAGTACTATTGAACTCTACTTGTAATACATATGTTCCTTAAAATAAGGCACATGCATTTTATCAACAGTCTAACCACATCTACTGATCATTGGTTTCAGTCCGTCTTTGACCAATTCCCAACTCATATGGTGTTTATGCTACTTTTTCGTTGCATATTTGCATGGTGAGCATGCTATGCGAAAATTTCTCAGATGGATGTCATCTCGCTAGTTAAGTCAACGCCAAGCACGACATTACTCGAGCATGCTTGGAAGATCTTCTAGACGCATGGGTATCTTTAATGGCTTCAGCGAATTGTTTGCTGAGCCTACAGAGCGACCTCCTAGGAGGATAATAGACCACAAAATACCCTAACCAGCTCCCTGAAGGTCATGTTCTTTGGTAAAACATGTACAAGCCAATGAAAAAATTGAGAGCGCTCTGCAAGGATTATGAGAAGATACATTGTTGTCCAAAAAGTTGCCTTTTGTTTTGAAAGGAGTATGTGGATGACAAGTAATTTGGGAAGTGTGGGTCCTCTAAGTATGTTGAGGTAACTGATGTCGATCATGTAAAGAGGGAGGCATCCATCCCCACAAAGATTCTTGGGTATCTCCCATTCATATGAAAAATCTAGTGACTTTACAAGACTGAGGAGTCTGCCAGACAGATGACATGACACAAACAAGGGAATAGATAGGGTGTCAAGTGGGATCCCACCTTTAGTTCATTTGCTAAAATCTAGTTCAATTTTTGAGCAAAAATTAATACTAGATTTTGACAATTGAACTAGAAGTGGAATTTTGATGGGATCACAACCTAGGAAGAGATACAATCCATAAAAGATGGCATATCTAGGGAACTCTAAAGCATGGAAGGCCTTCCATAGAAAACACCACAGAAAAGCAGTAGAGGCTAGGAATGTCAAAATTTCCATAGCAACCGATGGATTCAATATATATGATATGTCATCTATCTTATACATCTGCTGGCATTTGTTTGTTATTCCGCTCAATTTCTCTCTCGGTGTTGTAATGCAACACAAAAGGATATTCTTGTCATTGATCATTCCAGGGCCTGAATACCCTAGGGAGTATTTAAGTGTGTAGACTTTTTTACTTAAAACGAATGGCGTTGTCTCCCATCGGGTCTGGCATTTGTTTATGCTTTTTGTTTTAGGAGCAGCTCATGCTCTTTTATCGGTTAGCTACGTGGGTTCCAAATGGACTATTGACCTCTACTTATCTTTCATAGAAGAGCTGGTACTTTTTTTCTAGAATAACACGTGGAGCTGGTACTTTCAACTCCTGTACTCATTTGATGTGGCTCACGCCACACAGCACAAATGGAGCACGAACTGCTGAGGCCCAACAGGCCGACGTGCTGCAGCCTTGCATTTAGTTCATCTATGGGCTGGATTAATCTAGATTTATATCAACGAAAGAAAGCATCCAAGGTCAACGTGCAAATAATAAGGATTAATCTTTGGCCTACAGCTGATAATTAAGAAACAGTAAAACTGAACCATCTAGAAGTCTCCTCAGCGTTTTGAGATCCTTGTCCGTCCGATTGCACTATTGAACGCGGCAGATCCTTCCGTCATCCCGTTGCGCCACTTTTTTACCATGCCAGCCACTTGATCTGCTCGTTCGAACGTGACTAGGCTGCTGCTCTGGAGAACGATCTAGACACCTTCTCGGTAACCGGGCCCCGCGATGGTCATTGGCCGCTACGTTTATTTAGAAGGATTGGGTTGCTTCGCTGGTGTCTGTGTTGCGAGTTGTGCTCCACCTTGACTGAAGACCATGGACACTTGAAGTCACCATGCCTCTGGCTTCATTGCTCCAGGTAATTAATGGCATACTCTAAATAAAAGGTAATTAATGGCATTGAAGGTGTGCGGCCACTGTCGTTCTGTTCTCTTGATTCCCATTTGTAGTGGACGCTGTTTGTGGCATGTCCCTATCTCCCCTACTTCATGAGGCTTTTTTCCTTCTCCATTGCATTGTTTCTCTTATTGGTTCATGTGGCAGCTACGCTTGATGTAAGCTCAAGCTTCCTTTTCTTGCTTGGAGATATTTAATCTCTCTCTCGTCTTGTTTCCACTGATTTAATAGTTTCTAATTCCTGCTGGTATCTGGTGATTATCCTAAGAATATGACTTACCACGGTGATAGGCGATGTGGAGTAGGCGAGGCGGCGACATCAATGGATCGAGGACGCAGAGGAAGATGCAGAGAAGATTGCGGCTGCGACATCGTCTCGATGCTGGAATAAAAAGAGGAGGCGGGGTAGAGCGCACGTTGGGCTAGCATCCTCCACGAGGCATGCCTGATAGTCCACATGGAAAAGTTAAGTTTTACTGTTTGTTATTTGTTATTGGTGATCTTTGCCAAACTATGACGGGTATCTCTCTTTTTTTTTTGGAAATGAGCGCATATATTACTTTAAAGCAATGTTTACACCCGGCCTCTGCATAACTAGGATGCACACAGCCGTTCAACCACACACGATAGATCCAGAGGTAAAACAAGATTACAAATCAAAGTAATAAGAAAAAGCGCCTCCATCTAATGTTGATCTATACGAAGATCACGCTGCTATCCATGTCGAGACAAAATATCCCTCGCCGTGTCCTCCAATCGCGTACACCCCTCCACAAATAATTGGCAGAGGTCCATACGCTGGAGAGTAGTCCATGATCGGAGAATAGCCGTAGCTCGATAGATGACCTGCAAAGAAGAAGACACATTATGGACCGGTATCTCTTTGGTAGATATATTATATCAGACCGGGAGCACTTCATTATTATGGAGCCTGGCGTCATGTTACATTCAGTTTCCACACACATCACACATGGGTAGACTATATGTGCGATGGATTTCTGTATCTTCTACTTGGCCGGCGGCTTCAATAGCTCTCTTAGCAAAAAAATTCATCTAGCTGCGTTGGAATAATTGCCATGAATACAAGGACAATCCCCCTTTTTATTGCAATGAACAGGAAACGTTGCAATGTTCTTCTTCAATCTCTCTTATTTAAGGAAATAACTACAAAGTGACAATGCAGTTTAAACATAGGCAAAGTTAACAGACATGTCTTCATTCCAGTTAATTGTCTTATGATGTCGTCCGGAGGGGTCACTTTGGTTGTATTGGACTATCATTGGTTCACCATTTGAATAGGTACACTTTTTAATGGTCTTCGGTCTCCCATTAGTAAGGAAATAAATTAAAGTCACAAATCACTTTAAAAGTAGGCATATTTACAAGCATCAAATACATTTCTATTTCATCTAATTGTCTTACGCATGTTTGACACGATCGGTCACTTTTGCATTTTAGAGTGGACTGTCATTGCTTCATCATTATCCGTTGCTTGGATGGGTCGGTAAGAGGTTTAGACTTGGTAATTACGGCTTATGCTTATGTTAATTTTGGTGAACTAGGATAAACCTTTCCTTTTTGCTCATTAAATTTCAAATTTTCCCTTTAGTTCATTAGGTTGTATTACCTTTGATTCAGTAGAGCTTTGATTATTTCCTCACTAGCATAAGAATTTAGATATTGTAATCTTTCAAAATAAATCATGTTGGGTTCAACTAGCAGCCTGACATGTTTCCAATCTTGATTGAGTAGTGATAGCCTTTTCTCTCGTTTAATATTTATTTTTGGATAGGTTTAATATTTCATTCTCCATTTGAACCATGTCATTTAAATATAATGCTTTTACTTATTGTGATCTAGTTCTTTTATTTGAGGAAACAAAATCTGGCCAATATGACATCGGTATTCCATCTCTCACACATTCTTAAGTTGTAGCTAGAAATTTTAGATGACTGGTTTGCAATTTGCAGGGGCTTCCCTTTCTAACGTAAAAAAGATTAAGGTTAGAAAAACTTGGTTTGTGTACTTTTCAGGCTAACCCGTGTGCACTTTTCTATGGGTAAACAAAGTGTAAATTGAACTCTATTTCAGTTTCATATTAGATTGAAAACGCTACACTATGCCTAGATAAGTGGATAACAAACCTACGCAGATCATAAATAATTTTTTCATGTTATTTAGAAAGAGCTCAGATTTTAATGTTTCCAGGGTAATAGTCTTTTGTTTGATCCTATTCGGCTTGTTCTGTTGTTATGTCAAACTAAAGTTAATTACCAAAAAAACTTAAGTAAGTTATTGTTGTCGTTCATAAGGAATTCATGGATGGCGGAAATCAGTTATGTGCATAATAACAATATATTGTTTATTCCCATTCTCCTATAATCACTCAAGTTCTTGCGTATTTATTAGATGATGATTTTTGCTCGGATCTACCACGAGGGATATTTTTAGTTTGTGTGTTGCACTTCATGTTGGCATTCAGAGCATCAACCACTAAAATAAAGTGCATTAGTCCTCACCAATGCAGGACTTGAGTTCTTGAAAACGTGGCCTTCATATTAGAGTTGATTGTTTTGTGCAAGAGTATAAGATGCAAGACTTAAGGATAGGATTTGTGATGTTTTACTCTGTGCCTTTTTTATACCATCATATCACGAATATGATATATAGAAAATGGTACTAACAAATAGTTATGTGAGTGTATTAGTTCTGAGTTTATATAAATATGTTACTCCGTACATAACATGTATCATCGCATTGTGATTCAAATTATTCATATTTTAGTAAATGTTTCTATTTCCTTGAATTTACAAACATTCTTTCCTAAATATGGACGGGTGCGGCAACGCGCGCTTTTATGGTCAAGAGCTCAGTGCTAAAAGTTTCCCCACGTCAAGGAGCTGGAAATTAAAATCGGAGGAACATTTCCTGCCTTCGATGTCGTGTATATGTTTCCTTGGTGCTTCATCGGCCTTGGAGTCTTTCATCTTCATGTAATCCATCGCTCCCAGAGCTATAAATATATGATATTGCCATGGTTATCAATGGAGCGATGGTGTTAGTATCAATTGATTCTGCATATGAACATCCAGGTAGGTGACGATGCCTTGAGGCATGATGGGTCTATTGTTGGAAGCGACAATGTAATGACCTGAGGTGGAAGTCACAATGCCAGCACAATCACCTCAGTCAGGTGATGATCACATGTTTTTGTTCAGCCATGAACCTGATTCAGGTTTTGATATATATCCTCGAAAGCAATCCTTCCCTTGTGTGCCTCACAGTAGACACAACACCTAGGTATGTACTGCTGTAAAAAAAAACCTAGGTATGTACTAGGAAAATAGTTCTCTCCCACCACAATTTTCTTATGTGTTTGACCCACTAGTACATCAAGGATGTAACCAGTAGACTATGCTTCACCGCCAGCTTGAAGACCTCGTCAACAAAGTCTTCGGAAAACAAATAGATAAAGACATTGGTTTTTGCAATATTATTTCACATGTTCTCTCTCCAGTGATATTGTCCTTCCTTTGTGTTTCAGAAGTTACCTTGAACTTCCATGCAGTAGTTGAGATTTTGGTAAAATATGCAATCATTCATTTGTAACTTATCTAGTGGTCAGTATAGATTGCAGTTAGTCTCTTACTGTTTCCGAAACTTAGTCTTAACATTTAGAAAAATTTAGTACTACCAACAATCAAAAATAATCAAATATAAAATCGGACGAAACTTTCAAGTCAGGATATTATGAAACTATGAGCATGCTCTACTTGTTTTCGAAAATCATTACTTGACGTGCAACTATAAGTTACTTTATTCGGATATACAATGAACTAGTACATAAGTGTTCATCTTTATATGCAATCACAAAAGGTTTAAGTATGTCCTGGTAATGATCTAGTTGCACAATATATCGACTATAACATAGTTGTGTCTACTATACTAATGGAACTCAATATTTGTAGATTTGTCCACCAGTGTTTCAATATTTGTATCAATCATTGTTGTTTCATAAACAACGATGATCTTATTGCCATCAAGAGTGATTATATTGGGATGAGTATAAAATTTCTTTCCCTCGTCCTTACTCAAATATTAGCATCAACGACATCACCAGAGAGACAAGGGGTGTTGCAGGAATTGCAGTCGGAAGAGAGATATTAGTTGGTGTATTCGAACTCCGGGTTCAGGGCCTTCACATCATGAACTCATTGTATTCTATTATAATCAAGACCTCTCGAGGACATGGAGGATATGTAATGAACATGTATATAGCTCATGTGAGCATGCACAATGTTTCGATGGACATAAGGATCACTAGGAACTATGGCAACATCTTTATAGCAAGTACTTAAACATAAGAATCACAATGCATATTTATAGTGAACTTTCTTACTTTGTAGAACTTATCTTTCCACAAAATGCATGCCATTTTCTATTGGTACTTTATTTTATATACTATATTAAATATTTTGTGGGTATAAGTGTATAACTAATGTAATTGCATTTACATTTACTGAGGTACAACTTTTCAAACAATCCTGCCATTTATCGGTACAAATACTAGTAAGTTGAAATTTTATTTCTCACAAGAGACATAAATTTAATTAATTCAATATGTCAACTTAAGTATAAAGTTGTCTGATGGAGATTTTATCCTAATTCAATCTAATGAATCCAAAGTATCATTTTACCCCAAATATTGATAAATTCATCCTCATGTTATTTTAATGTACTGATATGTGTCTTTCTTCGTGGAATTATTAAATATTTACAGGACTCCGTAGGATGTTCTAGTGTGTACAATCTAATAATTTACATTTTTACAATACAAACTTGTGTATGTTGTAAACAATTCATTTTTGGACCAATACGAACTTCTTGGACCAAGCGCTCCATCGAGCTCTAATCATGTCCGTGGTCCAAAGAGAATAAGGATCAATGGAGCGGAGGAAGTAGATGACACTACAAAAAATGGCGCGTTGGCATCTGTTTTAGTAGATCTTATGGGGTTGGTAGTGAAGGAAGGAGTTGAGGGATGTGTATTTTTTGGAATAACGATGTGGACATCAATATATTGTGCTATTCGAAGTATCACATAGATACATTTGTTCTTGGGATCGGTGATGACCAATGGAGAATGACTGCGGTTTATGGTGAGGCGCAAATTGGCCAGAGATTTAACACATGGCATACCCTGAAAAATATTTTTGGCGCTTGACAATTGCCATGGGTTTGTCTTGATGACTTCAATGAAATTTTGAGACTCTGGTGAATATGTTGGTATAGGTCACCGAACTCTCTCAAATGCAGGGCTTTCACGACACAATTAATGTTTGCAACATGATCGATCTCTGATTTTCTCGTGAATTCTAGATATGGGGTGGCAAGAGGCACTTATACCGTGTCAGACTGGATCATGCTTTGGGGTTGGCAGAGTGGAGCGTGCAATTCCCCTTTTCCAACATGTGTCATATCAATGTGGCAATGTCCGACCACCGGGCTTTGCTAGTAAAGCTCATGGAGGAGAGGCCAGCCCAAAGGGGGCCTAATAAATTCAGATATGAAACTATGTGGGATCGTCATGATACTATTTCAGTTGGCTAGTCTTGTGCAAGCAGCGAGTTAGTTGATGATGTGAGGAGTAATCTAAATAACCTTGCCAATGGGTTAGGCAGCTAGGATGAGCACAATTTTGACAGTGTGAGGAAAGAAATTAAAAGGCTAAATTGGAGCTTGATCGGCTAAGGAACTTGCGTGGGAGCGTCAGCCATTGTCTTTTGGAGATCAAGGTCAATGACCAATTGATTGAGATGCAACATCATGAGGAGACCATATGGAGGAAGAGATCACGTGTGGAATGTGATGGGTTCGTAGCATGGAAAACAAAAAAATTCTACCGCAAGAACAAACAAAACCAAGATCTAATCAAGATAAAAGCCAAGATCTAATCTATTAGATATCTGCAACGAGATAGATCTGTACTAACCCTCGTAGAACCGAAAGCGTTACGAGATTAGATCTCGGGGTTGATGTAGTCGATCACTTGCCGATCTCAAGATCGTGTGGACGATCCTTCCGGCGCCGCGTTCCGGCAGCGCTTCCGCAGTCGGTCACATGTGCGGAGTCGAAGCAGACCTTCCTCTCCCTGTTCCAGCGAGCAGCGGAGGTAGTAGATCTTCTCCACAGAATCCCAGCAGCACGACGGTGTGGTGGTGGTGATGGAGGATAGAATTCTGCAGGGCTTCGCCTAAGCCGGAGCAGAGCGAAGGAAGAGGAGAGAGGCGGCGGCTAGGGTCTGTTATGGGAGAGTGCAAGGGGGTGGCGCCCCCTCCCCTCTATTTAAAGGAGGGAGGCGCGCCATGGGAGGGGGAGTCCTAGTAGGACTCCCCTCCCTCCTTGGCCGGCGGGTTGGGAAGGAGGGGAGGAGTCCTCCTCCCCCACGAATCCGTGTCTAGCCCCACAAGGTTTCCTTGACCCTTTCTTGGTTTTCAAGCAAACTCCAAGAAATCTTCTAGAACCTTCCAGAACATTCCGAAACCTTCTAGAATCTCCATACAAACACTTCGGAACATTTCTTAACTTAGAAAATGATCCCCAATATATGAATCTTATTCTCCGGACAATTCCGGATCTCCTCGTGATGTCCCGGATCCAATCCGAGACTCCGAACAACATTCGGTCTCCAACGCATATTCCATATCTACTTAAAACAACTTCGAACCTTAAGTGTGTCACCCTACGGTTCGTGAATATGCAGACATGATGAAGACACCTCTCCGATCAATAACCATCAGAGGGATCTGGAGATCCATAATGGCTCCCACATACTCAACGATGACTTCGTGATCGATAGAACCATTAACATACGAAACCAATTCCCTTTGTCACGCGATATTCTACTTATCCGAGGTTTGATCGCTTATCTCCATACCTAGTTCTACCTCGTTACTGATAAGTACTCTTTACTCGTTCCATGTTATGTCATCCCTTGTGACCTAGTCACATGCTTGCAAGCTAACTAGATGACATTCCACCGAGAGGGCCCAGAGCATATCTATCCGTCATATGGATGGACAAATCCCAATCTTGGTCCATGCGCTTCAACACATACTTTCAGAATACTCAATGACACCTTTATAACCACCTAGTTACGAAGCGGTGTTTTATGTCATCAAAGTACCCATCCGGTGATGGTGATTAACATAACCTCATGGTCGAAGGATTAGGTTACTATGCATTTAAAAGCTTATAGCAATACGAACTTAATGACTTGATCTTATGCTACGCTTACTATGGGTGTGTGTCCATCACATCATTCTCCTAATGATATAACCTTGTTATTAATGACATCCAATGTCCATGATCAGGAAACCATGATCATCATTCAATCAACAAGCTAGTTCCACAAGAGTCTTACTAGGGACTCTTTTATGTTTACAAAACACACATGTATTAGTGTTTCCTTATAATACAATTATAGCATGGGATGTAAACATTCATCATAAACACAAATATATAATTAACCACTTTTATTATTGCCTCTTGGGCATATCTCCAACAGAATGGCTCTCGCAGGGCGATAAAAACTCAAAAATATTTCACCAGAGGGCAAGCATGAGGAGACGAAAGAATCTTGTCAAGGCTCTCACATGGTCGAATGGTCAGTTGACTCAGGATTATGATGAAATGCAGGCAATAGCGGTTAAATTATATAAAAACTTATATACATCTGAAGGGATTCATGGTCTAGACCAAGTTCTTAATCATGTGCATAGGAAGGTTAAACCTGTGATGGATGAGTCTTTGATGGCACAACACAGTTCAGCTAAGGTTAGGGCACCCACAATGTGTAGCCAAAAGTGGTTCCATATTTTCTTTTTGGCTTTTGAAACTAGTTCCCTACACCGTGGAGGTGGTTCCAAATGGAAGAAAACTGGGAACCAGAGAAAGTAGTTACTCCAATGCCAAATTTGCTTTTTGGCTTTTGCAACTAGTTCCCTACACTGTGAGGGTAGTTCCATATTAGTTTCCTATGTTGTTTTAGCTCGATGGTGGGACCCACATTATAAATATTTGGAACTACCACATTGTGGAGCTCTTTCTTTATTTCATACCAAAGCCAGATTTACTTTTATGTCAGATTTGGCAATGACAACATTGTGGGTGCCCTAGTGTGCTCTTTTTCATATGTTCGCCACAAAAGCCTAGGACCGGATGGTTTTCCAACTTTATTTTTCTAGAACCATTGGGATGTTTGCAGAGATGATGCTACCTGTGTAGTCCTAAGTATTGTCCAAGGTAATAAATCAGCTGAATGTATTAATGACACAATCTGGTTCCTCATCCCAAAGGTTACTTCTAAGATGATGGTCAATCACCTCAAATTAATCCTTCCTAATATAATATCTGAGCGCAGTCTTCCTTTGTCTCTAGGAGACTCATAATAGATAACATATTCTCAGCTCGTGAGTGTTTGAATATTACGGAAATGATAGAGTCCAGTAGGATTATCTGGAGGCAATAATGGCTAAATTTGGTTTTGCACACAAGTGGATATATATCAGTAATCATGGGGATTGTCAAGTTGGTTTGTTTCTCTGTACTATTCAATGGGAGAAAGTTAGAAGGTTAAAAACCTAGAAGAGGTATAAGATAAGGTGATACAATCTCACCCTATATCTTCTTGTTAGCACGTGAGGGCCTTTCGAGCCGTTTAGAAATTAATAAATCATCACACCTCGGAGGAATCAAAGTGGCACCATTGTCCCTACTGGTTAACCACTTGTTATTCATGGATGACAGCCTGCTATTCTTCAAGGGAAGTAGAGAGGGAGCAGAAGATTTATCTAACCTTTTGGATATCTACTATCAAGCTTATAGACACCGGATTAATAGGGAAAACCCTCTATTTTATTCACCAAAGGGTGTCCACAAGATACTCGATAGGGAGTAAATAATATAGTTCTTGTCAGTAATGGATCTCTTAACGAGCGCTACCTTGGCAAGCCTACGGATGTGGATAGGTTGATCAATGGAACATTTAAATTTTTTGGGGACCGAGTGTGGAGTAAGATCAAGGGTTGGCTTGAGAAGATATTGTCGACAGGAGGCAAGGAACTCCTTGTGAAATCTATTGTAGAAGCTATCTCGGTGTTCTCTATGGCATGTTTTAAAACAAAGGTAAAACAAGATAGATCCAAAGGTAAAACAAGATTACAAATCAAAGTAATAAGAAAAAGCGCCTCCATCTAATGTTGATCTATACGAAGATCACGCTGTCATCCATGTCGGGACAAAATATCCCTCGCCGTGTCCTCCAATCGCGTACACCCCTCCACAAATAAGTGGCGGAGGTCCATACGCTGGAGAGTAGTCCATGATCGGAGAATAGTCGTAGCTCGATAGATGACCTACAAAGAAGAAGACACTTTATGGACCGGTATCTCTTTGGTGGATGTATTATATCAGACCGGGAGCACTTCATTATTATGGAGCCTGGCGTCATGTTACATTCAGTTTCCACACACATCACACATGGGTAGACTATATGTGCGATGGATTTCTGTATCTTCTACTTGGCCGGCGGCTTCAATAGCTCTCTTAGCAATTTTTTCATTTAGCTGCGTTGGAATAATTGCCATGAATACAAGGACAATCCCCCTTTTTTTATTGCAATGAACAGGTAACGTTGCAATGTTCTTCTTCAATCTCTCTTATTTAAGGAAATAACTACCAAGTGACAATGCAATTTAAACATAGGCAAAGTTAACAGACATGTCTTCATTCCAGTTAATTGTCTTATGATGTTGTCCGGAGGGGTCACTTTGGTTGTATTGGACTATCATTGGTTCACCATTTGAATAGGTACACTTTTTAATGGTCTTCGGTCTCCCATTAGTAAGGAAATAAATTAAAGTCACAAATCACTTTAAAAGTAGGCATATTTACAAGCATCGAATACATTTCTATTTCATCTAATTGTCTTACGCATGTTTGACACGATCGGTCACTTTTGCATTTTAGAGTGGACTGTCATTGGTTCATCATTATCCGTTGATTGGATGGGTCGGTAAGAGGTTTAGACTTGGTAATTACGGCTTATGCTTATGTTAATTTTGGTGAACTAGGATAAACCTTTCCTTTTTGCTCATTAAATTTCAAATTTTCCCTTTAGTTCATTAGGTTGTATTACCTTTGATTCAGTAGAGCTTTGATTATTTCCTCACTAGCATAAGAATTTAGATATTGTAATCTTTCAAAATAAATCATGTTGGGTTCAACTAGCAGCCTGACATGTTTCCAATCTTGATTGAGTAGTGATAGCCTTTTCTCTCGTTTAATATTTATTTTTGGAGAGGTTTAATATTTCATTCTCCATTTGAACCATGCCATTTAAATATAATGCTTTTACTTATTGTGATCTAGTTCTTTTATTTGAGGAAACAAAATCTGGCCAATATGACATCGGTATTCCATCTCTCACACATTCTTAAGTTGTAGCTAGAAATTTTAGATGACTGGTTTGCAATTTGCAGGGGCTTCCCTTTCTAACGTAAAAAAGATTAAGGTTAGAAAAACCTGGTTTGTGTACTTTTCAGGCTAACCCGTGTGCACTTTTCTATGGGTAAACAAAGTGTAAATTGAACTCTATTTCAGTTTCATATTAGATTGAAAACACTACACTATGCCTAGATAAGTGGATAACAAACCTACGCAGATCATAAATAATTTTTTCATGTTATTTAGAAAGAGCTCAGATTTTAATGTTTTCAGGGTAATAGTCTTTTGTTTGATCCTATTCGGCTTGTTCTGTTGTTATGTCAAACTAAAGTTAATTACCAAAAAAACTTAAGTAAGTTATTGTTGTTGTTCATAAGGAATTCATGGATGGCGGAAATCAGTTATGTGCATAATAACAATATATTGTTTATTCCCATTCTCCTATAATCACTCAAGTTCTTGCGTATTTATTAGATGATGATTTTTGCTCTGATCTACCACGAGGGATATTTTTAGTTTGTGTGTTGCACTTCATGTTGGCATTCAGAGCATCAGCCACTAAAATAAAGTGCATTAGTCCTCACTAATGCAGGACTTGAGTTCTTGAAAACGTGGCCTTCATATTATAGTTGATTGTTTTGTGCAAGAGTATAAGATGCAAGACTTAAGGATAGGATTTGTGATGTTTTACTCTGTGCCTTTTTTATACCATCATATCACGAATATGATATATAGAAAATGGTACTAACAAATAGTTATGTGAGTGTATTAGTTCTGAGTTTATATAAATATGTTACTCCGTACATAACATGTATCATCGCATTGTGATTCAAATTATTCATATTTTAGTAAATGCTTCTATTTCCTTGAATTTACAAACATTCTTTCCTAAATATGGACGGGTGCGGCAACACGCGCTTTCATGGTCTAGTATGTCAAGACAACTATATATAATGGATAGGACACATGTATATTGGAGACCTATGGCTGACTAATCTTTGGCCTTATTGTTCTTCGGAATGTCAAGAGCTCAGTGCTAAAAGTTTCCCCACGTCAAGGAGCTGGAAATTAAAATCGGAGGAACATTTCCTGCCTTCGATGTCGTGTATATGTTTCCTTGGTGCTTCATCGGCCTTGGAGTCTTTCATCTTCATGTAATCCATCGCTCCCAGAGCTATAAATATATGATATTGCCATGGTTATCAATGGAGCGATGGTGTTAGTATCAATTGATTCTGCATATGAACATCCAGGTAGGTGACGATGCCTTGAGGCATGATGGGTCTATTGTTGGAAGCGACAATGTAATGACCTGAGGTGGAAGTCACAATGCCAGCACAATCACCTCAGTCAGGTGATGATCACATGTTTTTGTTCAGCCATGAACCTGATTCAAGTTTTGATATATATCCTCGAAAGCAATCCTTCCCTTGTGTGCCTCATAGTAGACACAACACCTAGGTATGTACTGCTTCAAAAAAAACACCTAGGTATGTACTAGGAAAACAGTTCTCTCCCACCACAATTTTCTTATGTGTTTGACCCACTAGTACATCAAGGACGTAACCAGTAGACTATGCTTCACCGCCAGCTTGAAGACCTCGTCAACAAAGTCTTCGGAAAACAAATAGATAAAGACATTGGTTTTTGCAATATTATTTCACATGTTCTCTCTCCAGTGATATTGTCCTTCCTTTGTGTTTCAGAAGTTACCTTGAACTTCCATGCAGTAGTTGAGATTTTGGTAAAATATGCAATCATTCATTTGTAACTTATCCAGTGGTCGTATAGATTGCAGTTAGTCTCTTACTGTTTCCGAAACTTAGTCTTAACATTTGGAAAAATTTAGTACTACCAACAATCAAAAATAATCAAATATAAAATCGGACGAAACTTTCAAGTCAGGATATTATGAAACTATGAGCATGCTCTACTTGTTTTCGAAAATCATTACTTGACGTGCAACTATAAGTTACTTTATTCGGATATACAATGAACTAGTACATAAGTGTTCATCTTTATATGCAATCACAAAAGGCTTAAGTATGTCCTGGTAATGATCTAGTTGCACAATATATCGACTATAACATAGTTGTGTCTACTATACTAATGGAACTCAATATTTGTAGATTCGTCCACCAGTGTTTCAATATTTGTATCAATCATTGTTGTTTCATAAACAACGATGATCTTATTGCCATCAAGAGTGATTATATTGGGATGAGTATAAAATTTCTTTCCCTCGTCCTTACTCAAATATTAGCATCAACGACATCACCAGAGAGACAAGGGGTGTTGCAGGAATTGCAGTCGGAAGAGAGATATTAGTTGGTGTATTCGAACTCCGGGTTCAGGGCCTTCACATCATGAACTCATTGTATTCTATTATAATCAAGACCTCTCGAGGACATGGAGGATATGTAATGAACATGTATATAGCTCATGTGAGCATGCACAATGTTTCGATGGACATAAGGATCACTAGGAACTATGGCAACATCTTTATAGCAAGTACTTAAACATAAGAATCACAATGCATATTTATAGTGAACTTTCTTACTTTGTAGAACTTATCTTTCCACAAAATGCATGCCATTTTCTATTGGTACTTTATTTTATATACTATATTAAATATTTTGTGGGTATAAGTGTATAACTAATGTAATTGCATTTACATTTACTGAGGTACAACTTTTCAAACAATCCTGCCATTTATCGGTACAAATACTAGTAAGTTGAAATTTTATTTCTCACAAGAGACATAAATTTAATTAATTCAATATGTCAACTTAAGTATAAAGTTGTCTGATGGAGATTTTATCCTAATTCAATCTAATGAATCCAAAGTATCATTTTACCCCAAATATTGATAAATTCATCCTTATGTTATTTTAATGTATTGATATGTGTCTTTCTTCGTGGAATTATTAAATATTTACAGGACTCCGTAGGATGTTCTAGTGTGTACAATCTAATAATTTACATTTTTACAATACAAACTTGTGTATGTTGTAAACAATTCATTTTTGGACCAATACGAACTTCTTGGACCAAGCGCTCCATCGAGCTCTAATCATGTCCGTGGTCCAAAGAGAATAAGGATCAATGGAGCGGAGGAAGTAGATGACACTACAAAAAATGGTGCGTTGGCGTCTGTTTTAGTAGATCTTATGGGGTTGGTAGTGAAGGAAGGAGTTGAGGGATGTGTATTTTTTGGAATAACGATGTGGACATCAATATATTGAGCTATTCGAAGTATCACATAGATACATTTGTTCTTGGGATCGGTGATGACCAATGGAGAATGACTGCGGTTTATGGTGAGGCGCAAATTGGCCAGAGATTTAACACATGGCATACCCTGAAAAATATTTTTGGCGCTTGACAATTGACATGGGTTTGTCTTGATGACTTCAATGAAATTTTGAGACTCTGGTGAATATGTTGGTATAGGTCACCGAACTCTCTCAAATGCAGGGCTTTCACGACACAATTAATGTTTGCAACATGATCGATCTCTGATTTTCTCGTGAATTCTAGATATGGGGTGGCAAGAGGCACTTATACCGTGTCAGACTGGATCATGCTTTGGGGTTGGCAGAGTGGAGCGTGCAATTCCCCTTTTCCAACGTGTGTCATATCAATGTGGCAATGTCGGACCACCGGGCTCTGCTAGTAAAGCTCATGGAGGAGAGGCCAGCCCAAAGGGGGCCTAATAAATTCAGATATGAAACTATGTGGGATCGTCATGATACTATTTCAGTTGGCTAGTCTTGTGCAAGCAGCGAGTCATTTGATGATGTGAGGAGTAATCTAAATAACCTTGCCAATAGGTTAGGCAGCTAGGATGAGCACAATTTTGACAGTGTGAGGAAAGAAATTAAAAGGCTAAATTGGAGCTTGATCGGCTAAGGAACTTGCGTGGGAGCGTCAGCCATTGTCTTTTGGAGATCAAGGTCAATGACCAATTGATTGAGATGCAACATCATGAGGAGACCATATGGAGGAAGAGATCACGTGTGGAATGGCTCTCGGAGGGCGATAAAAACTCAAAAATATTTCACCAGAGGGCAAGCATGAGGAGACGAAAGAATCTTGTCAAGGTTCTCACATGGTCGAATGGTCAGTTGACTCAGGATTATGATGAAATGCAGGCAATAGCGGCTAAATTCTATAAAAACTTATATACATCTGAAGGGATTCATGGTCTAGACCAAGTTCTTAATCATGTGCATAGGAAGGTTACACCTGCGATGGATGAGTCTTTGATGGTACAACACAATTCAGCTAAGGTTAGGGCACCCACAATGTGTAGCCAAAAGTGGTTCCATATTTTCTTTTTGGCTTTTGAAACTAGTTCCCTACACTGTGGAGGTGGTTCCAAATGGAAGAAAACTGGGAACCAGAGCAAGTAGTTACTCCAACGCCAAATTTGCTTTTTGGCTTTTGCAACTAGTTCCCTACACTGTGAGGGTAGTTCCATATTAGCTTCCTATGTTGTTTTAGCTCGATGGTGGGACCCACATTATAAATATTTGGAACTACCACATTGTGGAGCTCTTTCTTTATTTCATACCAATGCCAGATTTACTTTTATGTCAGATTTGGCAATGACAACATTGTGGGTGCCCTAGTGTGCTCTTTTTCGTATGTTCGCCACAAAAGCCCAGGACCGGATGGTTTTCCAACTTTATTTTTCTAGAACCATTGGGTTGTTTGCAGAGATGATGCTACCCGTGTAGTCCTAAGTATTGTCCAAGGTAATAAATCAGCTGAATGTATTAATGACACAATCTGGTTCCTCATCCCAAAGGTTAAAAATCTAACACTCCTCTCTCAGTTTGGACCTATCAGTTTATGCAATGTTTTCTATACGATTGCTTCTAAGGTGATGGTCAATCACCTCAAATTAATCCTTCCTAATATAATATCTGAGCGCAGTCTTCCTTTGTCTCTAGGAGACTCATAATAGATAACATATTCTCAGCTCGTGAGTGTTTGAATATTACGGAAATGATAGAGTCCAGTAGGATTATCTGGAGGCAATAATGGCTAAATTTGGTTTTGCACACAAGTGGATATATATCAGTAATCATGGGGATTGTCAAGTTGGTTTGTTTCTCTGTACTATTCAATGGGAGAAAGTTAGAAGGTTAAAAACCTAGAAGAGGTATAAGATAAGGTGATACAATCTCACCCTATATCTTCTTGTTAGCACGTGAGGGCCTTTCGAGCCTTTTAGAAATTAATAAATCATCACACCTCGGAGGAATCAAAGTGGTACCATCGTCCCTACTGGTTAACCACTTGTTATTCATGGATGACAGCCTGCTATTCTTCAAGGGAAGTAGAGAGGGAGCAGAAGATTTATCTAACCTTTTGGATATCTACTATCAAGCTTATAGACACCGGATTAATAGGGAAAACCCTCTATTTTATTCACCAAAGGGTGTCCACAAGATACTCGATAGGGAGTAAATAATATAGTTCTTGTCAGTAATGGATCTCTTAACGAGCGCTACCTTGGCAAGCCTACGGATGTGGATAGTTTGATCAATGGAAGATTTAAATTTTTTGGGGACCGAGTGTGGAGTAAGATCAAGGGTTGGCTTGAGAAGATATTGTCGACAGGAGGCAAGGAACTCCTTGTGAAATCTATTGTAGAAGCTATCTCGGTGTTCTCTATGGCATGTTTTAAACTTCCAAGAAGTTTGTGGAACCACATCAATGCCTTGATTCGACAATTTTGGTGGGGAAGTAAACAAGGAAAACATAAGCCAAGTTGGGTTGCATGGGAGACTATGACAAGGCCGAAACATCTCAAAAGCTTAGGTTTCTGAGATATTAAAATTTTCAATTTGTGTTTGCTTGCTAGGCAGTCCTCGAGGATTTTGCGAGAACCGAACTCATTGAGTGCGCGCCTGTTAAAGAACATCTACTTCCCTGACACGTCGATCTTGGAGGCCAACCTAGGAGCTCACTCGTTGTAGTTGCGACGATCATTTATTGTTGGGCGTGATGTTCTTGTTTAGGGTATTATCCGTCACATTGGAGACAGATGTACTACGAAGATCTAGGAGGACAACTGGTCACCTCGGGATTTTAATATGCGCCCTATGGTGACTTTGAAGGACGGACCACTGCAGCTAGTCAGTCAGTTAATTGATGAAACTTCTTCATGGAAAGATAATGTGATCCTCGAGTTCTTTTTGCCGATGGATGTGTCAGTCATATTGAGTACTCCATTGTGCACTAGAAGGCAATCAGATTACTGGGCATGGAATTATGAGACTAAAGGAGCTTTCTCGGTTCACTCAGCTTACACGATGATGATCACCACCAAAATCAATCGAGAAGATTATTTCAAGGGAAACTCCGGATCGTGTAATCCGGCAGTGGAATCAAAGGGCTGGTGCACGTTGTGGAAGACTTTTGTTCCTTCCAAAATCGGAGTATTTTTTGTGGATACTTTCCCAATAGTCACTTCCTACATTGATTTATTGGAGCACCGGCATATGGCTGCATCAAGTGTGTGCACATTGTGTGGGGCGAATGATTCCTGAGACATTCATTAATCGAGTGCAACATGTCTACGCCGGTTTGGTCCGTCTCTGGTGAATTGATGGTGGTACATATGTTGGCAATTGAAGAACCTAGTGCAAAGAATTGGCTGTTCAGTCTTATCGATTCATTGCCTCATGAACAATTCACGAGGGTAGCCGTGACCCTCTAGGATATTTGGACAGCGAGACGTAAGGCGATACATGAAGATATTTTCCAAAACCCTCTCTCAACCTATGGGTTTGTGTATTCTTATCTGAAGGAGCTATAGGCCTTGCCACAACAATAAAATCCACAAGCATCTCGAAGACCAGCGGCTATAGCCAGAGCTAGGTGTATTCAGCCACCATCTCCAGTTCCGAAGATAAATGTCGATGCTTCTGTTTCAAAAAATGAGGTTGAGGGCATGCTTTCTGTCATGATAGTAATGGCAAGTACCTAGGGGCATGGGTGTGGTATTTCATGGTATATCATACCCTGCTACCTTAGAGGCTTTGGCGTGTCGTGAAGCATTGGCATTGGTGGAGGATTTGACTCTAATCATTTTATGTTGCATCAGACTGCAAGACGGTGATCTCTGACATCAAGGAGGGGACCATGGGTGTTTATGGTTCGATTACTGGTGAAATAAACTCTAGAGCTACAAAATTTAGAGATTATAGCTTTTCCTATGAGGGTAGTGAAGGGGTTCCGCAGCAAAAAACAAACAATTCCTAGCAACGCGACCGACATAGCCAAGATCTATTCTATGTAGATGTAAGGTGACTGAGAGATTTGGTGTTCATACCCTTGAAGACCGAAAGCGTTTAATGTTTCATGAGAAACATGAATGATGTAGTCGAACGGTGTAGCCGACCTCAAGGTCGAGTAGGCGTCCAAGCTCCAAGATCCAACCGTCTAGTGACATGGCACCTCTGAAGTTCTACATGCATCTGGTGTATAGACATCCTCCGGGTTCCGGTCCAGCGAAGCAGCAGAAGAAGATAGATCTAGAGCAAAGATCCAGTAGCACGACAATATGCATATGGTGTATAAATACCTATCCTCATATGCACGTTCCTTCATAGGAACCACACATGAGAGAGATAGGGAGAGAGAAAAGGCAAAATCCAGTTGATTGGATTGGATTTGAGGGGAGGGGCTCCCCTCTTTATATAGGACGAGGGAGCACCACAAGGAGGAAGGGGGTGGGGTGGGACTATTCCCACCGCCATCCACATGTGGGGATCCCCCTTGTCCCTCCTAGGGGTGGTCCCCTGCAACATGGGCCTCCCCTCTAGGTGACTCCCATTTAGGTAGGCTGCCCCTAAAATTTAATTTTAAATATGTATTTAATATTAATTCATTTAATTAATATCTAATACATATTATTTAATACCTCTTATTTCGAAACACCTTTCGAAATGCTCCGGTCATCATCGGATATCCTCGTAACCATTCTGGTACCACCCTAGAATTATTCTGGGGTTTTCTTTCTTTTCTCAATGATCTCGAATCAATCCCTAAGTTAATGTCATATACACTTAAGCATGCCACCCTTACGGTTCGGGAGTATGCATACATGATTGAGACACTTCTATGATCAATCAACAACAACGGGATCTAGAAACCCATGATGTCCCCCATGCATTCCATGAATTAACTTGATTGCTTGAACCTTGAATGTCGAGTCTAGTTCCCTTTGATACACGATACCTGGTTTGTCCAAGAGCTAATCTTCAGTATCTCTATACCTAGTTCGATCTTGTTACCGACAAACACATTTACTCGTTCTCGTGATAGTACATGATGACCCACAAGTATAGGGGGTGTATCACAGTATTTTCGATAAGTAAGAGTGTTGAACCCAACGAGGACAGAAGGTGTTGGCTAGTGGTATGGATCAGGAATTCTCTGCAAATACTTAGCAAACGGATTTTTAGGGGTTTTTGATAAAGCAAGTAAACAAAGTACGAGTAAATAAAATACAGTAGGAATAAATGCAGCAAGTGGCCCAATCCTTTATGCAGCAAAGGACAAGCCGGTTGTATTACTTAAGATGACCAAACGTTCTCGAGGACACATGGGAAGACTGTCAAGTGCTTTCGCTTCATATAGTTGATTAATCTTCTCTAGCTTGCTAAGTGTTGTGTGAGTGAACCTGTGCTAATGTACCGCCCCATCCAAGACTAATACATACTTGTGATTATACCCCTTACAAACATCCGTAAGTATAAGAAAGTAATTAAGGTAGAAACCTAACCAGAGCTTTAAACTCTAAGACCCTTACGTCCCTTGTGCAATGGTTTCCTAACGGGGGTTCAGGTTTCTACCACTCCGGCAACCCCTACGATTAGTAGCCAAATACACAATGCATTCCCCTAGGCCCATATAGGTGAAGTGTCATGTAGTCGACGTTCACATGACACCACTAGAAGAAGTACACCACAACTTAAATAACAATCTATTGAATCTTTCTCAACGCAACTCCACTACTAACAACAAGACTTCTCCCATGTCCTCAAGAACAAAACGAACTACTCACAAGACATCATATGGATCATGATCAGAGATGGAATAATGATGTATAACAATCTGAACATAAACAATAATTCAATGGTTCACTCAATAGCATTAACTACAAAGAGTAATCAACACCGGGAAAGTTTCCCCTATGAACTAATGCAAGATTCAACGCAATTATTACAGCAATATGGAGATGGTGATGAGGGTGCTGATGGTGATGATGGTGGTGATGATGATGATAATGATCCCGATGAAGTCCAGCTTGATGGTGGTGTTGATGGCGATGATCTCCCTCCAGAAGGAATTCCCAAGAAATCTGTCTGCCAGAGAGATCTTTCTCTCTCGGTGTTTTCCGCCCCACAGAGGCGGCGGAATCTTTCTGTGGTTGCTCTCCGAGTCTTAGGGTTTCGGGAGGATGATATACGCTAGAGGGGAGAGGCTGGAGTGGGCCAGGGTGGCCACACCACCTCCTGGCGCGGCCTAGGGCTGCCCGCGCCATGGGGTGGTGTGGGCCCCCTGTGGCCCATCTCCACTCCGTCTTCTGGCATCCTTAGTCTTCTGGAAAAATAGGATTTTCCATATATTTTCCCAGATTTTCTGATCTTCGTGAATTTTGCCTCCAAACAGCACATTTTCCATCAGAATCCTGACTGTAGCGGTCCATGCTCCAAAAGTCATCAACCATGCAAAAATAGATGAAATAACATAAGTATCACCTCTCGATATGAAATATATCAATGAATAATAGTGAATTAAGACATAGAATAGTGATGCAAAATGGACGTATCAACTCCCCCCAAGCTTAGACTTCGCTTGTCCCTGCTTAAACTGAGCTCAATAAACATGGCCTCGGGTTTATGGAGTGAAGAGTCGATAAAAGAATACGGACAAGAAGCATCACATTCATCAAATACATAGATCATAATAGAAGACAACTCACTATTATATAACTCAACTTGTAATAAGTAAAGGAAGCACAATAAAGATACATAAAGTGAATCATAATTGGTAATGGCAAACTTAGCTCTTGGTCGAAGAATAGTTGATAATTTTCTGGAGTTCACAAATAGCTGGTTTTTCAATGATAGCTTTCAAAGTAGTAAACATCAAGATAAGAGCAATGTGCAAAACAAGGAACATAAGAAACATGATTTGAATAAATCATCATATGAATGAATGAAACACAACAACTCAAAATACTTGTTGAGATAGAAAGGTGTAGGTTTACTGACTCAACTACAAAGTAAAAGAAAGGCCCTTCAAAGAGGGAAGCGGGGATTGCAAGTCTCATAAAGAGCTCCCAAAAATTATGATACTTACTAGCTTTCAGCTCTCATTGCCCCTATCATAGGCATCTTTAGGTGATTAAGGTTAAAGTGACACAACTAAGAGGATATGATTGACAAGTTATAAGTTGAAATCTCATGCCCCTTACTTATGAGTACCGATCCTCATGCTACTCAACTTCAGTCACGAGCAAGCTCTTGTCATTGTAAATCCATGCGTATCATTGAGAACCGCCAACAGGGTACCCCTTGCACATGACACAGGAGCTATCCCATAATCAAAATGACAAGGCAAGGCATGTGAGCGTCTCAAATCTTTTTATTTGCTAATTGCATAGGTTTTTATTGAGGATGCTTCATAGAATGCTCACTATAGTTATGCTTCAAGTTTCCACCATGATTAGGCATGGCTTAGGCTAGCTACCAGTGCTTTCTCTAACACACATATAAACTCCATGATCTTACAAGTTCCACTTTTATTTCACACCCCTGGGATCCATAAGCAAAAGAACATGATATCAACTAGGTACAAAGTATCAAATGAAGTGTTGAAAGCGGTCCACATGATACATGGTTCGACTAACTTCAACTTATAAAGCGTAAGCATATACGCAACAAAGAAGGACCCAATGGTTCAAGTTTATTAAATGCAAGAAAGTAAAGTGTGCCATCAAGTTCGTGAGAGCTTTAATCACTAATTTTCACATAACAAGTTTAATTTGGGAGGTAGATAAAACAAGAATTTACTTGGAATAGCAATAATGCTAATAGGTAGGTATGGTGGACACAAATGGCAAAGGTTTTGGTTTAAAGGAGGTGGATGCACGAGAAGAATACCCTCTCGGTACAGGTTTTTGGCTAGCAAGGCTAGGTAGCAAGTATAAGAGTTGAAGGAAACAACCAAACATACGAGTGATAAAGACAAACATGCAATCTTCCTTGGAAGCACAAAAGATCTTAACTAGAGAATACTAGACTTATGAGCAAATCAAGAAAGAAAGATGATGAAATAATTTTTCTTTAGAGTACCTTTATCTTTTCTTTCAACTCTCAAAAAAAAGTGTTGCTACTGACCGAGCCGGGTTTGCCAAAACCAACTAAATTAACTCAATGATCCCAGAGTGCTACCAATACTAACAACAAGATCAATCATATAACCACGAATTGAAAACTAATATAAGCTATGCAAAAGAGTGGATGATAGAACTTCTCATTAATATTCCATAACGGCAACTCACACCAAGGGATACATATCTAACGAGAGAGAGGACACTTCCATAATGCAAACCATACTACATAATAACTCCTCTATTCATGATATGACTCTACTAATAAGGTAAAAGGATAGAAGATAGTGATATGATGCGTGGCACTCCCCCAAGCTTGGAACAAACCAAGGGGATGCCAAACCTGATGACGAATTACTCCTTAGGTGGTGGTATCCTCTCGATGAGCTCTCTAATCAGCTTCCCCAAGTCATCAATCTCGAAGGTGAGATTACGAATCAGCTGTGAGTTTTGCTCAATGCGGCTTATGATCATGTCGTGTTAAGAATTCCAGCTCTTGCTATTCTTTCCCCACTCTTCCTCCTTGAAGTCTTCTTTTCCTGCATGGCTAGAACGAGGCAAATCCCAATTGGAGGGTAATTTCCCTTTGGGCATATTCTGGTATTGATGCTCATGGATAAGGGTATGGAAAGGATTCTTAGTGCGTGGAGGAAGTGACCAGGGATCTGAACGGTGATGAGGAGGCTTCCCTCCAATGGCTGGATTTGCCACCACTCCAATGCTTGCAATGGTAGTGCCGGTATGCGGATGTTGGCCTTGCTCCTCTTCACCTTCACTCTTGATCTCCTTCTCCTTGCCGGGGTCTTGGAGGTCTTCCTCCATAGGCTCCTTCCCTTTATCCTTGGCGGACACCATTGTGCTTCTAAGCTTTCAAAGAGTATGTCCTGACAGAAACAGATCGAAACAAAAACACGACGAAAACACGATGTACGGACCTCAGGGGATCCGAGGGGTTATATATTACGAAGTTTCATATCAAAAGGAAGGTACTGGGAGAAAACAAGTCGGAGGCGGAGTCCGGGGTGGACTCACCACCTAGTGGCGCGGCCAGGGGTGGGCCCACGCCACAGGGTGGTGTGGGCTACCTCGGCTCCGTTTCCGTCCCTTTTTCGCTTCGTAACTTTCCTTATCGACTGAAAACTGCAAAAATATAGTTATATCGTATTTTCGCGGAACTTTTCTTACCAGAACTGTTACCTAGTTGGAAACGGACTCTGCAGGTCTCTGAATTTGGTATTTAGTGGATCCTTCCGGAGTCACCACTTGAATAACATCAATATCTTCATCTTCATACACTTATTATTTGAGTCATAAAACCTTTGTCTTCCTTATTACAGCATTATCTCCACTACCTGGAAATTTCTTTTACACAAAACTTCACACAGTTCTCATTAGCAACATTAGTATAAGTAAAGTGATAAAACCTTTTGAGTCCAACTTCAACTGAAAACCAACAAAACAAAAGCTACTGAAGCAACTCCTTCCGAAAACCCAAAAATAATTCAAAAAGGAAATCGAATAAAGAAGCAAATGCAAGATTGGCAAAAACTGTCAAAACAGACCAGCAGGTAAAGATCAATTTTTTCGAAAATCTTCTATTGCTCAAATCAAAAAGTGCAAAACTAAAGAAAGTTAAATAACAACCTGGGGCAGAATCACAAAAAAATTACAGCTCAATCCGACATACAGAGATCTCTCACGAATTTTTATGGTGAAGCACAAAAATCTGTTTCGCGACAACAACTTCCCCAAATATTACTTCTCTCTCATTAGAGGTTGATCTTGACACAAAAACCAAACAAAACAGATAAGGAGCGGTTATTACCGAAGTAATAACTTCCAAGACTCAAATAAAGAAAAACAAACTAAAAGCAAAAACAAATTGGGTTGTCTCCCATAAAGCTCTTTCTTTATAGCCATTAAGATGTGCATGATAATTTTGAAGAAGCTCTCATAGGGATATGAATTGAAGTGAAAGAGAGCATTAAGAAGCAAAAATACACACACATTTAAGTCTAACCCACTTCCTATGCAAGGGAATTTTGTAAACAAACAAGTTATTGAAACCAGAGGCTTCTTGCATAAGAAGGCAAAACAAGTGCAACATAAAAACTTTCAGCATAAAACAAGGAAACTTGATATTATTGAGATGCATATGAACACTTTTCCCTCTCTCATAGTAACTTTCAGTATCATGCATAAACTTAAAAATATAGCTATCACAAGGACCATCATAGCAATGATCACTTATTCTAACAGAAAACACAGGAATACTAGCTCTCATAACACTACTATGTGAAACAATATTAGAGGTATCCTTACAAAGGATAGGGTGTCCCTCTTTTTCATATTTAGTAACAAAGTCTTTCACATTTGCTATTATAGGTTCATCAACCATTTGTTTATCAGGTTCAGCAGCTTTTCTTGTACTTTCATTAACCATACTAGCTATCATAGAATGTTCCTTAATCCTAACTGGGAAAGGCATTTTCTCAATATAAGGTTCAGGTAAAACATGATTAGCAGTATAAACTTCAGTATTTCTTAAAGGAACACTCTTAGCAATATCTTTATAAGGTTCATGATACTTGTCCCACTTCCTTTTAGGCACTTCAATATAGGAAGCAAAAGCCTTAAAATAAGAAGCAATAGCTTGAGAGTCTAGACCATAAGCATTTTTAATATTTTGAAAGTCATCAGTTCCCATAAAAGATTCAATGCATTCATAATCATAATTTATACCTGACTTTTTACCTTTGTCATTCTCCCAAGCTTCAGCATTGTCTTGAATATGGTCCAGAAGATCCCATTTAGCTTCTTCTTCCATGCGAGTGAATGATCCAGCACAAGAAGCATCCAATAAATCTTTATCATGTAGAGGGAGCCTTGCATAAAAGTTATTGATAATAATATTGTTGGGGAGCTCATGAATGGGACATTTGAGCATTAGTAACTTCAATCTCCCCCAAGTTTGAGATGTACTCTCTCCATCAAGAGGCCAAAAGTTGTATATTTGATTCCGATCTTTATGAATCTCACTAGGAGGATAAAACTTTGAATAAAAGAGAGGCACTATTTCCTCCCATTCCAGAGCTTGACCATTCTTCAGCAGCTTATACCATTCCTCAGCTCTTCCTTTTAGCGACAATGAGAATAACTTCTTCTTAACTTGATCTATAGTAATACCTGCACACTTGAACAACCCGCATAATTCGTGTATAAAGAGTAAATGATCACCGGGATGGACAGTTCCATCCCCAACATAGTAGTTATCCATAACACGATCAATAATTCTTGTAGGTATTTTGAAAACATCATTCTCAGCAGGTGGTGGTTTATCTACTACCTTAGCAGTGGTAGTAGCATTACCAAATAAGAAACTGAGCGAATTATCCATAACAAAAATAAAGCAACTAACAGAAGTAATCAATACTCACAGTAGAAATTTCCTTTACCAGTTCCACTCTCCAATAGCGCTTCACTCCCCGGCAACGGCGCCAGAAAATAGTCTTGATGACCCACAAGTATAGGGGGTGTATCGCAGTATTTTCGATAAGTAAGAGTGTCGAACCCAACGAGGAGCAGAAGGTGCTGGCTAGTGGTATGGATCAGGAATTCTCTGCAAATACTTAGCAAACGGATTTTTAGGGGTTTTCGATAAAGCAAGTAAACAGCAAAGGACAAGTCGGTTGTATTACTTAAGATGACCAAACGTTCTCGAGGACACATGGGAAGACTGTCAAGTGCTTTCGCTTCATATAGTTGATTAATCTTCTCTAGCTTGCTAAGTGTTGTGTAGGTGAACCTATGCTAATGTACCGCCCCATCCAAGACTAATACATACTTGTGATTATACCCCTTGCAAACATCCGTAAGTACAAGAAAGTAATTAAGGTAGAAACCTAACCACAGCTTTAAACTCTAAGACCCTTACGTCCCTTGTGCAATGGTTTCCTAATGGGGGTTCAGGTTTCTATCACTCCGGCAACCCCTACGATCAGTAGCCAAATACACAATGCATTCCCCTAGGCCCATATAGGTGAAGTGTCATGTAGTCGACGTTCACATGACACCACTATAAGAAGTACACCACAACTTAAATAACAATCTATTGAATCTTTCTCAACACAACTCCACTACTAACAACAAGACTTCTCCCATGTCCTCAAGAACAAAACGAACTACTCACAAGACATCATATGGATCATGATCAGAGATGGAATAATGATGTATAACAATCTGAACATAAACAATAATTCAATGGTTCACTCAATAGCATTAACTACAAAGAGTAATCAACACCGGGAAAGTTTCCCATATGAACTAATGCAAGATTCAACGCAATTGTTACAGCAATATGGAGATGGTGATGACGGTGCTGATGGTGATGATGGTGGTGATGATGATGATGATGATCCCGATGAAGTCCAGCTTGATGGTGGTGTTGATGGCGACGATCTCCCCTCTCCGGGAAGGAATTCCCCGGCAATCTGTGCCAGAGAGATCTTTTCTCTCGGTGTTTTCCACGCAGATGGCGGAATCTTCGTGGTTGCTCTCTGAGTCTTAGGGTTTCGGAGGATGATATACGCTAGAGGGGAGAGGTGGAGGGCTGTGGTGGCCACACCATGGGGTGGTGTGGGCTTCTGGCCCATCTCCACCCGCCTTCCGCATCCTTAGTCTTCTGGAAAAATAGGATTTTCCGTATATTTTCCCGTATTTTCTGATCTTCGCGAATTTTGCCTCCAAACAGCACATTTTCCATCAAAATCCTGACTGCAGCGGTCCATGCTCCAAAAGTCATCAACCATGCAAAATAGATGAAATAACATAAGTATCACCTCTCGATATGAAATATATCAATGAATAATAGTGAATTAAGACATCGAATAGTGATGCAAAATGGACGTATCAGTACATCACTGTGACCTAGTCACATGTTTGCAAACTTGTAGATATAATCTCACCAAGTGGGCCCAGGGTATCTATCCATCAAGCGGATGGGAAAATCCCGATCTCGATGTATACACCTCAACAAATCCCTTTGGAATACCTTATAGACACCTTTATGATCACCCTGTTATGGTGTGATAATTTATGTAGTCAAAGCAGCCATGGGCGGTAGTGATTAAATATGATCTCACGGTCAAAGATATCGCAATGTTAAACTTTGTCACTGGATGTCATTGCAATACTATGATTGGTTGTGTGCTCATCACATGATTCATTCAATGAAGTGACCCCATTGTCAATTGGCATAAATGTCCACGATCGAAAAACCTCGATCGTCGGTTGCCCAACAAGCTAGTCGACTAGAGGATCCTAGGGACTTGATTTGTTTACATACCACACGTGTATTAATGTTTCTGCTTAATACATTTATAGCAAGGTATAAATCTATTACGAACTAATGAGATGTGACAATAAAAGACATTTATTAGTTTCCTCTAGAGCATATATCCTATAGGTAGATCTTCGAATTTCGATGCACACGATTTAGCTAGGCATATAGTTTTACATGGGGTTGTACACCACTTGTAGCTTCATCATCCCTACTATGATACAATTCCTATAAACATTATCTCTAATTAATAAAGCTAGTGGATTGTTCTAAAAAAACAGTATGATCTCCTTTTTTTGTAGAGAAGGGGTCAAGCCTTATTTCCCGCTCATTGTGGACTCGTGGTGGGCTAGCCCGTTAGCCGAGCACAGGGATCCTGCTCCTGCTCATTGTTTTCTTTTCTTTTTACAATGCTTATTTTCTTATTTCATTTTCTTTTCCTTTCTATTTTTATCTTTTTTCTTTACTTGAATTTTTTTAAATCATTTTTACACATGAACAAATTTCGAATTTGAACATTTTTATTGTGCAGATTCTTAGAAATTATTTTAAATCTATATTTTTTAGTCTGAACATTGTTCAAAATCTAAACTTTCTAAAATATATTTCCATACAAAACTTCAATATATTATTTTTTAGGTAAAATAAAAAAGCAAAAAATAATAATAATAGGAAGCAATACCTCGATTGGGCCGCATTCATAGCGGCCCATCAACGAAGTGCTTCAGGCAGGAGTGAAACACTCCTGGACTGTGCGGGGTATACGAGCTCTTGAGGGAAGGGTCCAGAAGGACCCAGAAATCATTCATTATAGCAGTGGGTGTCCAAATACCTAGGACCTAAAAAAATAGAAAAGTACAACGCAATCCTTGATTCTTACAAAAATGACCTTTGAAAGAAAGAGGAAAACGCAAAAGTCATCCACCATTGTTGATGTGGGACATCTGAAACGACCACCTTATATGTTGTCGGGGACTACACCACTTGGGGCAGGGATGGTGTGTGGCACCACACTGAAGTCGTGGAAGTTCCTCCCTAAAGGCTCACCAACCACGAGAACAAAGATGCTCTAGCGCGAGAAACACCTGAGCTCGGAGTGACCTTCCATACAATCAAGGATATCTCTGACTCTATCTTGCCTTTGTTTATGAACTCTACCATTTGTAGCCTCACCTTCATCCCTTGACAAGCCCATTTCACTGTCGCCACCATGATGGACGGTAAGAAGTTGACCTGCAGGAACTCAGAAACCATGGCCTTATTGAAGGAGACACATATGCTTGTACCCATCACTCCCACCTCTAAACTCCAAAGACCGAAGCGATGAAGGGGAGCCCTACCCTGCACTAGGTCTGACCGAGATCTAGTAGCCAGCTCCAAAACTGCACAAGGTAAACTAACGGCATAACTTCAAACATAGACCTGACTACTGTTGCACATGGAGCGGACCCTTGCCCCAGCCACCATCGGAGAGGATATGGGAGGAGCTAATCGGCCCTTAACCTAGGGTAACAAGAATAGCATGTGGGGGAACAAGAACGCTAGGATGAAAAGAGTCTATTGTGTGATATTGGTGCTAGTGCAATTATGAAAAGCCTGACCGAAAGCATCGCAACATCAACATGGATATATCTTGGTATGATTAGGAAAATTCTGACCTTCACTGGAGAATGAAACATGTTTCGTGTTTTTTTGTTTCTTCTCTCGTATGTACCAACCATTAGTAATGGTTCCCTAGAGGCTCCACTTTATGACTTTGTATTCATAAGTAGTACCTATACGAACTATGGTACTTGTCACCAAATATGTGATTTGGTTGTGGAACCATGTACATTATTTAGTTCATGCAAGTTCTTGTCATTAGTCGTTTGAGGTTGGGCTTGATAACATACTACTAAGACTAATGTGTAAGGCAAAATATGGCAATGTTTCACTTGTCATGAGCATGGAGATGTCTGAGTTATGCTAGCTAGGAGAAAGATCTAAGCTAGTCTGACTGGCCCAAAGGTGAGTCGATGTGAGTAAGTCGTCACACGATCCTAATCATATAATGGAATCCTTAGACCTAAGGTAATCACACGATCTGGGTTATGAATTATTGTCTTTGATTCCGTCTAACGGCGTTTGAAACTAGTACCAATAAAGCCGGTGTTTGTGGTAACTAACAAGTAAGTTGCATGGCATGGTTTGGCAAAGAAGGAATTTTCCCCTCTAACTAGGAGAGATATTCTCTAGGAACTCTCATGTGATATGATTCAGAATAATGTCCATGAGCTCGTCAGTTAAGTTTTAACCGAGGTAGTCCGAATAAGGTGTGAGCTGGAAGGAATCACATATCATTAGAACAAGAAAAGAGAGTTATGCCGGCACTAGGATGGTGGGTGCTCCCTTGCGTCTTACCACCAATATCATGAGGCAAAGGGAACCATAACATTGAGGGCAGTCCTAGGCGAGAGCTCACCAATTGTGTCCGGCTTACCATAACATTGTGGGGTCATACACTTGAGATAGTTGAACTAGGAAGATATGATCAGACTAATACAAACCAGTTTGACCGGATAGGGACACATGCCAATGGGTTGAACCCACTTTGACTAGGTTTAGGGTTGAGGACCGAGGAACAATAGGTGTCACTTCAGTTGCTCCCTATATATAGATGGCTAGGGAGGCAGAGGAAGTGTGTGTGTTAGCATCTGTGGCATATGTGACATGGGCTTCACCCTCCATCTTGTCCCATGATGGAGTTACCAAGGCTATCACCTTCACCTCTCCCTTCGCTACTCCACCTTATATGTGTGTGAGCTAGCAGAGGCACTATAGTCGCAGTGCTCGGTGGTGCTAGGAAGCAGAGTTAACTAGCGATGAAGATGAAGAAAGTTCTCAAGATTGGAACCTTGCATCTCAGAGACGAATTTGTGAGGAGGAACAAGGACTGTACAACCTCAGCTTCGTCCTCAACTTACGCATATGAGTGTCTATGTGTAAGAACCATGGCCATCTCCCTCATCCAGGCCTTGGGGTTTTCCTCATCGGAGTTTAGCTAAAAAAATTGTTCTCCATTTTAGCTATGATCGTGGCCGAACACCAACAAAATAAGGGCGTGTATGGTGCGAAGTACAAACAATTTATTACATTTTTTGACCCGCAATCACATGAGCCCTTCTTATATTGCATTGTTAGACAATGGAATACTGTACATTCCCAAATAAGGAAGAGACAAAATAGAACAAAAATAAAAAGACCCTAGCTACAACAGTTGTGCTCGATCAAATATTGAAACCTCTTCTCTGACTCGTTGTGCAATCTCAGAAGCCGCTAATTATTTTCCTTCAAAGGTTCTTCTTCATCTTTCCTTCTAGATGTGCCAAGCCGTATAACAGGCTAGTGTGATAGTCCCTCTTCGTTGGGCCTTCGGAACATAGTGTTGAAGTTTTCCCCACCATGCCCTCACTGTCAAAACCTCGGAGCTGATTCTTTCCAAAGGAGCATGTGTAGCTGAGAATGACGCCCATACTTCCTTGGCGAAACTGCACCCCATCATCTAGTGAGATGCATTATCCTGCTCTTGATCACATAGGCAACAAACTGGGTTACACGGCAAATCTCTTTTCAACAACCTGGCAGCAGTCCAGTTTCTATTACGAAAAATCAACCACATGTAGAACTTGATCTTGCCTTCGACCTTTGCTTGCCAAACTTTCTCTAATTGAGGTTGTGGTATCCTTCCAACAAATTGCATATCGTAGGCATATTTAGCCGAGTAGTTTCCATCTGCGCATAGTAACCATTCAATTGAGTCTGGTTCATCAGTGAGTTGAACCCCATCCACCATTTCCCATATCTAAATAAACTGATGAAGCTCTTCTTCGTTGGAAATTTGGGTGAGACACCGAAGCCACCGACCATTGCAAATTGCCTCGGCTACCGAGAGAGATTTTCCTCTAGATAGGCGAAACATCAGTGGGGTAATATCCACTGGAGCCAACCAATTTAGCCACTTACCAAAATTTAGCCTTTCCCATTTACCAAGATCTTTGTGCATACAGCAAACAATTGCTTATAGTTTCCATCACATGGTAGTGCCATGCTTTCCAAGGACAGTCTACTTCCTCCCAAGCGTACCATGGCCATCGAAGCCGCAGAGCCCAGCCATACATGTCTAGGTCCTTGATGCCCAAGCCCCCAATTTTTTTGGGGTACAGACTACTTTCCAGTTGACCAAACAATTCCCTCCCTGAGCTTCTTCCTCTCCCTTCCATAGAAAACTTTTGTGAATCTTGTCAATCTTCTTGATCGTTGTGCTAATGTATCCATAATTTTTGATGTTCCATGCTTGGTTTTTATCTACTTTCTTATGTTTTGTTCCAACTTTGGAGTACCTTCTATACACTTTCTTGGACTAACCTATTAACAAAAGCCACAGTGCTAGCTACCTGTTTTATGCTGTTTTTGGTTCCAGGAAAGTCAGAAAATGAATATTCTCGGAATTGGACGGGACAAAGCCAAAGTCAGTTTTTCACCGAGGGACACAAGGAGCTAGAATACGAGACGGAGAGGGGCCAGGGGCGCCACACCACCTGGCCGCGTGGCCCAGCCTGGCCCGCACCAGGGGGTGGTCTGGCCTCCTCCGGCACCCCCTCGGCCTCCCCTTTCGCCTATAAGATGCCTCCGATACAGAAACCCTAAGGACCCGATCAAAATTCCACGAAAGAGTTCAGAGTCAGCCATCTCCATCCCTAGATCGAGGATCTGAAGCTCTTCCGGCACCCTGCCGGAGAGGGAATTCACCACAGGCCTTCTTCATCACCATGCAAGCCTCCGGTGTGATGCGTGAGTAGTTCATCCTTGGACTACGGGTCCATGTAGTAGCTAGATGGCTGGTTCTCCTCCTTTGTGATATCATGTTTAGATCTAGTGAGCTCCGTTCATGATCAAGATCACCTATTTGTAATTCTTACATGTTGTTTTTGTGGGGATCCGATGGATATTGAGATGCTATTTTCGATTGATTATTGATTCTATCATGTCTTTGTTATTTGTGATATTGCATGCTTTCCGTTGTTAGTAGCTATCTTGGCCAAGTAGATGCTAGAAACTCCAAGAGTTAGTATTTATGCTCGATAGTGGGTTCATGCCTCTAGTAATCTGGGGAAGTGACAGAAATCTCTAAGGTACTAGATGTGTTGTTGCTACTAGGGAGAAAACAACAATCCTTTGTTCATAGAACAATCGTATTGTTTACTTTACACGCAATGCATAATGCAATTATCTGTTGCTTACAACTTAATACTGGAGGGGGTTTGGAAGATAACCTGAAGGTGGATTATTAGTCGTAGATGCAGTTGGATTACGGTCTATGTATAATGTTGTAATGCCCAATCAAATCTCAAAGGAGTCAAGATGAGTAGTATATGCATGATTGCTTTCTCGATGTTTGTCAATTGCCCCGCTGTAATTTGTTCACCCAACATGTCATCTATCTTAAGAAGAGCCACTGATGGCTCAATGCATGGCGCCAGAAAAATGATTGATGGCGGTGTTGATGTAGGGCTCGTTGGTAACCCCAAGAGGAAGGTATGATGAGCACAGCAGCAAGTTTCCCTCAGTTATGAAACCAAGGTTTAATCGAACCAGTAGGAGCAAGGAAACACCCCAAAGGTGTTACTAGCTGAACTTTGGCAGGGCGCACTACCGGTGCTAATAGCAACGTGGAGACCTGCACAACACAACCACATAACTTTGTCCCCAACTTGCGATGAGGTTGGCAATCTCACCGTGTTTTGCTGAAAACAAAGGATTAAACGTATCCAACGGAAAGAAGTAAAAGTTTGCAGAAAGTAAACACAAAGCAGAAATAGTTTATAGATTGTATGTAAAGAAAAAGGACCGGGATCCATAGTTCACTAGAGGTTGCTCTCCTTAAGATAGATAACACGCTGGGTGAACAAATTACAGCGGGGCAATTGAAAAACACCGAGAAAGCAATACATGCATATACTAATCATCTTGACTCCTTTGAGACTTGATTGGGCATTACAACATTATACATAGACCGCCATCCAACTGCATCTATGAGTAATAATCCACCTTCAGGTTATCATACTAACCCCTCCAAGATTAAGTTGCAAGCAACAGATTATTGCTTTACTTAATGTGTAAAGTAAACAATACGATTGTTCTATGAACAAAGGGTTGTTGTTTTCTCCTAGTAGCAACAAGACATCTAGTACCTTAGAGATTTCTCACTTCCCAGATTACTGTGAGGCATGAACCCACTATCGAGCATAAATACTAACTCTTGGAGTTGCTAGCATCTACTTGGCCAAGATAGCTACTAACAACGGAAAGCATGCAAGATCACAAATAACAAAGACATGATAGAATCAATAATCAATCTGAAATAGCATCTCAATATCCATCAGATCCCCGCAAACACAACATGTAGAATTACAAATAGATGATCTTGATCATGAACGGAGCTCACAAGATCTAAACATGAAAGCACAAAGGAGGAGAACCAGCCATCTAGCTACTCCATGGATCCGTAGTCTAAGGATGAACTACTCACGCATCACACCGGAGGCTTGCATGGTGATGAAGAAGGCCTCCAGGGCGAATTCCCCTCTCCGACAGGGTGCCGGGAAGAGCTTCAGATCCCTCTCGATCTAGGGATGGAGATGACGGCGGCTACAGACTCTTTTGTGGATTTTTGCTCGGGCGCTTAGGGTTTACGTTCCGAGGGCATCTTATAGTCGGAAGGGGAGGCTGAGGGGGTGCCTGGGCTGGCCACACCACCCCCTGGCATGGGCCAGTCCTGGCCGCGTGGCCAGGTGGTGTGGCCGCCCTCTGGCCCCTCTCCGTCTCGTATTCTGGAACTTGATGACATCTGGAAAAATAGGCACTTTGGCTTTTGTCCCATCCAATTCCGAGAATATTCATTTTCTGACTTTCCTGGAACCAAAAACAGCAGAAAACAGGCAGCTGGCACTGTAGCTCTTGTTAATAGGTTAGTCCAAGAAATCATATGAAAAGTACTCCAAAGTTGGAACAAAACACAAGAAAGTGGATAAAACCAAGCATGTAACAACAAAAATTATAGATACATTTGCAATGTATCAACATCCCCAAGCTTAACTCCTGCTCGTCCTCGGGTAGGTAAGTGATAAAAAGAAAGAATAATTTTTGAGGTGACATGCACCATCAAAGACTTAATCAAAGTATTTGCAAAACATTCAAAGCTAGGATCATAGTACTTCAATCATAACATGAAAGACAAAGTTCTAGCAATAAGCAAAGAAACTATGATGCAACATGAAAAGCCACAAACAAAAGATTCATGAATAACAATGCTTTGCAAGACGTTTGTTTGTTTCACATAAAGAAAACATAGCATAATAGCATTCAGCTTGTCCCTCAATAGAGTAGCAAATATAAATGCATAGGACACCTTCAAAGTTCATAAGAGTGACTAGATACAATAGTTTAAAACAAGCAATAAAAAGTTATGCATCAATCAACTAGTCTTGGGACAATGCACATAGAACTAAGAATGGCCACTATGCTCTCAAAGTAGGTGCATAAAGATAGAAGGTGGAGACTCAATATAATGGTGGAAGAAAGGCCTTTTGTAAAAGGAAGTAGGGATTCAAGTCTCATAAAGAGCTTCCAAAAATTATGGTACTTATAGCTTTCAGCTCCCATTGCCCCTATCACAAGCATCTTGAAGTGGTTAAGGTTAAAGTGACACAACTAAGAGGATATGCTTGACAAGTTATAAACCGAAATCTCATGCCCCTTACTTACGAAGACCGATCCTCATGCTACTCAACTTCAGTCACGAGTAAGCTCTTGTCATTGTAAGTACGTGTGTTTCATTAAGGACCGCCAACAGGGTACCCCTTGCACATGATATGGGAGCTTTCCCATAATCAAAATGACAAGGCAAGCAGACAATGAGCATATCAGCGATCTTTTTATTTGCTATTTGCATAGGTTTTTATTGAGGATGCTTCATAGAGTGCTCATTATGGTGAAGCTGCAAGTTTCCACCATGATTAGGCATGGCTTAGGCTAGCGGCCCAAGCGTTTCTCTAACACACATACAAACTCCATGATCTTACAAGTTCCACTTTCATTTCACACCGTCGGGATCCGTAAGCAAAAGAACATGATATCAACGGGCTACAAAAGTACAAGTGCAATGTTGAAAGCGTTCCCCATGGTACATGGTTATGCTAATTTCAACTTATAAAGCACAAGCATATACGCAACAAAGAAGGACCCAATGGTTCAAGTTTATTAGAGGCAAGTAAAGTAAAGTGTGCCATCAAGTTCGTGAGAGCTTTAATCACTAGTTTTATCATAACAAGTTTAAGTTCGAAGGTAAACAAAAGCAAGAATATACTTGGAATAGCATAAGCTAGTAGGTAGGTATGGTGGACTCTTTGGAATAACTTGGTTTAGGGAATTGGATGCATGAGTGGAACTCATACTTTGTGGTGGAGGCTAGCAAAAGACTGGGAGCGACAAACTAAGAGAGCAATAATGGCCATAATCATGCAGAGCGACAAAACATCATTGATCAAAGCATAAAGTGATACTACAAGTTGAAAACTAAAGGATCATAAAGGCTAATGTTGACTTGAGATAGTCATAACATGGTGTGAGCATGTACCAAGTCAACCCAAATAAAGCATCAAAGGAGAATACCACTATACTATGCTTTAATATGCTAAAACAAAGCATGATTCATCCAAGGCACATTAAGCAATCTCAATTGTTTATAACAAGTCATGCTACAGCAAAGAATACTAAGCATAAAGCCAAAACAATATCAAGCATGGAATGACAAAGCATAGGCCACAGTCAAAAACGAGCTCTTTTTACCACATAAGCATGAACTTTCCTACTCTTTTCCAAACCAAACCAAACTATTTGAAAACCAATGTAAGAAAGAGGGGGTCCAACCAATTTATTCAGCAAACTAAGCAAACAAAAGCAAACAAAAAACCAAAACGAAAATGAAAAAGAAGATGCTCCAAGAACAACACAACTATGCATGAAACAATAAAAATGAAGCGTTTGGAAGAAACCTGGGATTTTTATTGATGAAGAAGGGGATGCCTTGGGCATCCCCAAGCTTTGACGCTTGTACTTTTTGGATATTTCTTGGGGTGACATGCGTGGCATCCCCAAGCTTGAGCTTTAGTCCATCATTCATCTCATTACTCATTCCTTCCATACACCTCAAAATTTTCCTTCATACAAAACTTCACACAATCTCATTAGCAACATTAGTGCACTCAAGATAAATAAGTCTCAAGGTTCAGTTCTAACACCAAATAAAATTCCATTAGAACACTAGCTACTGTAGCACTTCCCTAAAAAATCTCAATTCCGCAAAAGAACTAAAAAAGGAACCCACAAGAAGCAAATGCAGAAAATGGCAGAAATCTGTCAAAACAGACCAGCAGGTAAAGACGAATTTTTTCGAAGACCTTCTGTTTCTCAAATAAAAAAGTGTTGAACTAACGAAAGTTATATAACAACCTGGGTCAGAAGCACAAAACATTACAGCTCAATCCGACATACACAGCTCTCTCACGAATTTTTACGGTGAAGCACAAAAATCTGTTTCGGGACAGCAACTTTCCCAATCATTACTTCTCTCTCATTAGAGGTTACTCTTGGCACAAAAAGCAAATAAAAAGGATAAGAAGAGGTTATTACAGTGGTAATAACTTCCAAGACTCATCTAAAACTTTTGGGTTATCTCCCAATAAGTACTTTTCTTTAACGCCTTTAAGTTAGGCATAAGAAGCAAAGAAAGAATCAAGTGTTCTCAAATGAAGAAGCATTAAGACCAAATTTCTTGCCCTTACCTCTCTTACTTTTATTCTTAACCTTGGGGAAAATATGATTGTTTGGTGGAGAAGAAAGGTGCATGGTCCCCTTTCCCACATCTATTATTGCTCCAAGGAGTTCTAATAGGGACCTTCCAAGTGTAATTTATCCTTTTCCTTCACATTCAATAACAAGATAATCAATAGAAATCGTTTTCCCAAGGATCTTTGTAGACACTCCTTCAGCTATTCAAAGAGGTAATATGGTAGTATTATTAGTAAGAGATATTTCTTTTCCTCCTTCAGTGAGCCCCCAAGTATTCAGAGATTTATAAATATCTTTGGGCATAAGACAAAATTCAGACATGATATCACAGCGAGCTTAAAAAGTTTCGGTGTTCATCTCAATCTTTACTGTAGGGAACCACTTTGATGGTTTAGGATTTATTGGAACATAATTGTGATGCTCCCTAAGAGTGTTATAGCAATTTTCTAAGTTAGTAGTGCTAGCCTCAAGAGTGTCCAACCTAGCAAATATTTTTGCGAAAGAAATATCAGTTTGGCTAGGCAAGTTGTAAGTGAGGATCAATTTCTTTATAGCATTAATAGCATCATCCTCATTACATTGGAGGAAATCTCCTCCCACAACAGCATCTAAAGCATATCTATAACAAAGAGAAATCCCAAGGTAAAAACTGCTAAAGAACAAGCTTTGAGTCATTTTAGGCTCAGTTTTTTCATGTAGATCGGAGATTCTAGACCAAGCTTCCTTAAAACTTTCCTCAATTCCTTGTTTAAAAGTGAAAATCATTTCCTCGGGTGACATAGTGATTGGAGCAAGGCTAGACATAGTGGCACTCAAGATAGGAACTAATTTTTTTGTGTTTTTCAAATAAGAAAGCAAACTAGTAAAACTAAATTTTTTGTGTTTTTGAAGAACAAAACAAGCAAACAAAGAAAAAAGAAAACTAAGCAAAACAAAAACAACAAAGTAAAGAGATTGGCTATGAGGGACTCCCCTTGTGAAGATGTCCTTGACTCCCCGGCAACGGCGCCAGAAAATCGCTTGATGGCTCAATGCACGGCGCCCAGAAAAATACTTGATGGCGGTGTTGATGTAGAGCTCGTTGGGAACCCCAAGAGGAAGGTATGATGAGCACAGCAGCAAGTTTCCCTCAGTTATGAAACCAAGGTTTAATCGAACCAGTAGGAGCAAGGAAACACCCCAAAGGTGTTACTAGCTGAGCTTTGGCAGGGCACACTACCGGTGCTAGTACCAACGTGGAGACCTGCACAACACAACCACATAACTTTGTCCCCAACTTGCGATGAGGTTGTCAATCTCACCGTGTTTTGCTGAAAACAAAGGATTAAACGTATTGAATGGAAAGAAGTAAAAGTTAGCAGAAAGTAAACACAAAGCAGAAACAGTTTATAGATTGTATGTATAGAAAAAGGACCGGGATCCATAGTTCACTAGAGGTGGCTCTCCTTAAGATAGATAACACGCTAGGTGAACAAATTACAGCGGGGCAATTGACAAACACCGAGAAAGCAATACATGCATATACTAATCATCTTGACTCCGTTGAGACTTGAACGGGCATTACAACATTATACATAGACCGACATCCAACTGCATCTATGACTAATAATCCACCTTCAGGTTATCATCGGAACCCCCTCCAGTATTAAGTTGCAAGCAACAGATTATTGCTTTACGAATTGCATGTAAAGTAAACAATATGATTGTTCTATGAACAAAGGATTGTTGTTTTCTCCCTAGTAGCAACAGCACATCTAGTACCTTAGATATTTCTGTCACTTCCCAGTTACGAGGCATGAACCCACTATCGAGCATAAATACTAACTCTTGGAGTTGCTAGCATCTACTTGGCCAAGATAGCTACTAACAACGGAAAGCATGCAAGATCACAAATAACAAAGACATGATAGAATCAATAATCAATCTGAAATAGCATCTCAATATCCATCGGATCCCATAAACACAACATGTAGAATTACAAATAGATGATCTTGATCATGAACGGAGCTCACAAGATCTAAACATGAAAGCACAAAGGAGGAGAACCAGCCATCTAGCTACTACATGGATCCGTAGTCCAAGGATGAACTACTCACGCATCACACCGGAGGCTTGCATGGTGATGAAGAAGGCCTCCAGGGTGAATTCCCCTTTCCGACAGGGTGCCGGGAAGAGCTTCAGATCCCTCCCGATCTAGGGATGGAGATGACAGCGGCTACAGACTCTTTCGTGGATTTTTGATCGGGCGCTTAGGGTTTACATCCTGAGGGCATCTTATAGTCAGAAGGGGAGGCCGAGGGGGTGCCTGGGCTGGCCACACCACCCCCTGGCATGGGTCAGGCCTGGCCGCGCGGCCAGGTGGTGTGGCCGCCCTCTGGCCCCTCTCTGTCTCATATTCTGGCACTTGATGACATCCGGAAAAATAGGCACTTTGGCTTTTCTCCCGTCCAATTCCGAGAATATTCATTTTCTGACTTTCCTGGAACCAAAAACAGCAGAAAACAGGCAGTAACTCGTGGCTCTTGTTAATAGGTTAGTCCAAGAAATCATATGAAAAGTACTCCAAAGTTGGAACAAAACACAAGAAAGTGGATAAAACCAAGCATGGAACATCAAAAATTATAGATACATTTGCAATGTATCAGCCACCACTAGTGAACTATGGACCCCGGTCCTTTCTTTTATCATCAATCTACAATCAACTGTTTATTGCTTTCTGTTTACTTTCTGCAAACTATTACTTTCCTCCACACAATATGTTTAATCCTTTGTTTTCAGCAAAACCGGTGAGATTGACAACCTCACTGTAAGTTGGGGACAGAGTTCTGTAGTTGTGTTGTGCAAGATTCCACGTTGTTGCTGGCACCGGTAGTGCGCCTTGCCAAAGTTCAGCTAGCAACACCTTGGAGGTGTTTCCTTTCTCCTACTGGTTCGATTAAACCTTGGTTTCACAACTGAGGGAAAACTTGCTGATGTGCTCATCATACCTTCCTCTTGGGGTTCCCCAATGAGATCGATATATTTTGGGCCATCAAAGCTTTTTCTGGCGCCGTTGCTGGGGAGTCAAGGACATCTTCACAAGGGGAGTCCCTCATAACCAATCTCTTTACTTTGTTATTTTTGTTTTACTTAGTTTACTTTTGCTTTGTTTGCTTGTTTCTTTATCAAAAACACACAAAAATTAGTTTTACTACTTTGCTTTCTTTACTAAAAACACAAAAAAATGACTACTCTTGAAAACACTAAGTTGTGTGACTTAATTAGCACCAAAAACAATGATTTCATGAGCACACCTATTGCTCCACATGTTCCTGAGGCTACTTTCTTTGAAATTAAACCTGCTTTACTCAATCTTGTTATGAGAGAACAATTTTCTAGTATTGGTAATGAAGATGCTGCTGCTCATCTAAATAACTTTGTTGAACTTTGTGAGATGCAAAAGCATAGGGATATAGATGGGGATATTATTAAGCTTAAATTGTTCCCTTTCTCTTTGAGAGGAAAAGCTAAAGAATGGTTGAATTCCTTAACTAGGAATAGTATTGATTCTTGGAGTAAATGCAAAGATGCTTTCATTAGAAAGTACTATCCTCCTGCTAAGATTATATCTATGAGAAGTGAAATAATGAAATTTAAACAATCTGATAATGAACATGTTGCTCAAGCTTGGGAAAGAATGAAATCTTTGGTAAAGAATTGTCCCACTCATGGACTGACTGCCTGGATGATTATCCAAACCTTTTTTGCAGGATTGAACTATTCTTCAAGAAATCTATTGGATTCTGCTGCTGGAGGTACCTTTATGACCATTACTTTGGGTGTTGCAACAAAGCTTCTGGATAATATGATGGTTAACTATTCTGAATGGCACACTGAAAGAGCTCCACAAGGTAAATTCTGTTGAAGAAACCTCCTCCTTGGGTGATAAAATTGATGTTATTATGTCTATGCTTGTTAATGGGAAAGATCATATTGATCCAAATCATGTTCCCTTATCCTCTTTGGTTGCTCAAGAAGAGCAAGTTGATGTGAACTTTATAAGAAATAACAATTTTAGCAATAATGCCTACAGGAATAATTTCGGTAATAATAATTATATGCCATATCCTTCCAATAATGGTAATGCTTATGGAAATTCCTACAACAATAATAAGAGTGCACCCTCTGAACTTGAAGTTAAGTTTAAAGATTTTATTAGTAAACAAACTGCTTTCAATAAAACTATTGAGGAAAAACTCTCTAATGCTGAAAGAAATATAACATATTTGGCTGAAGCTCAATCTTGTTTGAATAAAATGGCTGCTAAACCTGAAACTATTGATAATCCCTTTGCTGCTACTAATGCCATACAAGTAAGAATTGATGAAAATGTTAGACTATTAGTTGAATTGCATGCTAAGTGGGAAAAAGAAGATGAAATTGCTAGAAACATTAGTGTTTCTACTATCACTACCACTAGTGTTGAGGCTAGTAATAGCTCTACTACTTTAGATGATAATTATGATTTTGGTCTTGATGGTTGCAACATCTCTGAAGTTATTAAGTTCCTACAAAAGCTTGCTAAAAGTCCTAATGCTAGTGCTATGAATATGGCCTTTACAAAACACATTACTAATGCTCTCATAAAAATTAAAGAAGAAAAGATGAAACATAAAGCTTCTATTCCTATAAAACAAGAAGATGGTTGGGAACCTATCATTAATATGAAAGTGAATGATTTTGATTTCAAAGCTTTATGTGACCTTGATAGTAGTGTTTCTATTATGCCTAGAAGGATTTATGATATGCTTGATTTGCCACCATTGGAAGATTGTTATTTGAATGTCCCACTTGATGATAATGCTAAAAAGAAACTCATGGGGAGTATTAATGATGTTCTTATTATGGTTAACAATGCCTATGTCCCCGTTGATTTCTATGTTTTGGATCTTGAATGCAATGCTTCTTGTCCTATTACTTTGGGAAGACCTTTTCTTAGAATTCTTGGTGTCATAATTGATATGAAAGAAGGCACCATTAAATATCAACTCCCACTCAATAAAGGTATAGAATACTTCCCTAAGAAGAGAGAGAAGATTTCTTTTTTCCTCTCCTATGAAAACAAAATTTGCTTTTAATGCTTCTTCATTTGAGAACACTTGATCTTTTTTCTTGCTTCTTATACCTAACTTAAAGGCGTTAAAGAAAAGTACTTATTGGGAGATAACCCAAAAGTTTTAGATGAGTCTTGAAAGTTATTACTTTATTAATAACCGCTCCTTATCCTTTTTATTTGCTTTTTGTGCCAAGAGTAACCTCTAATGAGAGAGAAGTAATGATTGGGAAAGTTGCTGTCCCGAAACAGATTTCTGTGCTTCACCGTAAAAATTCATGTAAAATATCTGTATGTAATTTTGAGGCGTGAATTTTTGTGCTTCTGCCCCAGGTTGTTATCTAACTTTTGTTAGTTCAACACTTTTCGATTTGAACAACAGAAGGTCTTCGAAAAATTCGTCTTTACCTGTTGGTCTGTTTTGACAGATTTCTGCCATTGTTTGCATTTGCTTCTTGTTGGTTCCTTTTGAGTTCTTTGGGGGAATTGAGATTTTTGAGGGAAGTGATACAGTATCTTGTGTTTTAATGGAAGTGTTATTGGTGTTGAAACTGAACCTAAAGACTTATTATCTTGAGTGCACTAATGTTGCTAATAAAGATTGTGTGAAGTTTTGTATAAAGAAAAACTTTCAAAGCTTTATGTGACCTTGATAGTAGTGTTTCTATTATGCCTAGAAGGATTTATGATATGCTTGATTTGCCACCATTGGAAGATTGTTATTTGAATGTCCCACTTGATGATAATGCTAAAAGAAACTCATGGGGAGTATTAATGATGTTCTTATTATGGTTAACAATGCCTATGTCCCCGTTGATTTCTATGTTTTGGATCTTGAATGCAATGCTTCTTGTCCTATTACTTTGGGAAGACCTTTTCTTAGAATTCTTGGTGTCATAATTGATATGAAAGAAGGCACCATTAAATATCAACTCCCACTCAATAAAGGTATAGAATACTTCCCTAAGAAGAGAGAGAAGATTTCTTTTTTCCTCTCCTATGAAAACAAAATTTGCTTTTAATGCTTCTTCATTTGAGAACACTTGATCTTTTTTCTTGCTTCTTATACCTAACTTAAAGGCGTTAAAGAAAAGTACTTATTGGGAGATAACCCAAAAGTTTTAGATGAGTCTTGAAAGTTATTACTTTATTAATAACCGCTCCTTATCCTTTTTATTTGCTTTTTGTGCCAAGAGTAACCTCTAATGAGAGAGAAGTAATGATTGGGAAAGTTGCTGTCCCGAAACAGATTTCTGTGCTTCACCGTAAAAATTCATGTAAAATATCTGTATGTAATTTTGAGGCGTGAATTTTTGTGCTTCTGCCCCAGGTTGTTATCTAACTTTTGTTAGTTCAACACTTTTCGATTTGAACAACAGAAGGTCTTCGAAAAATTCGTCTTTACCTGTTGGTCTGTTTTGACAGATTTCTGCCATTGTTTGCATTTGCTTCTTGTTGGTTCCTTTTTGAGTTCTTTTGGGGAATTGAGATTTTTGAGGGAAGTGATACAGTATCTTGTGTTTTAATGGAAGTGTTATTGGTGTTGAAACTGAACCTAAAGACTTATTATCTTGAGTGCACTAATGTTGCTAATAAAGATTGTGTGAAGTTTTGTATAAAGAAAAACTTTCAGGTGTATGGAAGGAATGATGTAATGAGATGAAGAATGGACTAAAGCTCAAGCTTGGGGATGCCACCCCGTGTCACCCCAAGAAATATTCAAGAGGTACAAGCATCAAAGCTTGGGCATCCTCTTCTTCATCAATAAAAATCTCAGGTTTTTTCCAAACACTTCATTTTTATTGTTTCATGCACAATTGTGTTGTTCTTGGAGCGTCTTTATTTTTATTTTGGTTTTTTGTTTGCTTGGTTTTATTAGTTTGCTGAATAAATTGGTTGGACCCCCTCTTTCCTACATTGGTTTTCAAATAGTTTGGTTTGGATTGGAAAAGAGTAGGAAAGCTCATGCTTAAGTGGTAAAAGGAGCTTGGTTTTGACTGTGGCCTATGCTTTGTCATGCCATGCTTGATATTATTTTGGCTTTATGCTTAGTATTCTTTGTTGTAGAATGACTTGTTATAAACAATTGAGATTGCGAAATGTGCCTTTGAAGAATCATGCCTTGTTTTAGCATATTAAATCATAGTATTGTGGTATTCTCCTTTGATGCTTTATTTGGGTTGACTTGGCGCATGATTACACCATGTTATGACTATCCCAAGTCACCATAGACTTTATTATCCTTTAGTTTTCAACTTGTAATATCACTTTATGCTTTGATTAATGATGTTTTGTCGCTCTGCATGATTATGGCCATTATTGCTCTCTTAGTTGGTCGCTCCTAGTCTTTTGCTAGCCTCCATAACCAAGTATGAGTTCCACTCATGCATCCAATTCCTAAAACCAAGTTATTCCAAAGAGTCCACCATACCTACCTACTAGCATATGCTATTCCAAGTATATTCATGTTTTTATCTACCTTCCGAATTAAACTTGTTATGAGAAAACTAGTGATTAAAGCTCTCACGAACTTGATGGCACACTTTACTTTTCTTGCCCTTAATAAACTTGAACCATTGTGTCGTCTATGTTGTATATGCTTGCACTTATTTGTTGGGGATTAGCAGAACCATGCTTTCATGGGGAACGCTTTCAACATTGCACTTGGTACTTGTACCTAGTTGATATCATGCTCTTTTGTATATGGATGTCGTCGGTGTGAAATGAAAGGGGAGCTTGTAAGTCCATGGAGTTATGTATATGTGTTAGAGAAACGCCTGTGCCATTGGTCTAATCCATGCTGACATGGTGGAAACCTGCAGCGTAACCATAATGAGCTGTCTATGAAGCATTCTTCTTATAAAAAAAGAGAGTCCTATATTGAGAAAAAGGAGAAAAAGAAAAAAAGTGATTATGAAAAGAGGAAAGAGAGAAAAAAGCACCATATTCCCATGGTAAATAAGAAGATTGCTGAGATGCTCGTTGTCTGCTTGCCTTGTCATTTTGATATGGGGATTCTTCCGTATCATCGGGCAAGGGCTACTACATGTGGTTCTCTATGATACACATGTACTTACGATGACAAGAACTTACCGTGACTAAGCTTGAGTAGCATGAGGAGCCCTCATACAAGGGACATGAGATTTCACTTATACTTCGCCAAGCATGTACACCATAGTTTGTTCACTTTAACCTTAATCACTTCAAGATGCTTATGGCATGATGGGGCAATAGGGGCACAGAGCTTAAAGCTATAAGTACCATAATTTTTGGAAGCTCTTTATGAGACTTGACTTCCTACTTCCTTCTATGAAGGCCTTTCTTCCACCATTATATTGAGTCTCCACCTTCTATCTTTATGCACCTACTTTGAGAGCATAGTGGCCATTCTTAGTTCTATGTGCATTGTCCCAAGACTAGTTGATTGATGCATAACTTGATATTGCTTGTTTTAAACTATTTGTATCTAGTCACTCTTATGACCTTTGAAGGTTTCCTATGCATTTATATTTGCTACTCTATGAGGGACAAGTTGAATACTATTATGCTATGTTTTCTTTATGTGAAACAAACAAACGACTTGCAAAGCATTGTTATTCATGAATATTTTGTTTGTGCCTTTTCATGTTGCATCATAGTTTCTTTGTCTTATTGCTAGAACTTTGTCTTTCACGTTATGATTGAAGTACTATGATCCCATCTTTGAATGTTTTACAAATACTTTGATAAAGTCTTTGATGGTGCATGTCACCTCAAAAATTATTCTTTCTTTTTATCACTTACCTACTCGGAGACGAGCAGGAGTTAAGCTTGGGGATGTTGATACATTACAAATGTATCTATAATTTTTGATGTTCCATGCTTGGTTTTATCCACTTTCTTGTGTTTTGTCCACACTTTGGAGTACTTTTCATATGATTTCTTGGACTAACCTATTAACAAGAGCCACAGTGCTAGCTGCCTGTCTTCTGCTGTTTTGGTTCTAGGAAAGTCAGAAAATGAATATTCTCGGAATTGGACAGACAAAAGCCAAAGTGCCTATTTTTTCGGAAGTCATCAGATGCCAGAGTATGAGATGGAGAGGGGCCAGGGGCCACCACACCACCTGGCCGCGCGGGCCAGGCCTAGCCGTGCCAGGGGGTGGTGTGGCCTGCCCAGGCACCCCCTCGGCCTCTCCTTCCGCCTATAAGATGCCCTCGGGATGAAAACCCTAAGTGCCCGATCAAAAATCCACGAAAGAGTCTGTAGCCGCCGTCATCTCCATCCCTAGATCAGGAGTGATCTGAAGCTCTTCCGGACCTCACGGGAGGGGAATTCACCCTGGAGGCCTTCTTCATCACCATGCAAGCCTCCGGTGTGATGCATGAGTAGTTCATCCTTGGACTACGGATCCATGTAGTAGCTAGATGGCTGGTTCTCCTCCTTTGTGCTGTCATGTTTAGATCTTGTGAGCTCCGTTCATGATCAAGATCATCTATTTGTAATTCTGCATGTTGTGTTTGCGGGGATCCGATAGATATTGAGATGCTATTTCAGATTATTTATTGATTCTATCATGTCTTTGTTATTTGTGATCTTGCATGCTTTCCGTTGTTAGTAGCTATCTTGGCCAAGTAGATGCTAGCAACTCCAAGAGTTAGTATTTATGCTCGATAGTGGGTTCATGCCTCTGGTAATCTGGGGAAGTGACAGAAATCTCTAAGGTACTAGATGTGCTATTGCTACTAGGGAGAAAACAACAATCATTTATTCATAGAACAATCATATTGTTTACTTTACACGCAGTTCGTAAAGCAATAATCTGTTTCTTGCAACTTATCTTTGATAATCGGGGGTTCGGATGATAACCTAAAGGTGGATTATTAGTCATAGATGCAGTTGGATGGCGGTCTATGTATAATGTTGTAATGCCCAATCAAGTCTCAAAGGAGTCAATATGATTAGTATATGCATGTATTGCTTTCTCGGTGTTTGTCAATTGCCCCGCTGTAATTTGTTCACCCAGCGTGTAATCTATCTTAAGGAGAGCCACCTCTAGTGAATTATGGATCCCGGTCCTTTTTCTTTACATACAATCTATAAACTGTTTCTGCTTTGTGTTTACTTTCTGCAAACTTTTACTTCTTTCCATTCGATACGTTTAATCCCTTTTTTTCAGCAAAACACGGTGAGATTGACAACCTCATCACAAGTTGGGACAAAGTTGTGTGGTTGTGTTGTGAAGGTCTCCACGTTGCTACTAGCACCGGTAGTGTGCCCTGCCAAGGCTCAGCTAGCAACACCTTTAGGGTGTTTCCTTGCTCCTACTGGTTCGATTAAACCTTGGTTTCATAACTGAGGGAAACTTGCTGCTGTGCTCATCATACCTTCTTCTTGGGGTTCCCAACGAGCTCTACATCAACACCGCACCAGCATTTTTCTGGCACCGTCAACACTGAGCCATCAATTATCAAGATCATCTATTTGTAATTCTTACATGTTGAGTTTGCGGGGATCCGATAGATATTGAGATGCTATTTCAGATTGATTATTGATTCTATCATGTCTTTGTTATTTGTGATCTTGCATTTCTTTCCGTTGTTAGTAGCTATCTTGGCCAAGTAGATGCTAGCCACTCCAAGATTTAGTATTTATGCTCGATAGTGGGTTCATGCCTCTAGTAATCTGGGGAAGTGACAGAAATCTCTAAGGTACTAGATGTGTTGTTGCTACTAGGGAGAAAACAACAATCCTTTGTTCATAGAATAATCGTATTGTTTACTTTACACGCAATGCGTAATGCAATTATCTGTTGCTTGCAACTTAATACTGGAGGGGGTTCGGATGATAACCTGAAGGTGGATTATTAGTCATAGATGTAGTTGGATTATGGTCTATGTATAATGTTGTAATGCCCAATCAAATCTCAAAGGAGTCCAGATGAGTAGTATATGCATGATTGCTTTCTCGATGTTTGTCAATTGCCCCGTTGTAATTTGTTCATCCAACATGTCATCTATCTTAAGGAGAGCCACCACTAGTGAACTATGGACCCCGGTCCTTTCTTTTATCATCAATCTATAATCAACTTTTTACTGCTTTCTGTTTACTTTCTGCAAACTATTACTTTCCTCCACACAATACGTTTAATCCTTTGTTTTCAGCAAAACCGGTGAGATTGACAACCTCACTGTAAGTTGGGGACAAAGTTCTGTAGTTGTGTTGTGTAGGATTCCACGTTGCTGCTGGCACCGGTAGTGCGCCCTGCCAAAGTTCAGCTAGCAACACCTTGGAGGTGTTTCCTTGCTCCTACTGGTTCGATTAAACCTTGGTTTCATAACTAAGGGAAAACTTGCTGTTGTGCTCATCATACCTTCCTCTTGGGGTTCCCCAACGAGCTCGATATATTTTGGGCCATCAATCGCCCATGGAGTAAGGTAGAAACTAGTGAGAAAATACGTCAAAGTTGAGGTCAGTACTGAATTGATCAACACCACTCGTCCATTTCTAGACATCATCTTCCCCTTCCAAGGTTTTAGCTTGCTCGCAATTCTATCGATGAGTTTCTACAGATTAGCCCTTGTTGGTCTTCGCACATCGAGAGGGAGGCCTAAATATTGACATGGAAAATTACCTGCTGAACCCCCAAACTCCTTGAGCACCTCAGATATGTCAAGGTTGTTGCACTGAATTGGATAAACCACACACTTGCTCAGATTTTCTTTCAATCCTAAAATTGACCCAAAGAGATGAAGGATTCTTTGCATGGCGATCATATCTTCCTTGATTGGATTCAGGAACAACACCACATCATTGGCATAGAAACTAGTTCTGGTTTTCGCTATCTTAAGAGCCAGCGGGGAGAGCAGCCCTACTTCAGTTTCCTTGACGAAGAGCTGCTGAAGCGGTTCCATCATGAGAATGAACAGCAAAGAGGAGAGCGGGTCTCCTTGCCGCAGTCCCCGCTTGTGCAACAACGTCCTACCCGGTATGCCATTCATGAGAATTTTCGAAGATGAAGTCGCAAGCACAACCGAGATTAGGTCGCACCAACGCTTCCCAAACCCAAACCACTTCAAAACCTCCAAAATGTAGCTCCAATGCACTGAATCAAAAGCCTTGGCAATGTCTAGTTTGAGGAACAACACCGAGTCTTCTTTCTATTGTGATTCCTTGATCAAATTCTTGATATATAGAAAATTATCTTGAATAGACCTAGTTTTCACAAAAGCACTCTGGTTGGTACAGACCAAAATTTTCAGCTCCGGTCCCAACCTAGCAGCCAACAACTTGCAAGCAATCTTTGCTATACTATGCATCAAACTAACAGGCTGGAAGTCATGCGTAGATGCAGCACCATCCTTCTTCGGCAACAGCACAATGTGGGCCGAGTTTAGTAGGTGTCATATGTTCCCTCTGAGCTGATGCAACTGTTGCAAAGCTAACACGACATCATTCTTAATAATAAGCCAACAATGCTTGAAAAGTACCCCTACGTATCCATCTGGGCTGGGAGCCTTCTCCCCATGCATATTCATTACTGCTGTTTTGATTTCCTCCTCAGAGAATTGGGCCTCTAACTGGGTGAGATCTACAATTGGCATTCCAAGAAACTCCTAGTTTAACCCAAATTCTTTTGCTATTCTTTCCCAATCAGATTCTTAAAGTGTTCTAATAGAATCTCGGCATTTGCAGCGTGATCAGTAACTTCTCCATTTCTCCCTATGAGGGTAGGGATGTGATTTTTCCGGCGCCTACCATTGCCACGTAAGTGAAAGAACTTTGAATTAGCTTTGAAACTTACACATACTAAAATCGAAGTACAATTACAATGACATTCATAGTACAACTACACCAAAAAAACTATATACAAAGTACAACCGAAAAATGTAGTACAAATAAACTGAGAAAACTGAAGTACAATTACAATGAAAATAGAGTATAAAATAGAAAAAAGAGTACAAATATAAGAAAAACAGAGTGCAAGTACATTAAATAGAGTACATACATTGTAAACGGAGTACTAATATAGAGAACACACCAGTCGGCAAGATGTGCCTAACAGAGGTGTTCTTGAGTATTTTCCGACGGCCACCCACTTCAAACGTCCTTAATATCATGCGCGTGATTCGCGGATTGATCTTCCATAGCTTGGGACCGCTTATTTATTTTGATAGTGTTACTTGTAATGTTCGTCTGCTTGCTTTCTTCCCTAGTTTTGTGGATCGATTGGCTGTGTGCATCTTAGTAATGCAAAGGCCTGGTGTAAACAGTGTTTTTAAGTAATAAAAGTGCCCATTTCCAAAAAAAGTTCCTCTAGTGCCGCATTTACGAAGAGTTCTTTTGCGGTACCCCAAATAAGTAAGAGCCCTCTATTTTACTGCACTGCGTCTAAAGGCCCCTAACTGTTTATACTAGTGTAAAAAAGAGACTATTATAATTTATAGTAGTTGACATCTGCACCGCAGTTAGACAGGCCAAAATTAGGCCCGGGCCCAATCTTTTTCCTGGCCCAGGTCATGAAAGCGAGCAGTGGCCGACCCAAAAAAATCACTGAATACCTAAATCGAGTGTAGTCGTTGTATGATTTGTTAATGGCCATCATATCACTTTGCCACGGTCTGATATAAGGTTTATATGTACCCTATGTGAATTATTTTCTACCTTGACTTGAATAGAAGAAAAAAACGAGAACTGGAGAAGTCTATCTGGCTGAGATATGAACTCACGGAAAGTGTGAGGGAACCATCTTCAGAAACTAGAGGGGAAAAAGCTACAAAAATAAATCAGACTAAGAAATGTTCCGTAGTATAGAAATGCCTGGAAAGACAAATAAAGTAGCTCACAGTACATATGGAAGTAGCACAAACAGAGTTCAAAAAACGAATGTAACACAAACAAGTAACTTGCACAGCTGTAGCTGGGACCAAATATAGCTCCGAGAATTCTACATTAAAGCTATTACCGATGATCACACATGCAATTCTTAGAATAAGTACTCCCTCCATCCAACAAAAGATGTTGTAGCCGTAGTACAATGCCTAATTTGCAAAAAAAAAATCTAAAATACATTCAAAACCTTTCATATTTGGCCTAAAACTGAAATTCCAAAGTGAAATCTTGTCTTATCCTTCCTCCCCACCGTTCGTCGTTCCTCGAGAGTCCGCCGCTACTCCGCTCGCCGTCAGAGGCCACCCGCAGGGGTCACCCCACCTGACCATACTCGTGTCGGAGGCCTCCCCGGGGGGTCGCCTGCTCCGTGCGAGCGGAGGTCGCCCATACGGCCACGCCGCTCGGGAGTGGAGGTCGCTCCTACGGCTGCGCCGCTCGATGGCAGAGGGCTGGTACCAGGGCGGGGGAGCAAGGCCTCGCAGCTCCAGTTCCCGCTCCGGCCTCCTCACCTTGTTCCCGTCCCCGATGTCGAGCTCGCCCCTGGTTCACCTCTTCGCCCATGTGGACCTCCTCGACGCTTCCTCGGTCCACATCCTGCACGCCGCTCCCGCAGCAGAAGCCCAAGTTGTGGCTCCAGCGAGTGTGTCGCCAAAGAGGAAGGCGGCTGCTACGGCGTCTCCAACTCTAGATGGTGTTGCTCCCGTCAGGTCATCGCTGAAGAAGGCACATTCAGCAATAAGAAAATTCATGTTAGATTCAGATAGCCTACCTAGGCTCTACGAAAATTCCAGCGAGTGTAATTATGTATAGAAACATAGGTTTGAATGAAACATCGGGTGGAAACATCAGGTTCGAATGAAACATCTAGATTCATGCTTGATGGAAAAACATCAGGTTTGAATGAATTCATTTCTGGAGTGATCCTGTATAGGTTTGAATGACCGATGGATTAATGCATTAGATAGTTTATAGATCTAGAACATCAGGTACCTTGATGAAGCACTGTCTGCAAGCACTGCCTACAAGCTGAATTTTGGGAAATTGATTCAACAGACAATTTTTTGACAAAATCCAATGACACTAGGAGTAGATGCAAACAAGTCCAGTTCATTGCGAAAATTTCAGGAGTAATTCAAAGAAGTGCAGTTTTAGTTTCAGTAATGCAAACAGTTCTAGTAATTCCCACATATTGCATTTCCTAGACAATTAAAGTTCAAGAATGACAATGAGAACAGAATTTGCTAGATAATTCAAGTTCTAGTAATTGAATCATTATTTGCTGGATAATTCAAGTTCCAGCATTTAATGTGATCTCATAATTTCAAATAATGCTCCAGTCAACCTCTACCTCAAGTATGTGAAGGTGCAAATAGAAATGATTTCAACATTATAACCAGCATACCTCAAAGTAATCGGCATTGACAAGATTTTTCAAAACAGAGAGTAGCATGATAGTGTAGTTTGACAGTATGAAGTAGTGCAATATTGCAGTATCTAATGGAGTACAACTTGCGGTCGACTCCATCGATCAATCTCCTCAGTTGCAGGCTGACAACTACAGCAGCTCACCACGCTCGCTTGTCATCCCGCTCGCCCAACGCGTCGTCCCTTCTCCATCAGCATGTGCCGCTCGTCCCCTGCAGCTGGCCATAGTGGATTACAACATAATAAGCAGAGCTTCATGGAGTACAATACATAGTGGTTTCTGGGACTCCTAGGGATTTAGTTCATAATGTACCTAATATTTTCAAACATAGCTTCATGGAATACAATACATATAGCTACATAATATTTTCGATGGATGCTAACAACATATGTATTGTTCATAATGACAGTAACTTTTTATCACGGTGCTGCTAGGTTTATATGATCAATCCTTTTCTAGATTCATGGACAACCAGATGTCTCAACTACGTTTGTGCATTATCATGGAAAAACTAACGCTAACACTAGAACATAATTACGGAACTGTATTCGTAATGGAAATTCTAAATGAAGAGACGATTTACTTATAACCTTCCTATTTATCAAAGTGAACTGTACTGCATACTATCTAAAGTTTTAAACTATGTTCTGTAGCTTCGTGACACAGTTATGTATAAACTGTGATTTGTAAACCAAGGTAATCACATTGTTTAAGAAAGACCAAATCATTTTGGCCTTTTTTATGTGGGTGGCTGCCACACATGAAAACTTATCAAGCTAATAACAGCCACCTCCACTAGTATTTGGAATAGTTGAGGGTTTCTGCTAAATGCAGTATATTTTCTAACGATTAACTATTAATATAGCTTACTATTTCATAAGGTATAGCAAATTATTTGTGCGAAATTGTATCTGCTTTCTTTCTCACAATGATATTAACCTGGTAGTGATGTTGCATACCCTGCAATCACTGGAACTGGATGATGTTTGTACTAACATCTAATGAGCATGACATATGGGTGCAGGGTTTAAATGCAGTGGTGAGTAATCCATCCGTCAAACAAGAGGCATACAATTCTCACTCGTCTCTGATTCATTTAGCAATTGAACAATTCTCAAGAGGAAATAATCTGAAACTTAGATTGAATTCTAAAACAGGAGTACGCCAAACATACTTATGGGAACAGAAACGTGCCGAGGGTGTCATGAAGGTCACCTTCGGCATCGGCTCGCTGTGGAGGAGACCTCCTGTATAGCTGCGGCGGCGTGCAGAGAATGGAGAGGGGCGGCGACGCGAGTGCGGGTAGGCGGTGGGGCAAACCGCGGCGGTGGCGACGGCCGTGCGGGAGAGAGGCGTCGACCATCCGGGAGAGCGGTGACGCAAGTCCGGGGAGAGCGGTGGCGCGAGTCCGGTTCGGAGAGAAGCCTAGCGGCGGCGCTCACGGTTTCATCGCTTTCCAGATCGACCGGTTTGGTCGAGTTTGTTTCAGGATCAATTGGTTTGGTTTTTTCCTACCAAATTACTAGTTGGGCCCTGTTGGACCTAATCTCTCTCAGCCGTTAGAATGGGCCTGCTGGACCTAATCTCTCTCAGCCGTTAGAATGGGCCTGCTGGACCTAATCTCTCTCAGCCGTTAGGGTGAGCGGTGTTGTAAAAGTAGTAAAAGGTGTTGTAAAAGTTGCATTGACGAAGCATCGAGGCGTCATCCCCTATGCACCTTGGGTTGCGAGCAGTCATATCGTGCAACGTTTTAGCTCGAGTGTGAGCGGTGGTATGTAGGGGCAGTGGCTCAAGATGTGTGGCGGTCTGCCTAGGGTGCGGCTGAGCAAAGGGAAGTCAAGGCGACGGCTCCGGGAATTCAATGACTCTTCATCAACTTTATGGAAGCAACCCGGGTTTGATCCTCTCATAGTAGTCATGACTTCTTCTCTTCGGCAGTGGTGCGGAGTTTGCCTGTGTTGTCGCGTCGACGTTGTGTCGCTTGGGCACCAAGGTTGATGTATCAGCATCACAATGGTGTGGCTCCCCTTCCTGGAGGGTTGGCTTCTTCACCTTGTTTCTCTCGTGTCTTCTCCTCCTATAAGACTCGTTTTCTCCCTGGCTTAGGTGACATGCCATCTGTTTTCAGTGGAATGGTGTTTTTTTTTTTTTTTTGAAACGAGGCAAAAGCTTGTTTGGCTTTGGCCCCGATTCAGGAGAGTAGTGTTCCTGTGGGATTGACTCACCTTGTTCCGGTTTTAGCCCGGTTTCCTGTTAATTCACCGGGCAGTTCCCTTCTCTTTTTTACTTAGGGAAAAAGATAAAATTTTGTCTTGGTTTTCAAAAAAAATTATACGGGGAGCGTTCTTCTCACTTCCTTGAACACAGTGGCACACGCGGGAAGTGCTGAAGAGACAGAGGTGAAAACACGCGTTGCCGCTCAACAGGGCTGAATCCTCCTGGGCAGCACAAGCGAGATGTGATCCAGCTGCCGCTAAGTACCTTGAATAGGAGTTTACAGTTCAACTGCGAGACTAGTGAATCCATTGTCGTAATCGTGTGTATGTGTACATTGCTATTTATTCTTATTTTTTACATAAAAGAATGAATGAGTCCCGACAAGAAATGAGGTCAACGCTAGCATGTGTATACCCTGCCTTCTCCCTACTGCACTCTGCTCTACGTGTAAAATCGATCGACGCTGCACTCAAAGTGCACCGTACCCGATCGAAGCCTTAACCGGATCTCTACGCTACGGCATGTAGCACTCGGGCGGCGAGCCGTCGGGGAACCTCCTGTTGTCGGCACAGTAGTTGTAGACCATGTAGTTGTCCCGCGCCCACTTCATGTTCTGCTGCGCCGTCGCGTCCATCTCCTGGTCGTAGTAGCCGTACCCTCCCGGCGACGACGCGGTGACGGTGAAGTTGCGGTACTGCGCGACGAAGGGCGCCGCCGACCAGTCCGTCTTGACGCGGCCGCCCTGCGTGGCCCAGTCGTCGGCGTTCCACAGGCTCCCGTACAGCCGCATCGGCTGCGACGACGGGTACGCCACGACCCTGTCCGCGTGGTTCTTCAGCTCCCGGATCGGCGTCCCGTCCACCAGCACGCTGCGGCAGTTCACTTGGACTGTCAGTTTGGTGATCGAGCCATGGATGGATCATCATCTAGGGGTTTTGGTGCGTGGGTAGTACTCACAGGATGTGCAGGGAAGTCCAGACGATGGAGTAGGTGTGGAAGTCGGTGGTGGGGTCGAACCAGAGGTGGAACTGCTGCTCCTTGCGGCCGGTGCCGTTGGTGTAGATGTTGGTGTGGAGCGTGTAGGGCTGCCCGCTCAGGTTGCCCAGGAACTCCAGGTCGATCTCGTCGTGGTTCGCCCATGACCCCTCCGACATGAACTGCATGAGCCCGCGCGCGTAAATGCAGATTAGAGTTGCACATTGATCGATCGGTTCGTCTCGATCATGCGGGGACTTACATAGCAGGTGGTGACGGTGCCGGCGGAGTTGTTGGGCACGAGCTTGATCTGCAGGTCGGTGCGCGCGTACATGTACGTGTCCTTGGACCGGAAGCTCGAGCCGGAGTTGCGGTCCAGCGACAGCGAGATGACCTGCCCGTCCTGCGATACGCTCCCGCGGCCGCCGCCGCCGCTCCAGTTCACCTCCAGGTGGTCGTCGACTCTGCCCTCGGCTGACGCTGTCCGCGCGACGGTGCAGAGCCCCACGAGCACCGCCAGCACGCAGCAGGCCTCCATCTTCGAGCCCACCGACATGGCTTAATTATTAAGCTTCGGTACGTAGCTGCACGCCTGCACCTAGCTCGTCGCTCAAAGAGTTGGGCGGGGAAGGGGATCGCAGTGATCGATCGATCGGTGCGTGTCTCGCCGATCAGGCTTATATAGACTTCGGGCAGACGACGGTGGCGGGTGGTTTGGGGAATAATGAGAGGAATCGATCGAGGTGGAGGAGGATGACAGCCCAGGGCCCAGGCACAGCAGAGGCGAGGTGCATGTTCGTGTCCCGGGGCGCAAGCATGTGGGCTGGCGCGGAGGACGGCGAGGGGAGGCATGCGATGCGCGAGACTGGCCATTGCCTCGTGCTTCGTCGTCGTCGGGGAAAGCGCACGTCTCTTTTGGTGAGAACAATGACGCACGCGCGCGGCCTGCAGCGTCGTGAAACGTGTGAGGCTCCCAGAGAATGGGGAGGCCACGCCACGCCACAAAAACGGGGAGGCCACGCCACGGTTTCCTCCAGCTGAAATTGCATTTCCACATAGATAAAGCAGCGCCGGAAATCAGAAATGCTATATCAGGCTCATGCATGTAAATATACAATCCCTCGTGTAAGTCAACACCTGGCATTATCTATGCTGTCCGCTGGTTTGAGATTCGTGCTAGCAACTTTGTGCCTAGCAATGACCTCGTTGAAGACATTGTTTTGTGAGCGAGGACTTTCTTCAGGGTGAAAACCTATGATCTTTGATCGGGTAACGACGGTGTTTGGGCACTGTTTTTTTTCTTAAAAGCGTTGTTATTGGAGTGGTGGACTACTGGTGTTGTTCTGATGGTGTCAGTGTTGTTGTTTTGATGATTAGTTCTCTGTAGCGGGACTTTTTTTTTTTCTAATTTTTCTTTCTTTTTTCTGAGCTGTGTGCATCCGTAGAGCTGCTAGGGCATGCGTTGTTGCAGAGGCTGGGTGTAATTGGTATCACTGTGATATTAATATATACTTTTTTCCAAAAAAAAAACCTCTGTCCTCTCTAATTCTTAAGCCCATTGTGCATTGTTGCATAACGTCTTCTACGTTTTCAAATATTTTTACCAATTCCGTTGTGTTTCACATCTCAATTAAACTGTATACTAGCTACTTATAGGAGTAGTTTACTATCGGTATCATATTCATCAAAAGCAATATGAAGATCCATAGTTCTCCTTCATACAAGTTGCATTCAAGATACAAGAAAGATTCAATTTTCACAGCATCAAGATGGATCGATTCAATTGATGTATTTTTTATTTTCTTCAGAGATTAGTTCAAGATTCAGCTCGTGTGTCAATGAAATTAACAGTTCAATCAATATCTAAAGTTTCATCACACATTCATACACAAAAAATACATAGACTCATAGGAGATTTAATCAGAGAATTGAAGCTGCATTGAATCTTGGCAGATTCAGGCAAGATTCAATCGCAACAAAAAAAAATAGTTTCATGTAGCAGCAAAATCAACACCGAAAACATCAGAGCCAAGAAAATTTATCACATAGAATAGGATCAGCAAGCATGCATGTATATTGATGAAGATTTACAAATAGATATGTATGCCCACAATGAAATTTTTGCAGTTTTTAAATTATTATTTTACTGTAGGCATAATAAAGGGCTTAATGTTGCCCGAGCACCATTTCCACTTTTCGATCGTCCACTTCTATGAATACTCAAAATACATCTTTTTTTCGAGATTGCTCAAATTACGTCTTAAAAGCAAGTCTAAAATATTTATTGTTGTACATAGAATTTCCTCACCTATAGACTCCACGACACCCACACGCACGCACGACGTGAAATGGATGCAGAGGCACTAGAAACTCCAAATGGAGGCTGAGGCCCAGGAGTCCTTTATTTCTTAAAATTCGAAGATCATATTTCAAAGGTTCAAAGGAAATATGGAAAAATCCTTGATAGAGTGAATGATGTATACTACAAGCGTGAAAAATCTCCATGTCCAAAAATGCGAGAAAAATCTCAGTATGAAATACTTTATATTCTAGCCTACACAAAAAGGACAGAATTGTAATCTAAGTATAGTGAACAGTGGATATTAAAAACTACTTCCTCCGTTCCTTAATATAAGGTGTATAGTTTTTTGTGAAAAGTTTCATAATATAAAGTGTATAGAGTATTCTAAGATTTGTTCCTCTTATTTAGTAGGTAATTAATCCGATCAGGAGAGAATGGATACCCATATTTCGTATGTTCCCTTTATATCATGTCAATCACTTGGGGTATTCACGTCCAAAAAGCAACGAAATTTGTCCTCTCAGCCTGTGCGCTAATATTCGTGCAAGAAAACTATACACCTTATATTACGGAACGGAGAGAGTATAAAAGTTCCCTATTGTAATTTTGTGCAGTCTAGGATATAAAAATTTCGCAATGAGATTTTGCACATTTGTACGAATACATCATTGACTACATCTATATTTTTTTCAGTATTTTTTGAAACTTATAAATATGAAATTTTAAGAATAAAGGGCCTCCTAAATATCGGGTCCATTTGTTCACTCTTCGTAGAGGCACATGTTATTTTTCTTAGCGTGTTCTGGCAGTTCTCGATCGTAGTGGAAAACAGTTAGCTGCGGATACCTGTTGATACCGCAGAGAGTAAGAGGGAGCGAATCTCTTCCAGAGAGAGAGAGAGAGAGAGCTGTTGGCAGAGACGAATGTGGCACAGTCGTACAAACTCTTAATATTCTCTTTGATACAGCCATGTGGGTTTGAAATTGACCTTATACATGTGCCACGATACATCTGTCAGTTAGAAAACTGTGGCACGGTGCAGTTCTTTTACTTATCACCTGAAACTTGATGCTCAATATTATCTCCTGGTGCACCGACCACACACACCTGCACAGCTCCCACCACCGACGATGGAAAGCAGCACAGTATTTTGTTTTTCAGAATGCACAAATATTTCTTTTAGCAAATGATTGAGAATGAGCATTTCATTAGGACGAGCAAAGCAGCACGGGTGGTATTCCGGGCTTAGATCATTAGGCCTTGGGCCTTCTTGCAGGATATTGGAAATAGGCCCATTACAGGCCACCAAAGCCCCTTTTCTTGCTCGCGTGGGCCCGGTACACCGTCAAAAGAACATTGGCTTTCATTTGGTGATTTGGAAAGATGACTCTGCGTCGGCGGCAAGGACGAAGTCCAAAACCCAAAATAGAGGGAGATTTTTTTTTCTTGGACTTTGTATGTACTCAAGATGGAGATGAGAGGTGAGGACAAGATGATGAATAAGTTCTTTTCGGTCCCATGTTTGCTATCGCTCCCTGGAGAGTCTCAAGCTGATCAAGGGGGGGTCCGGCACCCCTACCCAGCCTTGGACCCACTTGTTTGGTTGATACGAGTGGGGTTTTATGTTTCAATCTATAGTTTCGGTGATGTTCGGGTTCTGACCATCTCATGGTGGAGGACATTTCTGCTTCGGGATAACGCTCCGTGGAACAATCTGATGTGGAAAGCATGATGGTAAGGCTCGGTCTTACCAAGGACAATCTAGATGATGTTGTTTTCGAGAAAACGGAGAAGCAATCGGAGGAGGCCACACGATGGCTTGCGGTGGCGAAGGTGCACACGGAGATGAAATTTAGTCACTTCTAGTTCTTCAAAAACATGAGGCCAGCTTGGAATCTCGCGAAGGAAGTTAAGATAAGAGTGATCGGCCGTTTGCATGTTTAGGACATGGGGAGAAAGTAATGGAGGCAAGCCCATGGGAGTTTAAGGGAAAGGTTGTTTTGATTGCTCCATATTTACCAAGCCGTCGACTATCGAGCTGAATGCTCATGTGGATTCAGATCCATGATTTGCTAGACGGTTTTAAAGGCCTACTGATAATGCTAGCCAGAAAGGTTGGATAATATGTGGAGATTGAACCCCCAACGGCTGATTTTGTGGGAAACTATTACAAGGCTTGAGTTAGAATTGATGTTCATAAGCATCTTCGAAGGATGGTCTCTATCATTTGGATTCTAAGAGGAAACTATTCTTGGTGTGCAGTTTCTGGCATGCTAGGATATATACATGAGGAACATCGGGATGGCGTCCATGATCGAGGAGGTCTGTCTGCATGTCGGGAAAGAGGACGGGTCCTTGTCGAGGAGGTAGAACTGGTGCTAGAGGTGGTTACTCACCTGATGATTTGGTAGGAATGGGCAATGAGAATGTTGACGATGACATGAGCGAGGATGGTCTTCTCTACAAGCCGAACAGGAAGCGTCTGACACTCCCACCTCCGGGATTAGCTACTGATGTGCAGGCGGGAAAAGTGTGCACCATGCTCATGAGGTTTGAATCTTGGGGGAGGTCAGCATACAAGTTGTTGCACCAAGCCCACCTATGAAGAGAGAGCCGAAGAGAGTCAAAACTAATCTTGCGAACAATGCAACGGTTTTAGAAGTCAACAAGGCAACATGTCTTAATTGGAAGACTCCACGGGGAGTAGCGCCAGGGGCAATAAATCCTTTAAGTTTGAACTATCGCAGAGTTGGCAACACTTTCAACTATCGCGGAGTTGGCAACACCGTGATAGTTCGTGGAATGTGCGACATCATGCATAGATCTTGGCCACCCATTATTTGTATCTTGGAAACTCAAGTACGTGAAAAAAGGTCTGGAAATTTGTGTCATACTCTTGGTTTTGATAATTCTTATGGAGTGAGCATTGAGGGTAGAAGTGGGGCCATGTGCTTGTATTTGAACAATTCCATCAATATTAGTGTCACCAAGTTTTCTTGTTACCACATTGCTACTGTGATTTCAGAAGGAAACAACACTGTCTTGGAGACACTAATATTGATGGAATTATGAGATATAAGACATGGGAAATGACGAATCATATGAGGGCTGGCTCTGATCTACCATGATTATGCATGGACGACTTTAATGAAGTTTTAAAGCGAGGAGAACATATGAGTGTGTGTGATCATGATGAAAGCCAAATGGAGGTTTTTGGGACGTTGTGGATTTATGTGGCGCATGTACATTCGGTTGGATTGTTCATTTAAGAAAAAGGTTACCGACGGTCATTATTGCAGAGCTCGCTTAGACATACCACTTGTATCCCCTTGTTGGTGTGAGGGATTTCCCTTTGCTACATTGGGACATTTGACAGCAGCAGCTTCCAATCACTCGCGAATTATGTTACAAACAAAGGATCCGATGGAGAGGGTTAATATATTCGGAACAAGACATTTTAATATGAGATCATGTGGGAGTCGCACTCTGAACTATTTCCGCCAGTGGAGCAGGTGTGGCATAATCACGGTGCAAGTACTTCCCTTAAAAATGTGTAGGACAAACTGACTTTATTATCTCAATCGCATATAGGATGGAATACCACAACCTTTGGTAACATAACTAAGATCAGGAAATCACACATCAAGATGCGAACCGGTACCGTACGGAGAGGAGAGAGAGAAGGCAGCGGTGACGCCACCGGTCCGTCCCATCTCCAGTGGTCTTAGGGCCTTGGAGGCGTGGCGGACCACGACCCCTCGCCGGCGAAAGGTCTCTGTGTTTTGTTTACACTGTTTTCAGGGTCTTCTTCAGGATATTTAGGCGGCGGCTACGTTCTGAAGTCAGAATAAAGTTCTCCCCGCCCTATCCTCGCTCTGGTGGTGCACCTAACATCGGTGAAGGGCGTGTGGAGTCGTGTGTCCGACGGATCTCTTGGGATCCGGTCATTTTTCGTTTTCGTTGGTGTGTTTTGAGGTCAGTCTCTTTCGATCTATGATGGTCATCTTCGGTGATGGTTGCTGCTTTGGTGCGCTAATCCTTTGGGGGCTTAGCACGACGACTTCCCGTCGGTCTACTAAAACAAGCTCTACTACGACAAGTTTTGCTTGGCTCCGGTGATGGAGGGGCGAGGACGGCGGGGCGTCTTCGGCTTGTCCAGTGTTTGTAGTCGTCGCTAGGTGGTCCAATGACCTATCTGTAATTTCTATTAATTTTATGGCTCTTTGTACTATTGTTGATGATTATTAATAGATCGGTGGAATTTCCTAAAAAATATATTTTTTAGACTCCCAAACAGACAGGTCCTAGTTATGAGGAAATAAAGTTCAAGATTGTTTGGTGGACCTGAATTTTAGAGAAGAGGTGATGTGGATGAAGGGGTTTCGTGGCAAAAATAAATTTTTCTACTACAAGAAAAGATCTATCTATGAAGAAGTACAGTAACGAGCGGGATATTGTGATCATACCTTTGAAGACTGAGAAAGCGGGAATACGTTCCCGCACAAACGTTGCTAATGAAGCCGATCGTCATAGACCTTAAGGTTTAGAAGGTTCAAGCGTCTAGCACCCCTATTGGTGATGCCTCGTCGAGCTTTAGAGGCCTCCGGTGTAAAGGACGTCTCCCAAGCCCCAGTCTAGCAAGGCAGTGAGAGAAGAAGATCTGGACCGATTCCAGTGGCATGACGGTGTGTGCTGGGTGGAGAAACATCTACTTCATGTAGCATTTTCCTAACTTGGGAACATGCTGAGAGGGAGAGAGGGAGGGAAAGAAAATGGCATATGCCAATTGTGGGATTGAGTTGGAGAAATTAGGGAGATGGGCACCACTGTATATAGGAAAAACTAGGGCACTCCTACCCTCCAAGTCCCGGGGTGGGACTAAACCCTTGGGAGGGTGGGAGGAGGTGGTCGGCCGGTGGGGATGGTCCTGACGCGCTGGCCCACCTAGTGGTCGGCGGCGCTAGGAGCCCTCCCACCCCGCGCACCCTAGCCCACTAGGGTTTGGCTGCCTCCCCCTCTTGGGCCCTCTTCCCTCTAAGGGAAGGCCCATGTGGTTTTTTTTCCTTTTATTTTTAAATAAATATATATTAATATTATTTCACAATTAAATATTAAATACATTATTTAATTTCCCCTTTTTCAAAACTTCTTTTGAACGGACTCCAAACACTTCAGTATTCTCTCGGGAATCATTCTGATTCTCTCTTCCTATTTCTCTATCGGTATTAGATCAACTTGTAGCATCAATTCACCTTTAGCGTGACACTCTTACGGTTTGGGGATGTTCAGGTATGAAGGGGATCACACCTGATCTTTGATCATCAGCAGTATCTGGAAATACATGACGATCCCTGCTCATTCCACGACACCATGTTGTTCGCTTGAACCTTCTAAACATCGAGTCTGGTTCCCTTTTCACAAAGATACCTGGTTTGTCCAAGACCTGATCTCATGTATCTCATACATTTCAATCTTGTTACTGATAAACGCTTTTACTCGTTCCCATGATAACACATCCTTGTGACCTAGTCACATGCTTGCAAGCTCATTGATGTGGTCTCTCCGAGTGGGCTTAGAGTATCTATCCATCACTCGGATAGGCAAATCCCGATCTCAATCACACGCCTGAACCATTCCTCTGGAATACCTGAAACACACCTTTATGGCCACCCAGTTACGTATATGACAGTTGATGTGATCAAAGTAGCCACGGGAGATAGTGATTAAACATGATCTCACAGTCGAAGTAGTATTAAGTTACTATGCTTTGCTAGATATCACAATGCTGAACTTTGTGACTAGATCACTGATGGCCCAAAATATATCGAGCTCGTTGGGGAACCCCAAGAGGAAGGTATGATGAGCACAACAGCAAATTTTCCCTCAGTATGAAACCAAGGTTACCAATCCAGTAGGATCAAGGAAACACCCCAAAGGTGTAGCTAGCTGAACGTTGGCAGGGCACACTACCGGTGCCAGCAGCAACGTGGAGACCTGCACAACACAACCACAGAACTCTGTCCCAAACTTGCGATGAGGTTGCCAATCTCACCGGTTTTGTTGAAAACAAAGGACTAAACATATCGAATGGAAGGAAGTAATAGTTTGTAGAAAGTAAACACAAAGCAGTAAACAGTTTATGGATTGTATGTAAAAGAAAGGACCGGGATCCATAGTTCACTAGAGGTGGCTCTCCTTAAGATAGATAACATGCTGGGTGAACAAATTAGAGCGGGGTAATTGACAAACATCGAGAAAGCAATACATGCATATACTAATCATCTTGACTCCTTTGGAACTTGATTGGGCATTACAACATTATACATAGACCGCCATCCAACTGCATCTATGACTAATAATCCACCTTCATGTTATCATCCGAACCCCCTCTAGTATTAAGTTGCAAGCAACAGATTATTGCTTTACGAATTGCGTGTAATGTAAACAATACGATTGTTCTATGAACAAAGGATTGTTGTTTTCTCCCTAGTAGCAACAACACATCTAGTACCTTAGAGATTTCTGTCACTTCTCCAGATTACCAGAGGCATGAACCCACTATCGAGCATAAATACTAACTCTTGGAGTTGCTAGCATCTACTTGGCCAAGATAGCTACTAACAATGGAAAGCATGCAAGATCACAAATAACAAAGACATGATAGAATCAATAATCAATCTGAAATAGCATCTCAACATCCATCGGATCCCCACAAACACAACATGCATAAATACAAATAGATGATCTTGATCATGACGGAGCTCACAAGATCTAAACATGAAAGCACAATGGAGGAGAACCAGCCATCTAGCTACTACATGGACCCGTAGTCCAGAGATGAACTACTCACGCATCACACCGGAGGCTTGCATGATGATGAAGAAGGCCTCTAGGGTCAATTCTCCCCTCTGGCATGGTGCCGGGAAGAGCTTCAGATCCCTCCCGATCTAGGGATGGAGACGACGGCGGCTACAGACTCTTTCGTGGATTTTTTTGATCGGGTGCTTAGGGTTTTCATCCCGAGGGCATCTTATAGGCGGAAGGAGAGGCCGAGGGGGTGCTGGGGTCGTCCAGACCACCCCCTGGCGCAGGCCAGGTGGTGTGGCCGGCCCCCAGCCCTTCTCCGTCTCGTATTCTGGCATCTGATGACTTCCGGAAAAATAGGCACTTTGGCTTTTGTCCCGTCCAATTCCGAGAATATTCATTTTCTGACTTTGCTGGAACCAAAAACAGTAGAAAACAGGCAGCTGGCACTGTGGCTCTTGTTAATAGGTTAGTCCAAGAAATCATATGAAAAGTACTCCAAAGTGTGGACAAAACACAAGAAAGTGGATAAAACCAAGCATGGAACATCAAAAATTATAGATACATTTGCAATGTATCAACATCCCCAAGCTTAACTCCTGCTCGTCCTCGAGTAGGTAAGTGATAAAAAGAAAGAATAATTTTGAGGTGACATGCACCATCAAAGACTTGATCAAAGTATTTGTAAAACATTCAAAGCTGGGATCATAGTACTTCAATCATAACATGAAAGATAAAGTTCTAGCAATAAGACAAAGAAACTATGTTGCAACATGAAAAGGCGCAAACAAAAGATTTATGAATAACAATGTTTTGCAAGACGTTTGTTTGTTTCACATAAAGAAAACATAGCACAATAGTATTCAGCTTGTCCCTCATAGAGTAGCAAACATAAATGCATAGGACACCTTCAAAGTTCATAAGAGTGACTAGATACAAATAGTTTAAAACAAGCAATATCAAGTTATGCATCAATCAACTAGTCTTGGGACAATGCACATAGAACTAAGAATGGCCACTATGCTCTCAAAGTAGGTGCATAAAGGTAGAAGGTGGAGACTCAATATAATGGTGGAAGAAAGGCCTTCATAAAAGGAAGTAGGGATTCAAGTCTCATAAAGAGCTTCCAAAAATTATGGTACTTATAGCTTTCAGCTCTCATTGCCCCTATCATAAGCATCTTTAAGGTGATTAAGGTTAAAGTGACACAATTAAGAGGATATGCTTGACAAGTTATAAACCAAAATCTCATGCCCCTTACTTACAAAGACCGAACCTCATGCTACTCAACTTTAGTCACGAGTAATCTCTTGTCATTGTAAGTACATGTGTATCATAAAGAACCACCAACGGGGTACCCCTTGCACATGATACAGGAGCTATCCTATAATAAAAATGACAAGACAAGCAGACAATGAGCATCTCAGCGATCTTTTTATTTGCTATTTGCATAGGTTTTTATTGAGGATGCTTCATAGAGTGCTCATTATGGTGATGCTGCAAGTTTCCACCATGATTAGGCATGGCTTAGTCTAGCGGCCCAGGCCTTTCTCTAACACACATACAAACTCTATGATCTTACAAGTTCCACTTGTATTTCACACCGTCGGGATCCATAAGCAAAAGAACATGATATCAACGGCGTACAAAGTACAAGTGCAATGTTGAAAGCGTTCCCCATGATACATGGTTCTGCTAATTTCAACTTATAAAGCGCAAGCATATACGCAACAAATAAGGACCCAATGGTTTAAGTTTATTAGGTGCAAAAAAAGTAAAGTGTGCCATCAAGTTCGTGAGAGCTTTAATCACTAGTTTTCTAATAACAAGTTTAATTTGGAAGGTAAACAAAAGCATGAATATACTTGTAATAGCATAAGCTAGTAGGTAGGTATGGTGGACTCTTTGGAATAACTTAGTTTAGGGAGTTGGATGCATGAGTGGAACTCATACTTGGTTGTGGAGGCTAGCAAAGACTCGGAGCGACAAACTAAGAGAGCAATAATGGTCATAATCATGTAGAGCGACAAAACATCATTGATCAAAGCATAAAGTGATACTACAAGTTGAAAACTAAAGGATCATAAAGGCTATGGTAACTTTGGATAGTCATAACATGGTGTGAGCATGCGCCAAGTCAACCCAAATAAAGCATCAAAGGAGAATACCACTATACTATGCTTTAATATGCTAAAACAACGCATGATTCATCCAAGGCACATTAAGCAATCTCAATTGTTTATAACAAGTCATGCTACAGCAAAGAATACTAATCATAAAGCCAAAACAATATCGAGCATGGCATGACAAAGCATAGGCCACAGTTAAAAACAAGCTCTTTTTACCACATAAGCATGAACTTTCCTACTCTTTTCCAAACCAAACCAAACTATTTGCAAACCAATGTATGAAAGAGGGGGTCCAACCAATTTATTTAGCAAACTAAGAAAACCAAAGAAAACGAAAAACCAAAACGAAAACGAAGAAGAAGACGCTCCAAGAACAACACAACTGTGCATGAAACAATAAAAATGAAGCGTTTGGAAAAAACCTGGGATTTTTATTGATGAAGAAGGGGATGCCTTGGGCATCACCAAGCTTTGACTCTTGTACTTATTGGATATTTCTTGGGGTGACACGCGTGGCATACCCAAGCTTGAGCTTTAGTCTATCCTTCATCTCATTACTCATTCCTTCCATACACCTGAAATTTTTCCTTCATACAAAACTTCACACAATCTTTATTAGCAATATTAGTGCACTTAAGATAATAAGTCTTAAGGTTAAGTTCTAACACCAAATAAACTTCCATTAGAACACTAGCTACTGTAGCACTTCCCTCAAAAATCTCAATTCCCCAAAAGAACTCAAAGAGGAACCAACAAGAAGCAAATGCAGAAAATGGCAGAAATCTGTCAAAACACATCAGCAGGTAAAGACGATTTTTTTCGAAGACCTTCTGTTGCTCAAATCAAAAAGTGTTGAACTAACGAAAGTTATATAACAACCTGGGGCAGAAGCACAAAAATTCACGCCCCAAAAGGACGTTCAGAGATTTTATACCAATTTTTACGGTGAAGCACAGAAATCTGTTTCAGGACAGCAACTTTCCCAATCATTACTTCTCTCTCATTAGAGGTCACTCTTGGCACAAAAAGCAAATAAAAAGGATAAGGAGCGGTTATTACTGAAGTAATAACTTCCAAGACTAATCTAAAACTTTTGGGTTATGTCCCAATAAGTACTTTTCTTTAACGCCTTTAAGTTAGGCATAAGAAGCAAGAAAGAATCAAGTGTTCTCAAATAAAGAAGTATTAAGATCAATACCAGAAATATTTTCAACAAGGCAAGGTATATCATCCAAATAAGTTCTAGAGGATCCTCTCTCAGTGCTCTTAGGTTCACTACTTTCATCAAACGGGTTTTCAGGAATGATTCAATCAAGATTCTTTTCTATGGCTTCATGCATTGCTACTAGTTTAAAGGGTATTGGTATCTTAGATTCCTCCCCATTAGGTTTGGTTTTGTTCATCTTTTCTCGTGTACCAACAACATCTACACATGAGCCTAACATATTGAAACGTTCAAAGACTTTCCTAGCTTCCTTGGCAACATCATAGAACTCTTTAAACAAAGTTTCTAGAATAAAATCCCTCTTTTCAGGGTCCTTAATTTCTTTAAGCTTAAGAAACATTACTTGCATTAAGGGGTTGAGGTTAACAAACCTAGCTTCTAACATATGAATTAAAGAAGCTGCAGCAATCTCATAGTTTGGAGCAAGTTCTGCAAGGGATCTATCCTCAGTATCCTCATGTTTACTAACATGATTAAAGAATTCTTCAATATTATCTTTCGCAATTATAGAACCACTACCAATTGAAAGGTCTTTTAGGGTGAATTTAGGGATCAACATGGTGAGCTAAGGAAGAGGTGACAACTAAAGCAGACTTAATTTTTTGTGTTTTTAATAAAGAAAGCAAACTAGTAAAACTAATTTTTTTGTGTTTTTGAATAAAGAAACAAGCAAACAAAGCAAAAAGAAACTAAGCAAAAAAAATAACAAAGTAAAGAGATTGGTTATGAGGGACTCCCCTTGTGAAGATGTCCTTGACTCCCCGGCAACGGCGCCAGAACATATCTTTGATGGCGCGTGGTTGACGTGGGAGCTTCTTCTACTTCAGTCCCCGGCAACGGCGCCAGAAAATATGCTTGATGGCCCAAAATATATCGAGCTCGTTGGGAAACCCCAAGAGGAAGGTATGATGAGCACAACAACATGTTTTCCCTCAGTATGAAACCAAGGTTATCAATCTAGTAGGAGCAAGGAAACACCTCAAAGGTGTAGCTAGCTGAACGTTGGCAGGGCACACTACCGGTGCCAGCAGCAACGTGGAGACCTGCACAACACAACCACAGAACTCTGTCCCCAACTTGTGATGAGGTTGTCAATCTCACCGGTTTTGCTGAAAACAAAGGATTAAACGTATTGAATGGAAGGAAGTAATAGTTTGCAGAAAGTAAACACAAAGCAGTAAACATTTTATAGATTGTATGTAAAAGAAAGGACCGGGATCCATAGTTCACTAGAGGTGGCTCTCCTTAAGATAGATAATATGCTGGGTGAACAAATTACAGCGGGGCAATTGACAAACATCGAGAAAGCAATACATGCATATACTAATCATCTTGACTCCTTTGGAACTTGATTGGGCATTACAACATTATACATAGACCGCCATCCAACTGCATCTATGACTAATAATCCACCTTCAGGTTATCATCCGAACCCCCTCCAATATTAAGTTGCAAGCAACAGATTATTGCTTTACGAATTGTGTGTAATGTAAACAATACGAATGTTCTATGAACAAAGGATTGTTGTTTTCTCCCTAGTAGCAACAACACATCTAATATATTAGAGATTTACATCACTTCCCAGTTACGGAGGCATGAACCCACTATCGAGCATAAATATTAACTCTTGGAGTTGCTAGCATCTACTTGGCCAAGATAGCTACTAACAACGGAAAGCATACAAGATCACAAATAACAAAGACATGATAGAATCAATAATCAATCTGAAATAGCATCTCAATATCCATCGGATCCCCGCAAACACAACATGAAGAAGTACAAATAGATGATATTGATCATAAACGGATCTCACAAGATCTAAACATGAAAGCACAAAGGAGGAGAACCATCCATCTAGCTACTACATGGATCCATAGTCCAAGGATGAACTACTCACGCATCACACTGGAGGCTTGCATGATGATGAAGAAGGCCTGTGGTGAATTCTCTCCGGCGGTCCGGAAGAGCTTTAGATCCCTCCCGATCTAGGGATGGAGACGATGGCGGCTACAGACTCTTTCGTGGAATTTTTTGATCGGTTGCTTAGGGTTTTGTCCCGAGGGCATCTTATAGGCGGAAGGAGAGGCCAAGGGGGTGCTGGGGTCGGCCAGACCACCCACAGCACGGCCAGCCTGGCCACGCTGCCAGTGGTGTGGGCCCCCCTTCCCCGTCTCGTATTATGGCATCTGATGACTTCCGGAAAAATAGGCACTTTGGCTTTTGCCCCGTCCAATTTCGAGAATATTCATTTTCTGACTTTCCTGGAACCAAAAACAGCATAAAACAGGCAGCTGGCATTGTGGCTCTTGTTAATAGGTTAGTCCAAGAAATCATATGAAAAGTACTCCAAAGTATGGACAAAACACAAGAAAGTGGATAAAACCAAGCATGGAACATCAAAAATTATAGATACATTTGAAATGTATCAATCACGTTGCAATTCTATGGTCGGGTGTGTCCATTGCTTTATTAAGTGACCTCGTTGTCAGGTGACTGTTTTATGTCAAGTCCATGATCGGGAAACCTCGTTCATCATCTGCACAATGAACTAGTACTAGAGGATACTAGGAACCTGGTTGTTTATATACCACACATGTATTTGTGTTCCCGGTAAATACAATTATAGCATGATACAAAACTATTATGAACATATAGAGATATAACAATAAAACACTTTATTTATTGTCCTCTAAGGCATATCTTCTTTAGTAGAGAATATGGTCTAACATACAATGGGTGCCTGACAGAGATCAAAATAAGAAATTATTTCACTAGCGTGCTAGTGATAGGAACAAGAGGTACAAGATCTCCAACCTAATGTGAGTTAATGGTATAGTAACCGAGGACTTAGATGAGATGAAATCTCTTGTTGTTGATTTCTTTAAAAATTGGTATACTGCTAAGAGGATGTCAAGGATGAATGAAATAACAAGAGAGAACAAGAATCGGAGGCTGTACCAAAATAACCCTAGCTACTCCTCCTCTCTTATTCCCGTTCCCTTCTCCCCCTTGAGAGTCCACCGCCACCGCCTGGGCCCTTCCTTCGTCCTCTCCGCTGGAATAGCCAGCCAGAGCTGGACTGGATGTGGCACCGGAGTAGTTAGATGTAGGTTGTTCGGCTATTTACCGGAGGTGGGCTTCATGCCCAGTAGTTTGAGATGGGCAGCGGGTCTTGGCTGCCAGATTTGTTGTGATGTATGGTTCTTCTTCCTTGCCATGGTTCTCCTCTAGTTGGAGTTAGTGACAGCAGAGAGAGCCAATGTCTCTTTCAATAAAACTGACTCTTGTGGAGATCTGGTGATGCAAGCGATGGTGCCTCCCCTGGCCATCCATGGTGGCGAGGGAGGGAGGCAATTCGTCGAGTGTGGTGGCGTTCTAGAGCTTCTCCTAATCAGCCAAGGAGGTGAGGGGGAGTGGGATTCCGACGAGCCGCACTCTACATCGTCTAGCATCTCCATTTGGCCTCCTGCGGTGAGGCATGTCTGTGTGGATCTCAGGGACGGGCCTGGGAGGGCTGAATTGTCATGTCCGCGCCGTTGAGGCGGCGGTGGGATAGGTGTCGAAACTCCTCCTCATGCTGCTACTCCCGCTGCTCCTAAAGTTAAGCCTGGTGTTCTTCAGCAGAGGCTTCAAGACGGCTATGTGTGTCTGGCCTCTGCCTCTTCTGGTGGAATGGCGTCCTGCGCGTCCAACCTCCAAGTTGGAGGCTCCTTCAACCTTGCGCTAGAGCTCGGCACCTCCTCTTCCCCAAGTGGTTCGTCCCCGGTGAGGTCGAGGTGGACGACGACAATTGTTTGTCACCGGATTGGAGCGCTCGAGCATCTTGCTCCTGGATCTCGGTGTCGGCGTCACCTGGAGATCGACGATGTGTGACAAAGGAGGGCCCTGAGCACCCGATTGCTTTTTTATTTTTCTGCTAGGGTCCTTTTTGCATTTTTCGAGCCCTTAACTGTAGTTTCCAGTGTCTTAGAAGCTTACAGGAGCCTTGATGTAATTTGGTACCTGCCTAGATATTAATGCAGCTTCTCTGCCATTCGGGGCACTTATCGTTCAAAAAAGGATGAATGAAATACTATCACATTTACCGACCAAGGTTACTTCTGATATTTTGCGCAAAAAAAGGTTACTACTGATATGAACTTACTTTTGGAGAAGCCTATTATAGTAGAAGAGGTGAAATTGGTCTTGTTCCAAATGTTTCTATCAAAATACCTGGCCAGAAAAATTTCAGGCCCATTTTTCCAAAAGCATTAGCATGTTTGTGGCCTAGACGTGACTATGGATGTTCTTCGGATATTGGCTTGGAAGATGTTTTGGAGGTGTTGAATGAGACTGTTGGTTTTGATTTGTTTACATTTCATGAAGAAAAAAGTGAGAAATGGATGCTTTGGTTCCCTAAAGTTGGATATGATGAAGGCTTATGATCAGATTGAGTGGGATTAGCCGGATGCCATCATGATTTCTTTGAGTGGTCACCAGTGATAGAACAAAGGCTCTCACCTGAATTTTTCATTTTATCAGAGAAAGAGTGAAGTCCCTTTTCATGGCGAGAGAGTTTACAGGGGAGGGGAAGGGCGACATAGCCCAATGGAGAGGGGACAAGCTCAAAAAGAAGGCATACCACAATACATACACCCCAAGCAACACACAAAATTTTCAGAATCGGATTGGTCGGAGGTAGGTAAGCCATAGTCGACATCCCCACACATTTCCATGGGCAGTCGATAATGCCAAAGCACAGTTGCGTCTCTGTAGTTCTTGCAGACGAGGGTGAGGGAGGGAGGAAGGCCCGAGAACACCACGCTATTCAGGTGCTTCCAAATGTGCCAAAGATAGAGCACCCACAGTGTTGACGTAGAACGGGAAGGAACCGATGCAGGCACATGACAGATAGTGGCATCATTCACACCAATATTAGAGGGACAAGAGACACCGAGCGTATCCCAGAAGCGAGCAAAGGGCACCCAAAAAATATGTGATCTGCGGTCTCGATCGGGACAGAGGACATGGGGAAGCCAACCTCGTCATCACGCATAATTTTCTTTCAAAGCAGGTTCGAGTGGCACTAGACGCGGCCACGTACAAGCAACCAGGAAAAGAACTTCACCCTAGAGGGGGCGCGATTCTGATAGACGAATTTGAAGTAGGGCAAGAGATCATGCCCGTCATGCACAGTTTGCAAAGGGAGGTCATCTTGAGTTTCTTGACCGGCGCAGTGCATAGAGGAAGGAGCGCTTGTCCACCGTGCTCGTTAGTTGCATGCACGAGAGATTGTCTCGATCAAAGCGGCTCGCTGCCGCGCAACCATGGTGGACAGTTGAGGCATGGGGAAGGCGTTGGGGTCAGGATCGACGACCTGCTGCACTGTGACGGCATGGGCAGTGCACTGGTGAAAGGAACGGATGTAGCCTAGAGTGGGTGAATAGACGTTTTAAAATAATTACGGTTTAGACTCTAATAGTTGCAAAATAAAATTAACGTTTAATTTATCAAGCACGAAACATAAATCCACTAGGTTAAACTAAGTGCACCAACAATGGATGTTAAGCAAGCAAAGCAACAAAATGATAACAAGATATATAACTTTAAGCATGATGGCTATCACAAAGTAAAAACCTTGGTGTAGAAATAACTGAGAAATGCATAGAAGATAATTTTATCTCGAAATTCGCTTCCAAAGAATCTACATCTACATTGGAGAGGTGCGGCGGTATAATGCTCCCCGGACACCACAAGTGACTTACCTTGAGGTTTGGTGGCTTGATGCACAATCAATGCCACACAAGGCCTCACCCCAAGATGCGGAGGCATGTCTCTCACCAATGCTCCAAAAGGCCCATATTATTCTCCCATATACGCACCACGAAGATGGGCACAGGATCCACTATGGGACACTTGAGAACGGTAACCGAACCAGTACAAGATTGGGGAAATCTCCATAAGTCAATCGGAGACTCCCAAGATAATGTTGCAAAAGGCCACAAGCTTGAGTCAATCTCCACAACTAAATTGAAGTCCCCAAGAAAACACCACCAAGATCACAACCGTCTAGGGTTCCAAAAACCCAAGAGTAATAAGTACACAAGCTTTCACGAATAGATTCTTCGTAGCTCAAACCAATGCACCTAATGCAGTACAGAACTCAAATCAATGCACCTAATGCAATGACAAGTTCTTCACTCCCAAATCCACCAAAGTTACAAAATCTATTGGGGAAATAAGAGAGGAAGAACACAAGAAGAGAACACTAAATTCTCCAAGATCTGGATCCTAAAATTTTCTTCACAAAGAAGGAATTTGATTTGGTAGGGTTGTAGATATAGATCTCTCCTCTCAAATCCCTCAAAAAGATGCAAATATCATAGGTGGGAGATGGGGAGACGTCAAGCTCTTGAAGATCAACAATGTAGTAGAGAGAGAGTAGAAGAGATAGCAAAAGGACCAACCAAACAATGGGTAAGAGGGAGGTCTTAAAAAGTTCTCTCCAAATCTGACCGTTCGCGCACTAGATTCGCGCATGGCCTATAGTACCGCCAAATCAGCGGTACTATTGCCAGCCCCTTCCAATGGTCAACCAGCTGCGCAATAGTGAGAGGATAGTACCGGGCCGGTACTACCACCAGGTCGACGGTACTATCGCCGAGGCGAGACCGGTACTACCGCCTCACTACCGGTCAAATTCCGGTAAAAAGAAGAACCATCTGGAGAAGTTACTGCAAGGTGACACGGCCTGGTGGAAGTGACCCGGTACCGGCGCCAAAAATAACCTAGCGGTACTTCGCTATGTGTCCTTCTCTCGATGGTAGAAGAATGGAAAATTTAAACCCACTAGAGGAATCCGCGGTAGAAAACATGTTTTACAAGACATGTGAAATGTGAAAGTTGTGTATTCCTACATCTGAGAAACATCACTAGTATTGTGTGACTGATAATCACACACATCTGTACCTGTACGTCGCACCTTCATATTCCTGACCGACCTGATCAGCCGACCCCCATGTTCAAATGGAATTCCGGAACGATTCTATGGCATCTCCGTTTCCCCGGCCGGGCTAGCTAGCTAGGTGCAGGGCGCTCCATTCCTCACATGCGTATCCCGAGCCTCGCGGGATGGTATACAAGTCTATGTAGAAATCAAGAAAGTCTCCTCCTCCATTCAAGACGGTAAATACATATACAAGCATGTGGCTCGGGATTCTGTCGGTGATCGGCCTATTGCGTACGTGTTGGATCCAGGAGCATCGATCGATCGATCTTCACAAACCGTGTGCCGCGACCGTGCACTTGTTAGCTAGCTTCAGCAGTACTGTACTAATGCTTCTCAAGTTAAGCAAGCTTCTAAACGCGGTTGTCAGAAAGCGCAATGTACGTTACCAGGTACGGCAATGCCCAGTTGCAAGTTAACCTTTTTTTTTAAGGGACAGTCGCAAGTTAACTTGGCTTGGCGTGCGACCAGCATTGCTTAGATCGATCTTCCCAAGGAGCCAGCCGTCCAATCTGCTCGCCGCGAGTGTTAGCTCTCAAGGTCAACCAGTTCAGCATGGCGATTATTCCACTTTGTTTTTTGGACAAGTGGCGAATCTGAGTCGAGATGTAGACGGTGCACGATTGAGGTCGTCAGGTCAGAGGCTAGCTAGCAATGATAAGATATCAGTCTACCGAGATCTAGCCAGCTAACCTACGGCTGCCCTCGCTTAATTTGACACGAGAAGCTAGCAAAAATCTGAAGTTCACTCCCCCCCATCTACACTCTCTCTCTCGTGCAACCATGTGCAGGGCGCATGCCGAGAGAGAGACGACCAGCGTTTCTGAAACGGCTATATACGCGCCAGTGCTCGCGTAGCTACTATACCTAGCAATCTCGTGGGCAAGGGTGGACGTCCGGTCGTTCCTCCCTTTGCCAGAGGTCGTCGCGAACCTCCACTCCGCTCCAGTGTCCAGATCGGTGGCTTTGCCTGCAATGGCGCCGTCGCCTTGCAGCCGGAATGACCGCTGCTGCGGCGGCTTGGCGCCGCTCCTACGCGTAGCCTTGGCCTTCTTCTTCCTGGCGGCAGACATGGCGGCGGCCGGCATGTTCGAAGAAGTGGAGGTCCTATGGGGCGCGGACAAGACCTACTACTTCATGGACGGCGACGTGGAGGCGCTGGCCATGTCCCTGGACAAGAACCAGGGCTCCACCTTCAGGTCCAGGCAAATGTACCTCTTCGCCCGCATCGACGTGGACATCAAGCTCGTGGAGGGCGACTCCGCCGGCACCGTCTCTACCATCTACGTAAGATCTGCTACTCCTATAGCTACCGATCGATGCCTGTGTACGTACGTGTGTGTAGTGTACTGAGGAGTTGACTTTTGATTATTGAATGCAGACCATCTCTGAGGGGGATTGGGACATACACGACGAGGTGGACTTCGAGTTCCTGGGCAACTCCACCGGCGAGCCTTACACGCTCCACACCAACATCTTCGCCTACGGCACCGGCGGCCGGGAGGTGCAGTTCCGCCTCTGGTTCGACGCCACGGCCGATTACCACACCTACACCATCATCTGGAACCCCAGGCGCATCATGTAAGCATTTGATTTCACCTAGCTTGCTAGGGTACCTTTGAGTACGTACGCATCTCCTGGCTTGTGAATGACCGTAGCTACTACCCCTGTAAAAATATATATGTGCAGCATCCAGGTGGACGGCAAGACGATCCGTGTGTTCGACAACAACGAGGAGCACGGGTGCCCGTTCCCGTCGTGGCAGCAGCAGCGCGTGTACGGCAGCCTGTGGAGCGCCGAGGACTGGGCGACGCAGGGCGGCCGTGTGAAGACCGACTGGTCGCAGGCGCCCTTCGTGTCCTACTACAAGAACTACAACGTGACCTGGTGCCGGCCGTCGCCCGGCGTGGCCTGGTGCGGCGACGAGCCCGCCGACTCCACCCTCTTCAACCTCAGCCAGAAGGACCTGGACGACATGCAGTGGGTGCGCGACAACGGCTGCGTCATCTACGACTACTGCACCGACACCACCAGGTACAAGGACAAACCCATGCCAAAGGAGTGCACGCTCCCGCGCAAGCCATGAAAGACGTTATACTATGTCTGATTGATTGAGTTCGTCGATCGATCGACTTATTGTTCGTCCATTGATGATGATTATGCATGTCTGTACATCTGAAGAAAACGGGCACGTACGTGCGGGCTTGATTCTTTCATTAGATTTCTGATTATTATTATTCCGGGATCCCCCCCTCTCGTTCTCGGCGACCAGTTGTATCGATCAAGATTGGAGTTGAGCGAATTTTTTGGCTTAGTCTTCTCAACCTGTTCCAAAATGAGTTCATCAAGATCTGTACTGTCACAATTTAGTTACAGCAAGGACAGGTTTCCGGAACCATCCTTTGTCTATGATGGTCCGCTAGAGAAACTCCTTTCGCTTGCATCTGTCCATATATACGGTACACGTCGCTACGTCGCCTACTCACGTCGTTCTCAGTGACACTGGCACGATCGTGTGGTCGATCAGACGAGCCTGTCGATGTCGCACTCGGCGGGGCGGCCCACGTTCCACGGGTCGTCGCAGTAGTCCATGACCATGTACTTCTCCCGCGCCGACGCCAGCGCGCGCTCGCCGTCCGGCCCCAGCCGCCGCGTCATCCACGCGCCGTCTCCCGACGCGGCGTTGCGCGGGCAGCAGAAGGTGCCTCCGTCGTCGTCGTCGCTCGCCGGCGACGACGAGACGCGGCAGGCGCTGGCGGTGCCGTAGGTCCCGTAGGAGGCGACGAAGGGCGCGTGGGACCAGTCGGTCCTGTCCCGCCCGCCGCGCGTGGCCCAGGAGTCGCCGTCCCAGATGGTCGCGTGCACCTTCATCGCCTGCCGGCTCAGGTACGGCAGGCCCTGGGACTCGTGGTTGTCGAACACGCGCACCGGCGTGCCGTCCACCGAGAAGCTGAAACAGAGCAGCCGACCCAGAGAAAAAAATATGTTAGAAGCTGACTGCAGTGAGATCTGATGCATTAATTCCATCGATCACTGCAGTGCAGTGAGTGAGATGCGATGCAGGGACTGGGCCAGCTGGCTCCTGGTTATAGAATTTGCCGAGATTTGATTCAGATGTTGGAAAACAATTCTAGGTAGTAGCAGAATCTAGCTAGTGTTTGACTTGGCGCAGCACTGTTATTGCTTCGTTGATGGTTTTGTTTTAGAGGCTAAGTTGACATCCAATGTTACAACCTACGCGGGCCTGTCATGTGCCTCCTCACGTTTCCCCCGGCACTATCTTGGTTTAAAAGAACACTACTAGTTCGGTCGTGTTCTCGTGCTTCCAAATATGCGGACGCGGCTCATTAAGACCTCTTTCATCACAGCAGCTTCAGAATGATTTGACTGTACAGTCTCGAGAAAAAGAAAAAACTACTCTCTCCCTTCATAAATACAAAACGTTCTAGTTTTATGAATCGAATGCATCTAGACGCCTTTTACTCGTACAGGTTCGAAGTAAACTTATACACTAAAATACCGTCTAGATACATTTATTTCATAAAGCTAAAATGGCTTATATTTCTGACGGAGGGAGTATCTCATATCTTTCAGATCGATCGATCCAGTGAAGAAAAGCAAGTTACTGCTGCTACATAGCAAAAAAAAAAAAAATCCCGCTACATTTTTAGGCTACAAATTAACTGACCGTGGAAGATTTTGAACCTAGTTTTTCCGTCTCTAAGTATCTTATTTGGAGAGAAAACTTTCGTTAGTTTTGGAAAAAAATAATCGCTTTGCTTTTGAGCATTTTTTAAGCAGAGCTTCTTTCTAGCTACAGAGCACATCGCACACAACGAGAGAAAGACCGCGTTAGCAAAAAGGCCCAGCACTAACAAGAGGTATGCCTAAGACAAGCCCAATTGTTTCTATACACCGCTCAACGCGCGAGCGATTGCATCCCACCCTCCGCCCTTTATTCATGGGCCGCTCCTAATAAGGGACAAATAACTGGTGCCATTTCTCTCTTATTTTATTATTTATTTTTATTTTTATTTTTAGCATGATTATATGGATGATATTTCAAAAAGGATATTTTATTATTTAATTTTTTTTAATATGTACATTTTTTGATGTGAACGAATTTTTAAAAAATTGTATTATTTCAATGATATTTAATGTGCATATTTATGTTATGTGAAAGGTTTTCCAAAAAAAATATTAACCATATCTAAAAACAAGAAAAACCTAGTAACAAAATTTTATTTGAACATTTTTTATATAAATAATTATTTTAGTTTAACAAAAGAAAAACCACTACTTCCTCCTATCCAAATTAATTGTCAAAGATTTAGACAAAATGTGGCCTAAATCTTTCTAGATTCAATGAATATGCGATAACTAATTTGGAGCAGGGGTAGTAATATTTTTTTTCACTTCATTTGTTATAAAAATATAATAATGAAAAATACACAACAACAAAAAACATAGGAAATAAAAAGAGAAAAAGAAACAGAAATAAAATAGCAATTGCCAACGCCACGGGCGACCACATATACTATTTTTTTTAATATTTTGATTGAAGAAAACAACCAGGCGTAAATTAACTTTTGCCAATTTTCCCACCGAAAGGCATGATCTTTGGTGCTTATCGGCGATTCTGCGGTCTTCTTACCAGCTTGGGTCGTCGGACAACACGGCGTCAGAAACTTAGAATGGAATAGTAGCATAAACAATACATGAAACGTGTTAGGTATATATGCGAATGATTGAGATACGATGCATGCTGGTCGCTGGGCACGCCGACTGATGAACACGTACATGATGTTGAGAGGGTTCCAGAGGATTGTGTAGTTGTGGAAGTCCGCCGTCGGGTCGAACCACAGGTAGGAGCGCTGCTCCCTGTTGCCCACCCCCCGCGCGAACACGTTGGTCTGCATCAGGTACGGCTCCCCGCTGACGTTCCCCAGGAACTCGAAGTCGATCTCGTCGTGCCCGTCCCCCGCCGCCGTCGGGTCCTTCGATGTCAGCTGCACACACGTAGTACGTATAAATTGTTTAGGCAGATGACCACGTCAGATCAAGCCGGCCGGGTGACCACGTCAAGTTCAATGGACCTGTAAGTTCTGCGTGCGTTGCGTACGTTTTGGTTTTTATTAATTGCGTGTGTAAAATTCAATAGAACGTGTGTAAAATCCAAAGGAAGCTTCCGTACCCAAAAAAAATGAAAATTCAAAGGTAGTAGTACGGATTGGCACGCATGCAAGCATATGCATGCACGCTTGATCGATACTATGTTCAGGAGAAGAGGAAAAGGTAGACATGGCTAGAGGTGATGTGGGCGCGCTTACGTAGAAAGTGGTGACGGTGCCGGTGGAGTCGCCGGGCACGAGCTTCATGGCCATGGTGAACTCGCCGAAGAGGAAGGCGTCCTTGGACTGGAACCCGGAGCCGGAGACGTTGTTGAGGGTGAGCGTCACCACGCGCCCGCCGTCGACGACGCCGACGCGCCGTTCAGGGTGAGGGTCGTCGCCCCACACCACCTCGAAGTCCTCGAAGAAGCCGCCGGCTGTCACCAAGCTCGGACACGCCGCGAGGCAGCATGCGGCGACCACGATCATCGCCGCCGCGGCCGTAGCCGGCGGCGCGAAGAGAGACCTGGAATGCATGTTGTATGTTACGTACGTGCGTGAATCTCTATACCACTATAGTATGTCTAGCTTTTGTTGGCGCGAAGAATGAAGGGACGAACTGTACGAGTACGAGGGCCGTGCCCTGCTGCTAGCTTTATACTGTTCTCAGGAGTGTGAGATATGCATGTCGACCGAACCGCGAAGAGTCACGCAGGGAACGTTGCGTACGTGCACAACGCTGGTTGCTTGGGCTGCCGCGTCTCAACCGTCCAACCGGCCTTGCTGGAAGTCGATCCTGTCGACTACCGTACAGTTTCCTTTTTTTTTCAGCCAATTTTAAGTCGTTATTACGTGGCCAGTACACAACTTATGTTCGTGGCCGGATGCAAGCATAGACGGGTCGCTGTTGCATTCCAATATATTGCAGGAGGATCCAGGGCCGGTCCATACTTATTCAGGACCCTGGGGCGAGAAAACGAAAAAGGGCCTTGTTATTAACAAAAAAAAGTTTCAAATTCAATTTATTTCAAAAGCAACTCAGTACATAGCATATATCGATGTTCTTTGAACTACAAAACTCACACCACAGATTACATATTTGTAAAGGTCCAGAGAATTACATCATGATAGTAAGAAAACAATATAGTTCAACTTAAGATTTTCTTTGTGCCACAAACAGACCATCATTTCGTCAATTCATCTGCAAAACAAGTAACCTTGTCATAACTAAAGCTTTTGCGCTATCAACAGATATGATTGTAATAATAAATGACAGGCTGAGAAATTACATCAGTTTCTGTCATCTTCAATCTGCTATGTTTTCCACCAGAATGGAACTTTTCAAAGCTTCCTGCATAAGGCACAGTAAAGCAAATTTAGCACTTGTTTATTACATAGTAGTTTATACTATGATGATCATATCTAGGTGAACTTACATTAGTTTATATGCTCCTTAGTTTATATTGCAAATGTATCTATAACTTTTTATGTTCCATGCTTGGTTTTATCTACTTTCTTGTGTTTTGTTCCAACTTTGGAGTACTTTTCATATGATTTCTTGAACTAACCTATTAACAAGATGCCACAGTGTCAGTTGTCTGTTTTCTGCTGTTTTTGATTCCAGGAAGTCAGAAAATGAATATTCTCAGAATTGGACGGGACAAAATCCAAAGTTATTATTTTCCCGGAAGACTCACGGAGCCAGAAGGAGAGTCGGAGAGGGGCCATAGGGTGGACACACCCTCCCTTGGCGCGGGCCAGCCCAGGTCGCGCCAGGGCATGGTGTGGGCCCCCTGGCCGGCTACCGACCTTGCCTCCTTCGCCTATAAGAGCCTCCCGATACCAAAACCCTAGATCGTCAATCAGAAATCCACGAAAGTTCCGCAGCGCCGCTGCCACCAAAGGGGAGATTCGGGGGACAGAAAGTCTCTGTTCCGGCACCCTGCCGGGACGGGGAAGTGCCCCCGGAGCCATCTCCATCGATCTCCACCATCTCCATCACTGCTGATTCCCATGATGAGGAGGGAGTAGTTCTCTCTCGAGGCTAAGGGTTCTACCGGTAGCTATGTGTTCATCTCTCTCTCTATGCATGATCTTATTGAGATCATGATCTTGTAATCTATAGATCTACCTTGCTACTCAAGTGTTTTAATAGATCTCTGCTCTCCCCATGTGTGTGAAAGTGACAGCGTGCACACCATGGTGGCACTTAGGCTAGAGATTACAAATACTTGTTATGGTTATATTTGGAGTTGGATGTCTTTATGAAATTGTGGTGTTTGTTGGAACCATCTAGTGCTCAAGGTGACAGTGTGGGGTTATCTAGATGGGAAAGGATTACTTTGAGGTGTGCTGTTATAGCCCTACCAATGATTAGAGTGTCCAACCGGAGAGTAGTTCAGCGTAGTATCATAAAGAGAAGATATTTATATGAGAGTGTTCACTAGTGAAACTATGATCCCTAGTCCTTGTTTCTAAGCACTGAAACACCGTTTGCTATTAGATCTATTACATGTTTGCTTACTGCCATTTTTATTTCAGTTTGCCTTTAGTCTCTTCCACGCCATCAAGTTATCTTCTATCACCGTTATCACTTATAATTATCTATACCACTTGTATTTTACTATCTCTTCGTCGAACCAGTGCACCTATACATCTGATAAGTGTATTGGGTGTGTTGGGGACACAAGAGACTTCTTGTATCTTGATTGCAGGATTGTTTGAGAGGGGATACCTTTGACCTCTTCCTCCCTGAGTTCGATAAACCTTGGGTAATCCACTTAAGGGAAAACTTGTGGTTGTTCTACAAACCTCTTCACTTGGAGGCCCAACCACTGTCTACAAGAATAGAAGTGCGTAGACATCAAGCTATTTTCTAGCGCCGTTGCCGGGGAGGTAAGGTAAAAGGTACTCACATCCTCCGGTATGGGTGCTCGGAGTTATTTCCTTTAGATTCTGCAATTTTGTCTTTTTGTTTCTTGTTTTCACTAGTTAGGCTTAATGGAAAACAACAACAAAATTAGAGAGCTTTATAGTATTTATCTTGAGTTAGAACATGAAGTGTTTGAAGAGAAAATTAAAAAACCTATAGAACTTTATTTGCATGCTAATAGCAATGTTGTTAGTATGAATTCTTTGGACACCATTATTGCTAATGCTATGGAAGCTAGTTTTTATGAAAATGATCTTTTTAGTTCCCCATCTTTGGAAGATAGCTATTCTATTGCTTATGATGATACCAAACCACCAATATATGATGATTACAATGATGAATATGATATTTTCAGTCCACGTACTATTGAGGATAAAATTAATTATGATTACAATATGCCTCCTATATTTGATGATTATAGTGATGAGATTAATAATGATAGCTATTTTGTTGAATTTGCTCCCACTACAATTAATAAGAATGACTATGTTTATGTCGGGAGTATTAATTCTTTTATGCATGTGGCTCATGATAAGAATGTTTTATGTGATAGTTATATTGTTAATTTTATTCATGATGCTACTGAAAGTTATTATGAGAGAGGGAAACATGGTTTTATGTATCTCAATAATATTAAGTTTCTCCTCTTTATGTTGAAAGTCTTGAAGTTGCACTTGTTTTGCTTTACTATGCTTGTTGCTTTGTGCTTTCATGACTTGTTTCTTTACAAGATTTCAATGCATAGGAAGTGGGTTAGACTTAAATGTGTTTTGAATTTGCTTCTTGATGCTCTCTTTTACTTCAATTCATATTTCCTATGTGAGCATGTTCTCAAACTATCATGCCTAACTTAAAGGCATTAAAGAAAAGTACTTATTGGAAGATAACCCAAAAGTACTTATCCTTCTTATTTTCTTTTTGTGCTAAGAGTAACCTCTAATGAGAAAGAAGTAATGTTTGGGAAAGTTGTTGTCCCAAAACAGATTTGTGTGTTTCACCGTAAAAATTCGTGTAAACTCTCTGTACGTCTTTTTGAGACGTGAATTTTTGTGCTTCTGCCCTAGGTTGTTATCTAACTTTCATTAGTTCAAAACTTTTTGATTTGAGCAACAGAAGGTCTTCGAAAAAATTGGTCTTTACCTACTGGTCTGTTTTGACAGATTTCTGCCATTTTCTGAATTTGCTTCTTGTTGGTTCCTTTTTGAGTTCTTTTGGGGAATTGAGATTTTTGAGGGAAGTGCTACAGTAGCAAGTGTTTTAATAGAAGTTTTATTGGTGTTAGAACTGAACCTAAAGACTTATTATCTTAAGTGCACTAATGTTGCTAATAAAGATTGTGTGAAGTTTTGTATGAAGGAAAAATTTCAGGTGTATGAAAGGAAAGAGTAATGAGATGAAGGATGGACTAAAGCTCAAGCTTGGGGCTGCCATGTGTGTCACCCCAAGAAATATCCAAAAGTCCAAGCATCAAATCTTGGGGATGCCCAAGGCATCCCCTTCTTCATCAATAAAAATCTCAGGTTTCTTCCAAACGCTTCATTTTTATTGTTTCATGCACAGTTGTGTTATTCTTGGAGCATCTTCTTTTTGTTTTTGTTTTTGGTTTTCGTTTGCTTTGTTTGCTTAGTTTGCTGAATAAATTGGTTGGACCCCCTCTTTCATACATTGGTTTTCAAATAGTTTGGTTTGGATTAGAAAAGAGTAGGAAAGTTCATGCTTAAGTGTTAAAGAGAGATTGTTTTTGACTGTGGCCTATGTTTTGTCATGCCATGCTTGATATTGTTTTGGGTTTATGCTTAGTATTCTTTGCTATAGCATGACTTGTTATAAACAATTGAGATTGCTTAATGTGCCTGGATGAATCATGCGTTGTTTTAGCATATAAAAGCATAGTATTGTGGTATTGTCCTTTGATGCTTTATTTGGGTTGACTTGGCGCATGCTCACGCCTATGACTATCCCAAGTCACCATAGCCTTTATGTTTCTTTAGTTTTCAACTTTTAGTATCACTTTATACTTTGATCAATGATGTTTTGTCGCTCTGCATGATTATGGCCATTATTGCTCTCTTAGTTTGTGGCTCCCCGTCTTTTGCTAGCCTCCGTAACCAAGTATGATTTCCACTCATGCATCCAACTCCTAAAATCAAGTTATTCTAAAGATTCCACCATACGTACGTACTAGCATATTCTATTCCAAGTCTATTCATGTTTTTATCTACCTTCCGAATTAAACTTGTTATGAGAAAACTAGTGATTAAAGCTCTCACGAATTTGATGACACACTTTACTGTTCTTGCCCTTAATAAACTTGAACCATTGTGTCGTCTATGTTCTACATGCTTGCACTTATTTATTGGAGAATAGCAGAACCATGTTGTCATGAGGAACGCTTTCAACATTGCACGGGTATTTTGTATCTAGTTGATATCATGCTCTTTTGTCTATGGATGTCGTCGGTGTGAAATGAAAGGGGAGCTTGTAAGTCCATGGAGTTATGTATATGTGTTAGAGAAACGCCTGGGCCGCTGGTCTAATCCATGCTGACATGGTGGAAACCTGCAACGTAACCATAATGAGCTGTCTATGAAGCATTCTTCTTATAAAAAAAGAGTCCTATATTGAAAAAAAAGAGAAAAAAAAAGATATAATGAAAAGAGGAAAGAGAGAAAAAAGCACCATATTCCCATGGTAAATAAGAAGATTGTTGAGATGCTCGTTGTCTGCTTGCCTTGTCATTTTGATATGGGGATTCTTTCGTATCATCGGGCAAGGGGTACTCCGTTGGCGGCTCTCTATGATACACATGTACTTACAATAACAAGAACTTACCGGTGACTAAACTTGAGTAGCATGAGGAGCGGCCCTCGTATACGAGGGACATGAGATTTCTAACTTATACTTCGTCAAACATGTACACCATAGTTTGTTCACTTTAACCTTAATCACTTCAAGATGTTTATGATAGGGGCAATGAGAGCTCAAAGCTATTAAGTACCATAATTTTTGGAAGCTCTTTATGAGACTTGAATCCCTACTTCCTTCTATGAAGGCCTTTCTTCCACTTATATATTGAGTCTCCACCTTCTATCTTTATGCACCTACTTTGAGAGCATAGTGGTCATTCTTAGTTCTATGTGCATTGTCCCAAGACTAGTTGATTGATGCATACCTTGATATTGCTTGTTTTAAACTATTTATATCTAGTCACTCTTATGAACTTTGAAGGTGTCCTATGCATTTATATTTGCTACTCTATGAGGGACAAGCTGAATACTATTATGCTATGTTTTCTTTATGTGAAACAAACAAACGTCTTGCAAAGTATTGTTATTCATGAATCTTTTGTTTGTGCATTTTCATGTTGTAACATAGTTGCTTTGCCTTATTGTTAGAACTTTGTCTTTCATGTTATGATTGAAGTATTATGATCCCAGCTATCAATGTTTTACAAATACTTTGATCAAGTTTATGATGGTGCATGTCACCTCAAAAATTATTCTTTCTTTTTATCACTTACCTACTCGAGGACGAGCATGAGTTAAGCTTGGGGATGTTGATACATTGCAAATGTATCTATAATTTTTGATGTTCCATGCTTGGTTTTATCTACTTTCTTGTGTTTTGTTCCAACTTTGGAGTACTTTTCATATGATTTCTTGGACTAACCTATTAACAAGATGCCACAGTGCCAGTTGCCTGTTTTCTGTTGTTTTTGGTTTCAGGAAGTCAGAAAATGAATATTCTCATAATTGGACGGGACAAAAGCCAAAGTTACTATTTTCCTGGAAGACTCACGGAGCAAGAAGGAGAGTCGGAGAAGGGCCACAGGGTGGCCACGCCCCCTTGGCGCGGGCCAGCCCAGGCCGCGCCAGGGCATGCTGTGGGCCCCCTGGCCGGCCACCGACCTTGCCTTCTTCGCCTATAAGATCCTCCCGATACCAAAACCCTAGATCGTCAATCAGAAATCCACGAAAAGTTCCACAACAACACCGCCACCGAAGGGCAGATTCGGGGGACAGAAAGTCTCTGTTCCGGCACCCTGCCGGGATGGGGAAGTGCCCCCGGAGCCATCTCCATCGATCTCCACCACCATCTCCATCATCGTTGCTGATTCCCATGATGAGGAGGGAGTAATTCTCTCTCGAGGCTAAGGGTTCTACCGGTAGCTATGTGTTCATCTCTCTCTCTATGCATGATCTTATTGAGATCATGAGCTTGTAATCTATAGATCTACCTTGCTACTCAAGTACTTTAATAGATCTCCGCTCTCCCCATGTGTGTGAAAGTAACAACGTGCACACCATGGTGGCACTTAGGCTAGAGATTACAAATACTTGTTATGGTTATATTTGGAGTTGGATGTCTTTATAAAATTGTGGTATTTGTTGGAACCATCTAGTGCTCAAGGTGATAGTGTGGGGTTATCTAGATGGGAAAATCTTACTTTGAGGTGTGCTGTTATAACCCTACCAACGATTAGAGTGTCCAACCGGAGAGTAGTTCAGCGTAGTATCATAAAGAGAAGATATTTATATGAGAGTGTTCACTAGTGAAACTATGATCCCTAGGCCTTGTTTCTAAGCACTGAAACACCGTTTGCTATTAGATCTATTACATGTTTGCTTGCTGCCATCTTTATTTCAGTTTGCCTTTAGTCTCTTCCACGCCATCAAGTTATCTTCTATCACCGTTACTACTTATAATTATCCATACCACTTGTATTTCACTATCTCTTCGTCAAACTAGTGCACCTATACACCTGACAAGTGTATTGGGTGTGTTGGGGACACAAGAGACTTCTTGTATCTTGATTGCAGGATTGTTTAAGAGGGGATACCTTTGACCACTTCCTCCCTGAGTTCGATAAACCTTGGGTAATCCACTTAAGGGAAAACTTGCTGCTGTTCTACAAACCTCTGCACTTGGAGGCCCAACAACTGTCTACAAGAATAGTAGTGCGTAGACATCATTAACACATCTAATAATTAAAGTCATTTGTTCTTGATGGCTAACATCAGGAGTACAATCAAGAATAATGGAGAAATATTTGGCCTATTTAACAATTTTTAAGATAGAACTTGTAACACTAGAGGCCAATAAAGAAATTAACTCATTCTGAATTTTGTGGCTGAGATAATGATGATAAATTTCATCATTTTTTATTCTCCTAAGATGTTCTTGCATTACTGGATCAAATGCAGCGATCATCTCTACGCATGCCAAGAAATTACCATTGTTGTGTTGGTAAATTTTTTCAGTAGATCCACAGAAAGCTAAGTTTCGTTTAGCGAGAAACTTTACAATGGCTACAAGTCTTATTAGCACTTGTCTCAAACGTTCTTTCTCCTTTGTGATCTCTTGCTGCAAATCTCTATCAATTATTTTATTTTTAGATATTCTGACTCTAAAATCATTCCAAGTGTTCATGTTTTTAATATGCTCTACAGCATTTTCATGGTCTTTAAGCCTATCGCCAAGATGCCTTCAATCTCTCAGTCCATTACCCGCTAATGAACTCTTGTTGCTATGGGATTTAAAAAGCTTACAACAAAAACAGTACACCTTGTCAACATATGTAGAGTAAACCAACCATTTCCATTCATGCATCTCCCTATTGTTCATTTTTCTGGAATAGTAAGTTTGTGAAAAATGCATGGACTTACTATCTAGTGGGAACACAATATTCTTTTCTCTTACGGGGCCCTTTTCAATTAAAGCATGCCTAGCTTTACCATCTAAATTGTCCCAATTTCGTGGATCAAGAATATCAACAGTAAAAGGTTGTTGTTCATCAGCACTTGGAATTTCCAAATTTGGTGAATCAACTAGGTTTTCATGCTGACTAACATTATTATCAACCTCGTTGGTATCATAATCATCGGCTAAATTCTCAGTGTGCTTCTCTTCAACACTTACTATGGCTAATTGTAGAGAATTCCTGGAAGAACTTCTGGTTCTAAAATATTTGTTAAGTGATCCTCTCTGGGATTGTACCAGTTCATATTATGTTTTTTTCTCTTCCTTTTCTCATTGCCAGATAAACTTTTTTAGGAGGCATGTCACCAATAGGTCCAAAATAATTCGCACAGAACAATCAGTAAAGGGAACAAAAGCACCTGGATGCAGGTGGCCTGATGTCGAATTGATCTTCTCTATGAGAAGAACGCTTGCTCAATCCCTGTGACCCGTCCCCTGTTCTTCTCATGCTCAGATCCAGTGAAACCTTGAAAAACTCAAGAACAGACCTATGAAGAGAAGAACAGGAGATGTGGAGCAGTAAGAATCAGGGAGCCGTCAGTCGTGCTATTTAACAGATCGATTGAGGGGGGAGGGAGACTGGAGATGCACCATCTCTGAGGAGTAGAACATTGATCTTGCCATCTTGGAAAGAGAGCAGGGGGTAATTGGAGACCAAAATATCACTGTTTCTCTCCATAATGGCTGCGGCGACCATGGAATGAGAAAGGCCTAGCGGCGGCGTTGTTTTGATTGGAGAATTTGGGGAGGAGACGAGAGGATGGCGTGAGTACAGAGAAGAAGTAAAGAACGATGCGTCCTTCTTTTTTCCCTGAGGGGAAGAACGATGGGTGGTGTTGCGTGCTGCCTGGTCTATTAACAGGACTACTACCTAGGTTGGGCCCCCTGTCCCTGGAGGGCCCAGGGCGGTCGCCCCGCTGCCCCCCCCCCCCCCCCCTCATGGGCCGGCCCTGGGAGGACCTTTGAAACTTATGATGTCACGCATGTATCACAAGAGCATCTCCAGCCAGCCCACAAGAGGTCCCCCATGGGTCTTTTTTCCCAACAACGCAAAAAGCCAAAAAAAATCCCAGATATGCCCCCATAGCCACCCAGGAACCAAAATTACCGCCGGTGAACCCAGCCCAAACCCAACGCCTTGAGGGGCTCTTGGGGACGCTGGCATAAACGACACCAAATCCTGGGTCTCCACACGTCCTCTCTCCCCCCCACCATGTCCTCTCTCCCTACGCGTCCTCTGTCTCCATCGCGACAGGGACGATATGCCCCCCAGAGGGCTTTGTTTTCGTCGACAGCATCACCAAGCCCCCAGAGGCCTTCTTTTTGGCTGGCTTTTCTTCCTGGGGATCTCCATCGGGTGGAGATGTTGTAATACTCAATCATTCCTTGGCAAATATGTAGTGGTGTGGACAAATATAAAAAAAATGAATATATTTTCGTGCAGAATTTCAACATTTGTTTTGAACTTAATAAGAGATATAAAGATTGGTATATGTTTGTACCTGTCAATGTTAGTGAAGTATAGTTTATTTTTTCTGAACAGGAGAGGGGTCTCGAAGGACCCCGAGAGATGCCATTAATATATCTGAGGTGGATACATAATACAAACAGGACACTCACGAAAAAAGAAAATTACAAAGAAGTCCTAGACAATGTAAGGAGGACCCTAGAAATAGTACAAGAAACGCGATCAGGTCCTTTGACCTCTTCACCGTCGCTAAGACATTGCCGTCGGCCACCTAAACGCCGTCGGGGACGAACCACTTGGCGGAGGATAGGTGCAGAGCTCCGGCACAAAGCTCTATGGGGGGCCTCCACTCTGGAGGTTGAAGAGACGCAACTATGGCGTCTACAAGGGCCGCTCTTTTGGCCGAAAGTCACGACAGCGTGCACGTCCACGGTGTGATTCGCTCGTTGCTGCAGCTGCACGCGTAAAACCCCACGCACGCGACCTCCATGTCGAGCTCCAGATCGGGGTGCATGTGGTTCCTCTCCTTCCTTATGTCTATCACCATGACCACGAGGAGGAAGAAGAGGAACCCCTAGATCCCTGCGATATTGAGTTCCGCCTTTTTATTAGAGAGGGAGTAGAGGAGGCTCCAATCCTCGCCATCTCTGACCACCAGAGCGCCGCAAGAATCGTCACCACCGCCACCATCCACCAGAAGCAGCTCGCCAACTCCGGCAGACCCAACCCTCGTGGCATAACGCCAGACTGGCACATAGGCCCAAACCTAATACTACTGAGGTAATATACAGGGGACCGGTGTCCTCTCCCCACCCTCTCCGGGTAGCAGAGCCGCCGGAAAGGGGAGGAAGAGGAGCCAGGGAGCGGCGGCCGACTCTCAAGGGGGGAGGGGAGAAAGGAAGGGGAAAAAGAAAGCCCCTCCATAGCTGTGAAGTATAGTTTCCACGTGGTTGTACTTGGAAAAAAAAACCACTTTTCAACCTTCAACTGCCGACCAAAGACTGATTTTCAACATGTTCTCTAAAACTGGTTACTTTTCACCATCCATCTTTCGCCGCTACTTAAACTCACCATAGCCGGCCATGTTGAGTTGTTTTGGCTACTCTTTCGACCTTTTGATCCTACCGTATCGTTCTAATGGACTAAGTCGTGTGTTCCATCTTTTCTCGGCATCTACTGTCCCTCTCACCTAGCTATTTTAGGTCGATCGTCTAGCTGTGCTAAATGGGTGCACGTTGCTATCACGATGGGGCTGGTTAATTGTCATCTTCCATGCACACGGAAATATCCCAGTTGCGAAGTTCATTTAATTTTCGAATAAACTGCCGGTCGGCCGTGACCTATGGATGTCTTTTATTGGTGGCCTGAGCGTGGTTTTTTACATGGATGAAGACCGAGCTCATATTTTTGTTCTTGTATAAACTCGATTTCACGTCCACACGTATAAGTTAGCAAAGCCTTTGCTTCAAGGAGAAGGAATATCCTATTCCTCTCAACGGTGACAATCTCTCCAATAGATTTTAGGGAGGCGTCTGAGAACTTCTTATGTCTAAGTCGTTGATGTTATCCTAATATTTATACTAATTCTTAGTTACAACCTAGTAGCAACTCATAAGATTTGTACTAATTCTCAGTTGCAACCTAGTAGCAACTCATTAAATTCTCAGTTACACCCTAGTTGCAACTCATATGTAACTTTCACTTTGCACGAATCACGAGGTAAATCAAACGGTGAAAGAGGCGACTGAGACCTAAGAAGTTCTCAGGCGCCTGAGAACTAGCAAAATCGTAGATTTTAGTATTCCTTCCAATCTAAATTAATGTTTTCATATTTGTCCAGATTCGGATGTATCTAGTACTAAAACATGACTTCTTACACCTAAATCTAAATAAATATGAGAATATTAATTTGAATCGAAGGGAGTACTAAGATACAAAAGTTTTATTTTGTATCTCCCCTTGGATGCTTATGTTGCCTGCCGGCATCACACGTAACTCTAGCATGCATGTGAACTCGACAATAGTGTGTGTACGTATATATTTGCATTCTGAGTTTAATCGAAGTTAAAATTTGTAAACAAAAAGTTAAAATTTATAAAATTTAGCCAAATAGTTAGAAAAGGATAACAACGGCTAAAATGTAAAACTTGTAGTATTGGAATCGTTGTGAACTATATTTTTCGTACTATATGAATTTGGTACTATGATGTTGGTATTTATTTCTATATTCTTGGTTAAACTTGTCCAAATTTGACTTGGACTAAATCTATAACGTGAAGCAAATAAAACGGAGGTCGATCAGTCAATCCTGGTCCTAGGAACGATAAAACTTGAACGGATATATATCAACACTTATTTTGGCGAACTATTAGCACTTTGACTCTCACCACCGATGCACTTTCTTGTGGTTGCCAGTGTATCCATAGGATGGTTGGGCATCGCTGGTGAATATCTCCTGTCGACGTCGTCGTTGGAGTTTCTTAATTCGTGTGAATTACGTATGTGGATATCCATGGAACTTAAGTTACCTAATACTGTACCTATCTGTAGAACCTAAGTGGATGAAGTAGCCAGAGAGATCGAGGAAGTTTCTAATGTCATCCACACGCATGGCTGCTAGCTAGCTAGCTTATTGTTAGTACATAACCAACGCAACTGAAGTGGACCACGGAGTATGTATTTTCTGTAATATACTAATATGGAGTAGTACTCCCCCAATTAGTACGTACAATGTCCGATATGGACTCCTGTAATCAAACCGTATCGATGAGGCTTTTCCTATCGATCTTTATCAACACGCAAAGGTACCGAGGCCAAGGTATGGCTCCACCAAATCAAAACTCTGTCTTTGGTATCAGAGCCCGACTCTTCACTGACATAGCTGCCACACGAAAATCGCATCGCCGCCGCCGCAGTTCTTCTGCCACCGCCGTGATCTTGCCGCCGCCACAACTCGTTGTTGTCGTCGCAAAAATCACACCAGAAAACAACACCTTCACCGTCGCTCAGTTGTCCGTAGCCATCGCCTACAAACCTATACCCAAACCTAAAAAAACTACAAGCCAAAAACCTACCTGTGCCGCCGCGATGTTCGTTGCCGCGTTACAACCACAAACCTTCTGCCGCCGCTGCAACGACTGCTACCATCACACCTACGATCCCCATGATTTCTTCTTCTTCGTCCATCGCCACATTGGCCGCGGCTCTTAGAGCGCCGCCGACCCAACTTCTCACCCATGAGAATGCTCTTGTTTGGAAGGCACTCGTTGTTCCTGCTCTGCGAGGTGCTCGGGTCCTAAAGTTGGTGAAAGGTCTCGAGGCTGCCCTTGTTGAATAAGTCCAAGTTGAAGACACCAGTGGCAAGCGCATCAAGATTGAGAACACTGAATATACCAATTGGATCATATGTGATCAGCCGGTCCTGCGGTACATCCTGATTTCCCTATCACCAGATGTGATCTCTCATGCGATTGGCCTTGAAACCTCCACTGAAGTATGGAAAGAAGAATATTGAGTCTCTCATGACAACCATGTCCCACTCTCATACTCAACAACTTAGATCCTCCCTCAAAGATACAAAGAAAGGTGAATGTCTCCGCTGGAAAATATTTTACTAAGATGAAAACTCTTGCTTATGAACTTGCCGCCCCTGGAAAACCCCTAGTCGGTCCTACATGGTCTAGAGGACTCAAACAACATGCTGAAGGTGTTCGTCAATGCAAAACCTAACACTACTCTCAGTGATTTGTTCAGTCAACTATAGGCCTTCGATCAACTCCACAAGTCAGAAGCAGGTGCGTGGGTTTTATCTCATCGGCCAACATGGTGCGCCGCAGCAATGCTCCACCTCCACACAATGGCCGCCAGGATGACCGCACACGTCGGGATGACTGTGGTCTTCATGATCTCTATGATGACCGTCGTGATGGTGATGGTGACCGTGGTCGCTATGATGACCTCCTTGATGGTCGTGGTGACTGTGGTCACCGAGATAGCTATGATGACCATTGTGACCACTATGATGACCGTCGTGATGGTGGTGGTGATGGTGATTGTCGCTATGATGATCGCCCTCATCGTTGTGATGATGATGGTGGAAGACGGCGAGATGATGGTGGTCGTGATGATGGTCGCCGGCGTGGTCGTGCGCCCACTCCTTATGTTAATGTCACTTATTCGATATGCAAGATACATGGCCATCCTACAAATGACTGCTGGTGGAGGTTCTAGGAAAATCATGATTGCCATGATGATGACAACCGTGACCATCGTGATATTGATGGTAACTCTGGTGATAAGGGTGCCAACATGGTTTCTTATGGTTTGGACACAAACTGGTACTCTGACACCGAGGCTACCAATCATGTTGCCAATGAGATGAGCAAGCTTTCCATCTAGGAGAGGTAGCTGGACGTGATCAAGCCCACACGGCTAATGGTAACGGTATGCAAATTTCTCATATTAGTCATTCAATGTCGCACACTCTCCATAGTTCTTTACACCTTAAAAATATTCTCCATGTTCTAGATGCATCTAAGAACCTTCTTTCTATACATAAGCTTACACTTGATAATGATGTCTTCCTTGAGTTTCACCCATATTTTTCTTGATTAAGGATCAAGCCACAAGGAGAGCTCTATTTAAAGGCCCATGTCATGATGGTCTCTACCCGCTAGTAACTTTGTCTAAAAAGTCTTTAAAGCAAGCCTTCATTACAATAAAGTCGTCATCTTCTACATGGCATCTAGGACATCCATCCTCCTCTGTGGTGCAGCAAATTCTTAAAAAACATTATATTTCTCATTCGCCTAAAATAAACCCATACATGTGTGATCCTTGTCAACAAGCTAATAGTCATCAATTACCATATCATGTCTCTACTAGTGTTTCTACTGTTACTTTGGGCAAGTTTTGTCTAATGTATGGGGACCAGCACCTGCCTCTGTTAGCAAACATTCATATTACGTAAGCTTTATTGATGATTTTAGTAAATTCACTTGGATCTATTTGCTCAAGAAGCATTCTGAGATTTATCAATTCTTCCTTAATGTTGCGATCTCACCTGATAAGGTGCAGATCCCTGTGTTTATAGTGCTAGTCCCTGGATCGAATAGCTAGCACCCACAGTTTAAGATATAATACCAAGAAACAAAGATCATATTACAACGCATGTCCAGGAATACAAATAGTTCATTACAACTTACATAGCTCATGGCTATATTATTACAAAGCAGCAGATATAACGATAAATCATGGAGTCCCTCATCTTCATGTGCCACATGCAAACATGTTGAGTACAGACTCGTCATCCCTACTAATCAAACCTCACTATCGCCAAGTAACCTGCAACATGATAAGTTGCAGCCACAGGGTCAATACATTTGAATTGTATTGGCAAGTGATACCATATTGATATAGAGAACCTAACATATACATGAATATATGGCTAAGTGGAGTTTTTGGCTGGCCTTTGCATAAAGAAGTTTTTCATCAACACTTCATCAAACTTGGCACACTGGATACCCTCCAGGTGCTTTCCTTGTTCACCCACAAAGTTAACTTAGATAAATTTGAATGATGATATTCTTGAACTGCTTCAATATCTTGATGCTAAGAAGTTGTCCGTAACCGGGGACACGGCTAAGTACTACAGCATCCAGTCAAACATGGAGTACTAAAAAGTATTCCATGAATGAACAGAGATAAAAAAAGTAGGATTGGTGTTCATGACTAATATTGTTTTACAGGTTCCGAGCAATGCAATCGTATATCACGCAATTAATGAAGTATCACAACATCATTGTCAGCATTTACAATAAAATAGTGCATTCAGCAATCAGGAAGAATAAGTATCCTCAATACATCATCTGTGGACTAAGTACCAAATGCACCAAAACAATTGATCTAATTACATCAAGTAAGTATTTAAGGGGGTATCATAGCTTGCACTTTCTGGCCATGGTCGTTGGAGCTTGTCATCACATTGTTGCTCCTCCTACTGTTTTGGCTCTGACACACATACCTCAACGCCGCCCTCGCGCTTGGAAAATTTGCGAAAGTTCTAGAGAGGTCGTGGCAAAGAGTGGTGGAGCAGCGATGACGGTGAAGGTAGCGGGAGCACCGCAGTCTAGCACGATGGTTCAGGAAGATAGACAACAGGAAATATGGACGCATCTGGCAACATGCGGTTGGGAGAGCGGTTGTCACCAATCAATTTTGGGGACGGGTCACGTATCTGAATAGGGGCAACAACGGGAAAGAAGGTATCGTGAGGGAGCAAATATTCATAGGCGGCAGCAACCGGTCCGCCGGAGCTGGTTGCCGGTGGCAGCAGCCGGATACCCTAGCAAGGTGGAGAAGGCACAAGTAGATAAGAAATAGGAGACAGATCGATCGGTTCGGGGATGTTGTGTTGTGCGAGGACAGCTAAGGCACGCGAGAACCGATGTACTCGGTATCAATCTTGAGGACCCCACCTAGAAGCTACAAACAGCAGCGGTCAATACCCTGAGCTTCCTCCCAACATCTACATGCCTGGTGATGTGTGGAGAGGGTTCCAGCGTGTCCCGCCTAGCACCCGTCCGGACTATCTAGAACGGACACGCAAAAGCGTCCCTCCTGGCCCACACGCAACAGTGACCTTCAAATCTCCACGACCAGCAACCATGGTGGGCATGCGCGTAGATCGCCTCAAAAGGCTTGCATGTAACCACACTTACACCATAGAATAATTGAAGTCACTCATAGCCCAACCCTAACTGCCACTAGAGTGCCACAATAACTAAGAAATAAATATTAAAGGGCGTCTACCCCATCTTAACCGACTCATTAAGAGAACCACTTGTCGACTGTATTCACCAATTGTGTAGTAAACTGCATGAGGGATTACAATCTATGACTCAAATTTGAGGTTCCTGAATTATCTTGTGCATTGATAAATTTATAACTATTGTGAAAATTATAGGTTAGCCAAATGGTAACATATAAAAACATAGAATTATTGTATTACCTAAAAATATCACAAGCAAACTATGTCGAGAAAACACCACAACAGTCAAATGGGGATAAAGAAACCTAGTGACCCGGCAAAACATCCATATGAATAAGCTCAAGGGAGTGAGGGGTAATCTAGAAGAAATCTAGGTCATGTCTCCCTCGCTGACAATACCGCTAGTCCGTCCCATATCCGGTGGCCCTTAGGGCTTTGGAGGTGCGGAGAACCATGGTCCTAACCGAGGAAAGGGCTTCCATTTCTTTCTTAGCACACGCGACATGTGATAGAAAAGTAGGAAAAAACCTACCATGTCCACCATAGTTGGATATGTGTACATAGCAGGGAACTAACAATAGGGTAAATATCATGTAAAAATTTGGCAAACGATATGAGTAACCAATATAAGAAACTTCTAAGGGTCGGGTAAAAAATTGAAGGATAGTACTCTGCGTCCCACAGGGGATAATTCCCCATATCCCCAGGTCCTCTGAGCCATACGTGTCCCTAAAACTAGATCCAAACCCTGCTTTTGTTGGAAACCTCTTGTTTTTTCTACAAAATATCCCACTATTGTAGAAAAAGGTTCGCCCACGGGAAAAAGTTAAAAAGATAGGTGAAAGAACAATGGATGTCGCCTAAAGGGGGTGAATAGGCTTTTAAAATAATTACGGTTTAGTCTCTAATAAATGCAGAATAAAACTAACGTTTAATTTATCAAAGCACAAAATCTAAAACCACTAGGTTCACTAAGTGCACCAATAACTTATGCTAAGCAAGACAAGCAACAAGATGATAACAAGATATAATACTTCAACCACGATGGCTATCACAATGTAAATTGCATAAGTAAAGGGCTCGATTGAGAGATAACCGATGGATGCAAAGACGATGTTATTGTCCTGAAGTTCATTTTCAAAGAAGCTACGTCTCCGTTGGAGAGGTGCGATGGTGAAATGCACTCTAAATGCCACAAATGGCTCACCTTGAGGTGTGGTGGCTTGATGCTCACCCAATGCCACACAAGGCCTCACCCCAAGATGTAAAGGCACACAACTCACCGATGCCACAACAGGCTCACCCTATTCTCCCGTGAGCTCATCACAAAGGCCTACTCATGATCCACTATGTGACACTTGAGGGCGGTCACCGAACCCGTACAAGGCTTAGGGCAATATCCACAACTCAATTCGAGGCTCCCAACAATCACCACAAAGTCCTCTAGCTTGAGGACACTCCATAACTCAATTGGAGGCCCCAAGGGAATCACACCACAACCACACAACCATCTAGGGTTCCAAGAGCCCAAGAGGAACAAGTCCAAGAGCTTGAACTCGTCAAATCTCCGTAGAAAACTCAAACCTATGCACCAAATGCAAGGGGCAAGTCCTTCACTCTCAAATTCCACCAAAGCTACAAAAGCTTTTGGGAGAATAAGAGAGGAAGAACACAAGAGGAAAACACAAAACTCTCCAAGATCTAGATCCCAAAGATTGCTTCACAAAGAAGTGATTTGGTTTGTAGATCTAGATCTCCTCTCTCAAATTTCTCAAAAAGATGCAAGAATCATATGAGAGGGAAGGGGAGAGGACAAGCTTTTAAAGGTCAATAATGGAGGAGAGAGATAGATAGATAGAGAGAGAGAGAGAGAGAGAGAGAGAGAGAGAGAGAGATGGACCAAAAGATTGAAGAGGAACTCCTTTTAAAGTGCTCCCTAAATCTGATCGTTTGGGCCAAAATGCGCCTGGCCTGTGGTACTACTGAGCCACCGGAAGTTCCGGTCAGCCCTGGCTCCAATGGCTCGAAAGTAGTTGAAACGACCCGGTTGTACAGGCCGGAAGTTCGGCCCGACCTGGGCCAGAACTTCTGACCGGTACTACCGGTCAGGTACCGATAAGAAAACGTGACCAAACAGAGAGATGACAACGGGTCATGGGCTGAGCGGTAGTAAGCTGGAATTTTCAACGGTACTACCAGAGGAAAAATACGCTCAAGTGGTAATTCCGGTGTCTGGCCAGTACTTATGGCCGCACTGCTCCAATGGCTCTTTCGACTGGTACTACCGGTCGACTACCGGCCCAAGTACCAGTAAATATGCATCAAAAATAGAACAGGTGTTGTGAGCATTCCCATGTTCACCGAAACTAGGCCGATACTTCAGTTGGTACTACCGACACCAAATTGGCCTAGGGTACTTCCGGCGAGGCACGGTAATTCTGGTCAGGGAAACTCTAGAACCAAAACAACCATAACTTTTGCATCCGAACTCCAAAAATGATGAAACCAATTTTGTTCGAAATGTTGGATACCACCTAGGGAGAAAATATCATGTATATATATGTGAGATATCTCCCAAGGTGTGGATCCAGAACAATATGATATTTAATAAAATCCATTTTTAATGAATTAGAGCTTATTATGAAGATAACCACAAGCTCTAGATCCTCTCATGAACAAGATCCAAACAACAACCAAGAAAATGATGCTATGTATACAAAGGTTTGAGCTCTCCTGAAGAGATCAAACGAGCTACTCACTCGAGAGCCTATCTATCCTAAACCCCATCTCCCAACAACTACAAGAGACCGGTAAAAAAGAAAACCTATCAAGATCATACCTTTGCCTTGATCATTCACTTGAGCTTGATGTAGACGATCTTGTCTCCTCCAAGATGGAACACCTTTCTTGATTGCTCTTACTCGTGCTTTGCTTGATGAAGACTTGCGACTAGCTCCCCCATACTCTATGGGGAAACATCTTATTTCAACTTGTCTTCATCACTCCATGATCGTCGAGGATGGCAAGCTTCATACATGAGATCTTCTATACATGGTGCATCTTGAGCTTGCACTTCATTTATTCAAACTCAGTTAGGATGATGTCTTGAAGATAACCATGAGGAACTCCATCTTATTTTTCAAGACACTCTTGATCTTCTTATTCTTCTACATGATTCCAATAGGCACAAAGCCCTTGGACATTTCTTCTTTTTCATTTCTTCATTTTTCAACCTTGAAACCAACATATGGTCCAAGCAATGTCAATGGACAAATCCTACAAGTGAAACTCAACTAAAACATTAGTCCATAGAGATTGTCATTAATTACTAAAACCACACATGGAGGCACACATGCACTTTCAATCCCCCCTCCCCCCCCCCCCTCGTTGAAGACCTCGTCGGAGACTTTGTAGCAAAACTTTTGTACTATTGTAGCAAAACTAAATTCGCCTGAGACATCACTCGGACTCTCACCGGAGACATCGTAGCAAAACCTTTATGCTGTTGTAGCAAGACTATAGAATATAGTTGTAGCAAACAAATAATGCTTTATAGCAAACCCTACTTCACCGAAGACTCTCATCAGATACCTCATATAAAACAGTATGTACTCTTATAGCGAAACTAAATAACTCTGGTAGCGAAAAGAATGGGTATTGTAGCAAATCCGAGTTCATCGGAGACTCTCGCAACAATTCTTGTCATAGACATGGTAGCAAAATTTTGAGAAGTCATAGCAAAATTACATAACGATTGCAGCAAAAAATTAATAGGTGTGTAGCAAAATCCAAAAAAAACGTGTGGTACAAAAAGGGCTACGGTTGTAGCAAAAAAATTCCTTCCGATAGCGCAATATAATGAATTATTGTAGTAGACATTTTGTTGCTACGATGCAAATCCACACAGAAGTGGTAGCAAACGACGGTGAGTACCCATGTGGCCACAGGAGCTCCGGTGGTACAACGGTGGTGGGCACTCGGGCAGCGCCGGAGGTAGGATAAACGGAGCCCCAAATCATCTCGCCATGCTTGTTTGCCCACCGAAGGAGCCCAGCATCATGGGGTTGTGTGGAGCAGCCCTTCAGAGGTAGGAGACAGCCGCACCACACCTAACATGACACTCTCCGTCGTGCACGATGCCATGGTACCGGTGTTCACCGTCGTGCATCGTCGGAGGTGGGAGCGAGCCTGAATCGTGGGGATTTTGTCCTCGTCGGCGGCCAGCAGAAGCTGCTAGGGTTCATGCCGAGTTCACGTGTCCACGAGTGGCGACCCGGACAATGGAACAATTCCATTGTCCGGGGGATCTATATCATTTCCCAAAATTGAATATGCTATTACGCATTCACGCTAGACCATATGTTTGGTTTCCATCCTTGGTGGGTGCAACTTTAGCAACTCTCCTAACTAACATGGTGAAATGAAACTCAGTAACGGTCAACGGTAAAAAAAAATACACATGTTTTGCTATAATTAAAAACATCCATCTATATTTGAATTGTTGTTATGTAATAGAGAAAATGCACAAATAGTCATGGTAGAACCTGGGCTCCAGGTAGCCCGGTTTGTTTTTTCACAAACTTTGGAAAATTGAATTCAAAAGTTTCACAAAATTTGGAAAAGAAATACTTGCATGTAGTCAACTATGTGTTCTGGCGGTGTGTAAATTTTAGGCTCAGCAAAAATGACAAAAGCGCAAAAAAAGACTAAATCTCCACACTAGTGTACTGTGTGCCACTGTTCACTGACAACAAAAACTCAATTTGTTATTTTTGTTGAGGCTAACATGCAAACTATTTCAACCTGAAAATCTGCACACTACTAGAACAAATAGTTGGCTGCATGCAAGTATTTTTTTTCTTATTTTTTGAAACCTTTGACTTCAATATTTTTGAAGTTCCGAAAAAACAGAATCACTAGAGCCTGGTCTCCATAACGCCGCACTCAGCAAATGCAGCATTTGCTGATTTTAACTTCATTTCACGTGTCAAGTATCGTGGGTTCCATCTTTTCTCGGCATCCATCAAATATCTCCGAGGTCTCACTCTCACACCTTCCATTCTTGGATAGATCTAGCTATAATGGGTCCACGTTGCAATCAGGATGGGGCTGTTAATTGTCATCATCCATCCACACGGATTCATCCCCGTTCAGTTTTGCTTACGCGTGCTTTTTACATGGATAGAGATCGAGCAAAACGGCGATTCTAGCATACACGTGATTTCACGTGCACACATCCACCATTCAGTTTGTTGTGTTTGCTTTGAGATTAGCACATGAGAAGAATCTTTACATGTTATCTACCCTACACTAGTACAATGTTTGCATGCAGCCTACCCTACACTAGTATATTTTTTTCTTATTTTTTAGTAAGTGGATTAATTTCTAGTGTTGGATTTAAAAGAGCAATATTTATTGGAGTATATATCATATTAACAATCCGTTTAAATCTGTTTATTTATTTTGAATATATCTTCCAAACAAGTCTAAAAAAGGTCAGTTTTGACAAAATTTAAATTTTAAATTTGAAAACATATTCAAACATGATAATCCACAATAAAACTCTATGAAACTAGATACAAAAAATTATGTCTTGAAATTAAACTCTAAAACAATTTTCCAAATGTTTTCTAATTCTAATGAATCAAATTTAAAACAGAGTGAAACAAATTGTTTCAAAACAACTTTTCACCAATTTACACCAAGTTTTAAAAGTTAATTTTCAAAAATTACCAAAATATCTTCAATATTGGGCTTATTTTAAAGCTCACTTTTTTAGGAACATAAATATTCAAACGGTTTATAAATTAATCTTGTGGTTCAAAAAATATGAAAGATCTAAGTTTTAATATTAGATCTACTAGTATAGAAGAAGAAAGAATCTGACCAACACACAATCTTTAAAAAAGCAAGGAGAGAGAAGTTGGGCCATGCACGGGATATCCCGTGCACGCCAAAGTTGCATTTCTGTGGAGATCGAGCACATATTCCTGTTTTTTTGCGCGCGCACACACACGCTCGACACTAATGACTTGTCGAAGTCCTTACTTCGTGGTGAAGGAATATCCTATTCATCTGAATGGTAACAAGCTCTTCAATAAATTTTATTAAGACATTATCAAAATAAACAAAAGGTAATTGTGACAACGTTTTTGTTTTCGTTGTTACCTTTCTGAAGGCATCTTTGTTGGTCTGTTGGAAAACCTTTTCTGAAGTCTGTGTGTTGCTAATGGTGATGGTTGTTTCCTGCTACAAGTCTAGGCAATGTGTGATATTTTGTTGTAGAGACCGGATGTAACATGTACCTCTGAGAGAGCAGCAAACGAACGGCGAAAGTTTTTCTAGTCTTGCTAGCCTCGGAATCAAGTGTGTGCATTCAGTTGTTATTAGTTTATTAGGTATAAAGATTTTATTTTGGAAGCGTCTTTCAATGCGGAAAGTGTCTTCATTTGAGTTTAGGTATAATTTTTTTATAAAGAATATAAAGTATTTTAAAATTATATTTTGCATGCTTATAGGATACATCATTAGCTACATCCGGATTTATATTTAAGTTTTTTTGAAACTCGCGAATATGATTTCCAAAAAATTTAAATAACAAGATCATCTGAGCTCAGGAGCCCAAAATATCCGCTCCTCTCACCTCTGCATGTTTTTATCACATAGCTCCCGTATGTGAACTCGACCACATTGCACGTATTTTTGTCGACCACATTCAGTATTCACTCGGATGTTTGGGCGTCGTCTGGCTGACGCAGAGGAAGCGTGCTTCAGTAGTTCAATTACGCGGTGCAAGTGCAACTCCTGTCGACGTCGTCAGAGTTTGTGAATTCGTGCCAATTGCGTGGCTATATCCGTAGAACTTGGCCGTTTTTTTCTGGGCGTCCACGTTCGACGCCGGATTAACGAACAGATATGCACAGACGGCGGCCGGGTCGCTGTTAAAAATCTTACACATGTAAGGACCAAGGTGAGTACATAGCCGATACGTAACTGATGTGGACTAGATTGCACGCGTGGTGTACCTGGCGGGCGCGTGTCCGTCTTATCTTCGTAGTAGCTTGGAGGTCTCATTTAGTCAGCTTTCAGATTATCTGTCTCCTCTAACTGGACAATTGGATTGGACGGATGTAGTACATCGTTGCGAGTTTCAACAAGATGAGGGGCCAGTCATGATCCACACGGCACTAGTAGAGATGTCAAATTGAGTTGCCAGAACAGCCCGCGATGAGCAGGTCTTTTCTTCTTCTTTCTAGCATCTCGCACAAGCGTCGGCACTGCCACCAGCCAAAAAATTGGTCCATTGATACCTGATGACGTCCACACCGAAAATATGCTCGTTGTACTTCCAAGACAGTGCCGGAGCTTAATAGAGATTGTTGAGTGGGTAAAAGTATAAATCATGCATAAATTTTGAGTAACCTTTAAAACTTAGCTTAATAACTTGAGAATTTTTTCGGGATAGGGGGGCCATGGCCCCCTTAGCCCTAGGGAAGCTCTCTCAGCCGCCGATCCATGAGAACATATCTAGTGATACCAACTATTAGATGATACCAGGTCCAAGTCAAGTATGTTGTGCAGCTAGTAGACATGCATAGCGTGGCGTCGTCGCAAGAGCACAGATACAAGTAGAGACACCTGTCAAGTAGTCATCGCCAAATATTGTCAACCACATCACTTCCTGCACCAGTCGACTAGAGCAGACATGACTGGCCGCGGAAGGATACGTCTCTTTTGAAGAACTAAAGCATGTTTTGTGGCGAAAATCATATAACTGCCCTTGACTACATTTACTGGCGTGGTGCGGAGTTACTCAGTGCTACCCTGGTGTTCAGGCATCATGATTGAAATATGTTTAACCGGTGACAAAAGAAGAAGCAAATGCATTGCCAGGCATGGATGGACGAGACCCATGGAAGATCTGTTAAACTGAACGCTGGTTTCGATTTCGATTCAGGTACAGGAAGCACTGGAGCAATCTTTCGAGATGAAAAGGGCTTCTTCTTAGCAAACGAGTTGCTTCGGGATATCGTATGTGTCAGACGCATCCACAACAGAGGTGCAAGCTCTTCTTGACAACTTGATACCAGCAGGACAGATCGGATGTAACAAACTTGAAGTTAATTCAAGTTGTCTTGATGTGATCAAGGTCATGTGGGACGGGGGTAACTATCTTCTCGGACCAGCGGTATCCATATATGAAGGGTGTAGTGCACTTTGTCATGATTTTGTAGCAGTAAAGTTTTATTGTTGTCCTATGAAAGCCAATGTAACGGACTTCCTAGTTTCTATTCTATAAGATGATGTATCCATTATACCGAATTAATGAAAGTAGCCATGTTGGCTTCCCTAAAAAAACAGGTTCTACCACTATGGGTGCACCAGGTCTCAAAAGATATTAACCTGCAGCCTTGTTCGGATATGGGCATGTGGCCTTCTCGACAGCCTGCCTTGAAGACAACGAGGCCCACTAGGAGTTAATGGGAGGTTGAGGCCTGCTCTACTAAGCCCCTAAATCCGTCCCATTTTGTGGTTCTCGCTTACATGTTGTAGGTAAGTAAAGGACCTGTTTAATTTATTTTGCTTGTCTGATGATGTCTTTTGCTAGTCTAAGGTAGTACTTCCTCCGTATCAAAATATAAGAATTTTTTTTGTGAAGTAAATGTATGTAGACCCATTTTAGTGTGTAGGTTCACTCTAAACCTCTGAATCTACACTATTCAAGTGGTCCAGATACATCAGTTTCACAAAGCTAAAAAAATCTTATATTTTAAAACGGAGGGAGTAGTACGCATGATCATTAATTTACGATAATAATTATATTGAATACAAGACTTGATGTCAATGGGGTGCTCCTGGATAGTTTTTCTCTAGCTCTGCCCTGTTTACCGCGTCGCAATGACCTCTCAGCAGATCATGATGATAGTTCAATAGCACTTAGAAACAATAGCAGATCGGCCGTTTGGTCACAGCAGCAAAAGTTGATGTTCGATATGTAGATTACGGATTACCGTTTTGGTGTAATTTTTTTACGAGCCGTTGATGCATTGCAGAACTAGGAATGCATGTTCTGAAGCTCGTAAGTGCAGCCATGCAATATGCCACTCTTTGCGGGCTGTGCGGGGGTGCTACGCACCCGCGCACCCCAGCCGCATAGTGTTGGGCCACAACCCATTAAGGAGTCGCCTCTTTTTTTCGTTTTACATTTTTTCTTTTTAATTCCATAACGTTTTTTCTTTCTTGTTTCGAAAATGTGGATATTTCTTAAGCATTAAACTTAAAAACTGCATTTTTAAAAATATAAATATACTTTAAAATGCCGAACCAAATTTAGAAAGTCAAACCCAAATTTTAAATTTATGAAGAAATTTTCAAAAGTACAAACCAATTTTTTTAAGAAAAACATGAGCATTTTTGGAATATATTAAAAATAAAAATCAAAGAATAATTTACAAATATCATTAAAAATTATGGTTATTCTAAAATAGGTGAACAAATTTTTAAGAAAAAACAAAAAAAGTAAAAAGAGAATAGAAAAAAGAAAAAAAAAGAGAAAAAAGAAACAGCAAAACTGAAATAGCCCGCCGTCCAGGCTAGGCCTGGAACACCATCCCACACGGTGTGTCCTTCAAGATCGTATTGAGCGGGCAATGCTATACGCCGCCCAAAGCGGCGCAACCCGCACGCGCAGCCCAAGGGCATCTTCACCGGATCGATCCAGCCCGCTTCTGAATGCGTCCGCGGGGACGCACGGGCGTACGCGGTATTTCAGCGGCACTACCCAATCGGACTGACGTGTTCGGCTCGATTCATCCGTGCACTTAATTTTGGCAACGGTTAGGTCGGTCCGCACAGTGCAAGAAACCGCGCGGGTCTTCGCCTGTCGGCCGCTCGGGGCCTATATATAAGTAAAACATTAGTAATTAAATTTAATTTTCATTAGATTAGGCCCTGCCAATTACAAAAAGACACATTTGAACAAACTAAACCAAGACTACAGCTACTACTGCTGGAGGAGGCCGTCACTACAGCTACTCGCCACTATTGTCGCGGCCGCCGTTGTCGTTGCCACCGTCACCGTCAATCACCGCCATAGCCGACCAGATGGCCTCCTGCTGGAGGCGTCCGCGGTAACGGTCGCGCGTTCGCCCACGAGCCTCCTTCTTGCCGACCCCCTTCGCGCGGTCCGCCGCCACCCGGTTGGCCAGGGCCTTCTCCATCTCGGTCGCTCAGTGGTCCCTCGCCTCCTCGTCGTGCAGCTTCGTCACCGTCGCCGCCCTCGCTGCTAGGGGCCCACCATCGCCGAAGCTCCATTGGGGCCGAGGCCTAGGGCCTGCGTGATCTACAGGGGGGACGACGATCGCCTCCTCTCCTGCCCCCTCCTCCGCCACCACCTGATCCACCTTCTCCCTCTCGTCGTCGTTGTCCTCCACCTCCGTCTCGTCCCCTTCGACGAGAGCCCACGCGCTCGCCACCTCGACGGCCGTAGCCACGCACAGCTCCTCCATGCCGCTTCAAGGGCGTGCTCCGCCGCTTCCACCGCATTGCACGTGGCGGCGGCCTGGCGAAGCTCGTGGACGGTCACCTTGGCGGCCTCCTTGGCCACCTCCTCCAGTGTGGCCATGGTCACTTCGTGGTGGATCTCGCGGAGGCCGCTGATCCTTGGCGGCGACGAGGTGAACATAACGCACCGCCCATTGGGCCACCACCTCTGCGGCCACCTCCACCACCTGCTCCGACGCTGTCTCGGCCACACGACCTTCCTTCTCGAAGGCCACCACTTCCACCTCGGTCGTGCGCTGGGTAACAACATGGCTTGGAGGTCGACAGCGTCGATGTCAGCGTCCTTGAAACGGGTGCGGCACAGCTCCCTGATATTGGTCCAGTTAGCGATCTTGCGGTGAGGCATGGTTGTGGTAGGCGTTTTTTCCGGCAGTGGTTGCTCTTGCTTGGGCTTGTTGTCTCAGTCACGTCATGCGGTTGTCTTTTATAGACCAGAGTGAAGGCGGAAAACGGTCGGGAATGCGCGCGTGGGAGGAAAGGCATTGCGCTGGAAACGGAAAGCTACAATGGCGGAAAAAGCCGGCCACGCGGCAAGCCACCGATGCTGATACCCGACATCGCGTCGCCGTTAACGTCATCTCGCCGAGGGTGTCAAGCGGTGACAGCGGGGGGGACAAACAAATGGGTCGGGCCGCTGGGCACGGCTGACCAGACAGGCTGGACCACGGCCCAAAAACGACCGCGGTCTGACCCAAACGGACAAAAACGAACCGTTTCGGTCACCCGTTTGGGTCGGCCCGGTTGAGATGCCCTAAAGGAGGGTAGTAATTGTGCTGGCTCATATTCTTTCTTTTTTTCTTTTTTTTTGGATTTTATTTAAACTCTGGAAATTCTCTATAATGATGGTTTAAGAACTCTGAACATTTCCAAATATTCGTGAAGATTTTTTAATATTATAAAAAAATAGAATTATAAAGAATTTTTAGAAAAAATCATGAATCAATTTTGAAAATCATGAGCTAATTTCCAAAAATCGAGAACCAGTTTCGGAAAAATCATGAAACAAAAATCAAAAAACATGATCAAAATTTCGAAATCATGAACCAATTTGAAAATCATAAATCAATTTCAAAAACAATGAACCAAAATTCGGAAAAATTAATTGTTTTCAGAAAAATAATTAACATTTGTTAAAAATAAAAAATAAAAATTGTAAGAAAAAAGAAAATAAACAGAAACAGAAAAAATAAAAAAGAAACAGATAAAAAAATTGAAGAAAAAACTTGATGCGTACTGGGCTGGCCCAACAGGGTGTGCGGCACTAGCCACCAGCAGGCGGTATATAGCATTCGTGGTGTTGAGCAGCATATAGAATTTTGTCTGTAAGTACGAGCTGGCCGGCAAAACCAGAGTTTTGTTATTTGATTCTAGAGATGTTTTACTTAGTTAATGGGGCAAAGCCCGCAACTCATTTCCCCTTACCTATAACAAGGTTAATTGACATAATGATTGCTAGTCCTAGGCCTGCGGCTTCCCACGACGCTGGACCTCAGCAGTGGAAAACGGCCTTTTAGTCCCGGTTTGTAACCAGGAGTGCTGGTTGAGCCACAAACCGGTACTAAAGATCCTCGTGAGGCTGCGTCGACCGTGCGGGATTTAGTCCTGGTTCGAAACAGGGACTAAAGTTTTATTTTCAAAAAAAAATTCAATTTTTTTTCAACTTTTTTTCTTAAAGTTTTAAATTATCTGACTCGTTAATCTCTCATATCTCTCATTTTTAACAGTATATATACTTAATCTTAGGTTAAATTACAAACTTCCCGGTCAGTCACCCATGCTAGCACTATTTCACCCCTAACACGCTTAACTTACTCATTCCATGTTTCCCACCTCGCACGAAGGACCCTTATACCTTGTTGTCAAGACTAGTATATTAATCCTATTACTCATATCAATATGTCAACCGTCTTTATTTTTTGAAATTACGAACAACTATTTACGTAAACAATAATAAATAAGTAATAATAATAATTTATTCATGTGAAAATAATAAACTAATTAAATTAATGTTTATTCATGTAATATGACATAAATAATATCTTCAAATCTGTAAATCGAAATTCGACAAATAATATATCCATTATTATCAAAAAAATGTGAGAAATTCAAATATGACATAAAAAATTACTAAATTGTTTTTAAATTTTTTGAAATAACTTTTTTTACTTTTCGAATTTTAAGAATCTAAAAGAATCCAAAATAGCCAAAGGTTGTTGAAATCGAAGAGGAAATTTTTTTCTGCATGTTTTGATAGATCGTACGTTTTTTCTGACATCATATGCATGGCTATTTGAATTTTTCATGACATTTTTTTGCAAATTATGTCGAAATTCATGTTTGTTAATTTTCGTAACAACTAAATCACTTAATATAACTACAGTTCGAAGGATTTTATTTTTAAAACTTTTTATAATTTTTTAGCATGATTTTGAAACTAGAAAAGGCTATCTCCTGCCACCGGGGGGTGGAGAGTCGTTCTCCTGCCGCGGCAGGATTTGTGCCCGTTTTCCTGCCGTGGCAGAATTTGAGAAAAAAATTGTCTGTTTTCTTTAATCCCGATAGGTACCTTCAGTCCCGGTTGGTGATATGAACCGGGACTAAAGGGGTCAGCACCGGCTACAGTCTGCCGCCACCCCTTTAGTCCTGGTTCGTATCTCCAACTGGGACTAAAGGCACCGTTTGACCTGGAATAAAGATTGTTCCGTTGGAACCGGGACTAATGTGAGTATTAGTCCCAGGTCCAACCACAATCAGGACTAATGCTCTAAACTAGGGTGGACGAAAGACTCATTTTCTACTAGTGCTTGTAGACTCATACCGCATTCCCTAAAAAGGAAAGAAATTACGCTCGTACCGGACAAAATCAGACATAGCATACTACACACTCTGAATCGAACCTATGCGTTTGGTTAAACCGTACTCTACAAACTCCCTGAGTTTAGAAATATAAGATGTTTTAGTTTTGTGAATCGAATATATCTAAACGTCTTTTAGTTGAGTGAACATATACACTGTATTGACATTGCAAAAAATGATTACATCGTGAGTCTTTAGGTTGTTTATATAGTACTAGAAGACTGGGGGTCAATAAGACTAATAGAGATAGACTTAGATTACAATCTTAAACTACCAAATATGTCTAATCAGTAATATACTTTAACACTCCCCCGTAGTTGGATTGGTAGTGACACGAATAGCCTGAGCGTCGCGGATGGTCTGACTGGAGCACAATCCGAAGGCACGAACTGAAGGAGCCGGTGGATGGCGATGTCGATGTAGCCAGGTGTGAGGCGATGTAGTCAGGGTCGTTGGTGCCGTTGGTGATGTCATCGCTGTTGATGAAGTTGATGATGTCGTTGTGTTGTGATCGATGTCGTCGTTGAGCTTGAAGAATTCGCTATAGTAATTGAAGTCGACATAGTTGGATCCGAAGTAGTCGAGATAGGCGAGACGCCTTGCCGGACTTTCCAAACTCGGGAGCGCACCGGGACGAAGGCATGCGTCGGTGTTGCCAATACCGGACGTGCGAAGATAGAGACCATCATGAGCCATGCGAGCCAGAGCCGAAGGGAGCAGCAGAGTAATTCTTGTCCGCCGTTTTATCGAAGTAGATGAAGTAGTTGTAAGAAGAAAATAGATTAAGTAAAAAATAAAAATTAGACTGCGACTCTGGCGGCGAGGTAGTGGTGGATGAAGACGAAGAGGTAGTTGTTGATGAAGATTTATTGTAGCGGTAGTAGATTTCGGGGATTAGACCCGTATTTTCCGCTTGTATGAGCGCAACGTCGCTCGTGGAGAAGAAAAACTTGTTGGCGTTGACGATGACCATGATTGGTGGTGGCGGCGATGATGTGGCGATGTTGTTGGTGTAGATGGTTGTCAGCGATGATGACCACGGGTGATGAAGGTGCAACCCTTTGTTGATGGTGAGGCGCGTACTCGGAGACGTGCGTCCTGGTTGATGTTCACCATGACGGACGTGAGGACGGAGCAACCGACGGAACGCGTGAAGTAGAGGCGCGTGATGACAACATATGGCTATGGACGACCCAATCCGATCTATGATCGGCGAAAGAAAGAAAACGCCGGTCAAGCGGTCGGCGAGAAAATTTTACGAAGAAGATCTAATCCACTATTGCGTGGCCCCGGCGGAGAAGATCTCCCCGGGGCGACGCGATGGAAGCGGCGGTGGCTAAATCCGAGGCCGAGGAGCTACACGCTCTGATACCATGTAGAATTGCGGAATCTTAACTGTATTGATATTGCAAGAGGTAATTATATCGTGAGCCCTTAGACAAGAAGACTAATAGAGATAGACTTAGATTACAATCTTAAACTAACAAATATGTCTAACCGATAATATATTCTAACACTATACATTAAAAGACGTCTAAATACATTCGCAAATATTGTCCATGTTTGTAAAACGGAGGGAGTATATATCTATTAGTATCAGACTCGTGTGCAGCAACTTTGACAGGACGAAGACACACAGGAGAAAGTCACTCGGAACTCGGAAGCCCCAGCCACAACAGTAGATCAATCAGCTGACAAGCCGAGCGCCCCATCGCGTACTGTTCGTTCGGAGACCGGAGGTCCCGGAGCAGTTAAGCTCAGACGAGATTCGTCAGGGAACTGTTACGAAACTTACTGTTGCTTGAACGAACTGTCACGTCCCGTCCTGACGCACATGTCCGAATGCGTCGTCAGGTTCCCAACAGCGGCACCACTGTTGCTGCCTGGTGGTCGGCCAAACAGAGCGGCCACGAAACGTCGATCGTGACGAATCCTACACACAACACACAGTGCAGCTCTCGGGAATGCCCCGGAGGAGGAAAAGCGAAAGTGATCGGTGGACTTTGGCAATGAGTCAGCTCGTTGGCGGGGTGCAGGGAAACCATGAATCGTCGTCGTTCGTCCATCAGCGATCAGCGGATGTTACTTGTTATACCGTTCAGTGCACGCACGCGTCTGAAAGAGAGACTGGGTGGAGTAGTGATTCTAATCCGCGAGGTCGCTCTTGCTGTCCCGGCCGGATGCCGACTCTGCCGAGTGTCAACCAGAGTTTTCCTACATAAATATGTGGTGTCCTGTAGCGTACTTTAATTGTGGAGGTCGGGTAGATCTTTCAACTCCGCGTGCGTTGAACCTGCACTGCCTTTGACATTTTGACGACGCTAAAGCTCTATACTACACACTTGATTAACTAGTCCACCCTAAATATATGCAACCTGGCATCTAAAGATGCAAGTGGGTCAACATTAGGATAGCGTTTACCTCTTTAGTTTAAAAAAAATAAACTTTTCTGATAAAATAATCATTTTAAAAAAGTTAATTTATTTTGTAAACTAAACAGGATAAAAGGTACCCTATTATTAACCAACCTGCATCTCTAAGAGTATCTGCACCCGTGCTCTCAACCGAGTTGGGGGTGGAGGCCAAAAATCAGCGCACACCCGAGGCCTCCGACCGCCGGCAGTTTAAACTACTGTCCATTAAACTATCCGACAACCTTTTGTCGCCCCAGCAACCAGAGAATAGGTTGGGGTAGTGGCAACGCAAGCCACGTCGGATGAGCCACATCTGTTCGCGTCGGGCCCAGCTGACAACCACTCAAGGCGGGCGGTCAATGTAATTAATGATCCTGCGTCGTTTCTTACGCGTCGTGTGGGACTTCGCCGGTTTCAGACGCCAGCGCCCGCGTGACGCCTAGGCGAAGGAGCTAGCGGACGGCCAGGAGGTGAAGGAGGAGAAGTACCACGCTGATCTTATGTTGCCGGGCCTCACCAAGGAGGAGGCGTTCGAGCACGCTATACGCGAATCGGAGGCGCAGCAAGCGCCATAGGAGGAGTCGCGCTGGGCCGACACCTTCCAGGGCGCTACAAGCCACGGAGATGCTCAAAAGTGGAACCTAGAGCAACAAAAGGAAATGTAGGCCGGCTTGTTTGCGGAAAGTGTCTTTGGCACATGGGCACCAGTGTTTCTTTCACTTTCAGATTTTTGAAAAATTCAAAACCTCACACTTCTATGTCTCCAAAAATTAAGGAGTTAAATTTATAGATATATGAAGGAGAGGAGTATAGGAAAAAGAGTTCCATTAAACATTACGTTGTATTTTGGGAAATACAAAAAAGACAATTTCTGACAATACTACTTCCTCCGGTCCAAATTAATGTTCTCAACTTTGTTTTTGTTTTTTGAAAATGAGCATATATTAATATCACACAGATACCAATTACACCCATCCTCTGCAACAACGCATATCCTAATGACAATATGGATGCACATAGTCGAAAAAAAAAAGAAAAATTACAAAAAAGAAAAGTCCCGCTGTAGGAATTAGTGACACTACCACCACCAAAACAACACCAGAAGTCTAACCCCTCCAAAAGCGACGCCTCCAAGAAGGAAACATTGCACAAGCGCTATCATCGTCTGATCAAAGATCTTAGATTTTCACCCTAAAGAAAGTCCTCGCTCGCAAAGCAATGCCTTCTGCAAGGCTATTACCAGGCACAACCAATGAAGGCCAGACCTTGGGTTTTCACCCTGCAAGATAAGATCGTGAACTCCTCCTGTGATGTCGCCCCCTATAACAGAAGCTGCTACGAGTCACAGATATCCAAGCCAGATCCACATCGCTATAAAGATTCAATCCACCATAGCTCGCCCACATGTCTCTGCCTTCGTGATGTTCTCCGCATCTGATTTCACCATGTGTATCGTCAAAGATATGTCGCATGATGGTAACAGTTAGCAGAGCTTCATCGCGCTCCCACTGAAACCAAACGGACAGAAAAAACACAAGTGCGCGTGACCGAATTTCTTCCGATCCAGCAAGCTCCAGGCATGCACCCATGGGAGTTCGCCGGCTGAGCCTTCCGCAACCAGACACTCCGGCCAGATCAATGGAGGCTCTGATCAAGTAGATATTCGTCTTGGTGCGAGAGAGATCCGAGTGATAGTTTGGGAGAGAAAATAACTTGTATTGATTTAGACAATATTACAACGTTTATATAGAAGAGAGGGAGGCCCTAAACCGACTTAGGCTAGAGTCCTACTCCAATACAAAACAAACTCTAATATCCACCCCAGCAGTGTCAACGTCGGGTGCCACGATGTTGAGACTGGAGCGAATGTCGATGAAGGACGAAGGATGTAGTCCTTTGGTAAAAATATCTGCGAACTGTGCACTCGTTGGAACATGTAGAACACGAACTTCTCCAAGAGCAACTTTTTCCCGAACAAAATGAATATCGATCTCGATGTGCTTGGTACGACGATGTTGCACGGGGTTGGAGGCCATATAGACAGCTGATATGTTGTCACAGTAGACAATAGTGGCGTGCTGGACGGGACACTGAAGTTTCACAAGTAGTTGGCGAATCCAAACTGCTTTAGCAACAGCATGCGCAACCGCCTTGTATTCCGCTTCAGCCGAAGACCGGGAGACCGTAACCTACCTTTTCGATGACCAAGAAACAAGATTATCACCCAAATAAACACAAAAGTCGGATGTGGATCGTCGAGTATCTAGATGGTCGAAAAGGGAAAAGTATTTTCATCGAAAGTGACGTGACGAGATATAAGAACACGGCCGGAGGAGGGATCAAAACATCGTGATCCTTTGTGATCATCGGATGGACCTAAATATATACATGGCAATGATCTTGGAGCGAGTTTATTGGCAGCAGTAGATGAAGTGTTAGGAAAGCAAAGGCAGCCAAAAACACGTAAATCAGAATAATCCAGGTGAGATAGAAAAAGAGATTGAAAGGGGGAATAAAGAGGACATGTTTTGGTTGGTCGTATATTTAGAAGATAGGTGGCGGTCCGGAGAGCCTCAGCCCAAAAACGCGGTGGAAGAGATGCTTGAATGAGGAGAGTGCGTAAGATGTCGTTGATAGAGCGAAGAGAGCGTTCAACCTTGCCGTTTTGAGGAGAAGTGTAAGGACACGAAAAACGAAATAAGATGCCTTGGGAGAGAAAGAAAGTTCTGTTTTGGTTGTTATCAAATTCTTTTCCATTGTCACATTGGATGAAACGAATAGGGAGGCCAAAGTGTGTTAGAACATATTGTCGAAAATTAAGAAAAAATTGATGAACATCAGATTTAGCACGAAGAGAAAAGGTCCAAACATAATGAGAATAATCATCCAAAATAACGAGATAATATTTGAAACCAGAAACACTTAGTATTGGAGAGGTCCATAGATCACAATGTAACAATTCAAACGGAAAAGAACTATAGGTTGAAGAAGTACCGAAAGGTAATCTAATATGTTTGCCGCATTGACAAGCATTACAAACTGAGGAATCATGCGAAGAACTATCACTAGATATGCGAAAATCTTAAAGCAGGGATGACATGGTATGTTTATTGGGGTGACCAAGACGAGGGTGCCAAAGGGTGACAGAGGCAATCATGGCTTGAGGTGTGGAGGTGGGTGCGCCATGGAGAGGATAGAGGTCACCCGAACTATTGTAACGAGCGAGGACCGCCGCCGTTTTCAGATCTTTCACACACAAACCAAAGGGATCAAATTCTATAGAAACATTATTATCAATAGTAAATTGTCGAACATATATTAGATTTTTAATTAATGAGGGAGCAACTAGGATATTTCGTAGAATAAAATTGGTGTTTAGATTAATGATGTAAGATTGGCCGGTGTAAGAGATGGGGATAGAAGATCCATCGCCAATGGTGATAGAAGAAAAAGGAGAGGAAGAACAAGCTGACAGAAAATCCATATTTGAAGACATATGCGAGGAAGCACCAGAATCAAAAATCAAATCCGTATCTTCGTAATTGTTGAGTGTAAAATTGTTCATGGCAGCGATGAAGGCGGCTTGGTCCCAGCTTGGTGGAGCGGTTGGCGGAGCGGGAGACGCAGGCATGTACTGAGGAGCTGGAGTAGCATTGTACATGTAGGGCAGCGACGTCGGCGAGGCCACGTATTGAGGTGGCGCCATCTGGGCCATGTAGGGAGGGGGTGGCGCATGCGCAGTGTAGACTTGCTGAGGCTGTCGTCTAAGGATCCCGGGGGAACCGATTGCAGGACGGAGCCCGGGACTCCAGGTTCCGGTGTAGGCGGGAGGGGCCCCGTAGGGAGACGAAGCGGACCAAGGCATGGACCACGCCTGAACAAGTCCAGTCCACGGGTCGTGCGGAGGTCGCCATGTCGGAGCCGATGATGGTGCTGTCGGGGGCGCCGTAGGTGGAGCAGGTGCAGGTGGTCGAGGTTGAGGCGGTCTATACGTGGGATTCTTCCCGCGATAATTTGGACTTGAACGCTATCCAAGTGGGGGCTGCGGGGAAGCGTGGGGAGGGCCCGCGGAGGGGGCCGGAGGGGGAGGCCGAGCCACCGTGTGGAACACCTGAGCTTGAGTGGGGCGCGATGCTTTGCGAGCTTGCGTCATGGCCTCCAGTTGGAGGAGACATCGGACTTCAGCGAAAGTGGGACGCGGTCGCATCATCGGAATAAAGGCCACCTGCTTGTCGAATTGCTCGCCGAGGCTGACGAGGAGAGCATTGATGAGTGTGCGATCTTCAACATGGTCGCCGAGCTCACGTAATTCGTCGCCGATAGCCTTGATCTTCTGGCATAGAACGGTGACAGAGGCGTCTCCTTGAGACATGGTACGGAGCTCGGTATGTAGGGCATTGATGCGGGCGTCGCTATTATCCTGGAAAAGCTGTTGAAGAGAGGCCCATAGATGCGCGGCGGTGGCGTCGTCGTTGGAGACGAGATTGAAAAGCTCGGTGGATATGCGGGTGTAGATCCATTGTATAATTGCTAGATCATCTTGGACCCAGCGAGGATCGGCAGGACGAGGCACCGAGTTCGGATCGACGTGATCACGGAGACCACGTTGGCCGAGATGAACATGAAATAAGTGGTGCCAATGGTAGTAGTTGTGGAGTGCAAGATCTAGGGTAATAGGTATGAACGGAGAGATGTCGGAGATTGTATCGGCTAAAGAAATTTGGGCTATTTGGATAGGATTTTGTTGGGTAATTGGGGTAGAGGTGGAGATAGAGGAGGTGGAGGAGGAGGGTTTCACGCCGGCGGCGCGGGCTTCCGCCGCGGTCCAGAGAGGACCTTTCGGTGGCGGCGGTGGAGTAGGCAGAGCCATCTAGGTGCGAAAAAACCTAGGCGTCTGATACCATGATAGTTTGGGAGAGAAAATAACTTGTATTGATTTAGACAATATTACAATGTTTATATAGAAGAGAGGGAGACCCTAAACCGACTTAGGCTAGAGTCCTACTCCAATACAAAACAAACTCTAATACCGAGGACAACCCCTTTATTCAAGCCGAGCCGGCAGCCCCCTCGCCACCCGCCGGCCGCCGAGGAGGAGGCTCAACAACCAAAAGTCGAACAACGAACGACTGGCCGCCGGACATAGAGCATATCTATGCAGCTGCACGACCCGGACCAGCGAGGTCTGAGCGCCGCCCCGAGATCCCGATGTCAGCTCCACCAGTGGTGGACTTAGGATTTCATGAAAGGGTATGCCACATAAAAAATTCACACATAATTTGATAACATCTATTCTTTTGCCATCAAAAATGTATGTCGAACAAAAAAATTACAGATTTAGTAAATTACGCGTTCGGTATAATGTAAGCTAACAAAGAGTGAATTTTGGCACCACAACACCACCAAGTCCATATATATGAAAATTATAATAGAGAAGATATATATACACAAAAATATGTGTGGCAATTTGCAAAACATTGTATACTCCGGCTTGTTGATAAATAATTGGGATTTTATATATAGCAAAAAAATACACTTTTTCGCAAATAATCGCATGAAAGATACATTTGTGTTTTTTCACCATCATTATAAACAAGTGTATGATTCCTGGTTCGCTAATGATATATCAACCTAGCTGAATATAAATATGGCCGAAACAACAAAGGTATGTATATGTGTATTGACTACAGTACCATTTACGCTTCAAAAAGGTAAGAAAATGAAGAAATTAGGCTCAAATTATAATACAGTACCCCAAAACAGATGAACTAGTAAGCTGATAGACAAAAAAAGGCAATATAAATGGCAAACTTGGGTTTTGATCACATGACCTGCAAGGCCGCTAGTAGCTAACAATGGTGTAACCAAAGGGACTCCTACCTCTTCTTAAATGGATTTATATTTTTGTCTAGTAATACATAGCTCACTGAATAATTTAGGCAATTTCTCTTTTACATAGACGTATTGTGCAAGGCTGAAACTAGGGTATGCCGGGGCATACCTGGCATACCCTGTGGGTCCGCCATTGAGCTCCGCCATGCCTCGTGGCCAACCTGGAACAGATCCAAATCCATATCCCGTGCAGACGTTGCAGCTCGATGCCGCACCTGGCCGCCAGCGCCCGCCATAGCTCCGCCGCCTCGCTCCCTCCTCAACCACGAGCGCACGCTCATGGCGTCGCCCCCACGCCCTCAAACCAGCCACCCTCCGCGCGTAGGGCAGGCCGCCGGGAAAGCGCCTCTCCTCCCGCCCATCTTAGATGTCCGGGCGCCGCCACCACCGTCGGGATCGGCGGTGGCGATGGCCGGGACAGTCCCCCTTTGAGACGGCGGTGGCTAGGGTTTGGGGGCCTCCGGAGCCGTCCGCGCGGACGACCCGGGAGGATTTGCTCCGCACGTATCTCCTTCTCTCTGTGGCACGTTCTCTAGACTCGGATGAATCTAGTCTAAATCATTAACTAGATACATCCAAATCTAGATAAACTTGAGAACAATAATATGGACCGGAGGAAGTACTATTTACTGTCAGGAACTTATCTTTTTTATATCTCATAAAATATAAATTAACCGGACTTTTTTGTGTACACACCTCCTGTATATATCTATTTATATATTTAACAACATAATTTTCAAGACATAGAAATATGAGGTTTTGAAATTTCCAAAATCCTAAAAGTGAAGGGAGCACCTGTGGCCATGTGCACGAACTCCCTTCTCGGTTTGCTTGTCCATTTGTTCGCGAGACTGCTGCCTAAAGCTAATCTAGAAGAAGAAATGGGCACGTGCCGAATCCACGTTTGGTCGACGGAATCAGCTACTCGTATATGTTGGTTCTAGAACACCATCCAGCTAAACTTGGGCACGCACATGGCAACACGACTCCATCCGGCAAAACTTGTCAACCTGGCAACCTGTGTAGCTAGGCCCACTCGCCATATAGTAGTACAAACATGCAGCCTGACTTTACACTCTAAGTTGTCATCACGTTGTAGAGTGAAAGTGAAATATCTCGTATAAATTTGGCAGATTGTCAACCACAGAGCGGTACACGCCGGGTCGTGGTCAGAAATGTCAACCACAGATAGAGGCGTACGCGCAAGCTCGCTCCCAAAGACCTGTAGCAGCAGCACGGAGGAGGAGGCTGACGGGTCGGCAAAAGACGACAGCTGCGTGCGCCCGCCGTATGCGCGTACGTCGCCGTGCGTGCGTGCATCTGCGCCACGAGCTCACGGGAACAAGTGGTGTGGGACGAACGAACGAACGAGCGAGCTCGCCAAAAAAAAAGTCAGAACGAATCGGATCCCAACCGCAAGCAGCAGAGCACGCGCTTGTGGCCGCTGAGCTACAACCCTTTTTTGCGCGCCCACGCGCCGCTCGTGGCCATGGCCAGAGCCATGTCAACCAACACTCGATCCATCCATGGCCTCGAGAGATCTCAGGATCTCAACTGACCGTCCGGCCGGTGAACGTCAAACCGTCCCTCGCCTAGGTTCGAGCAGAAGACTTTTGCTCGACGAATTAGGGGAGCAAGCGAAATGCTCGGCTCATTACGCACGCGGTGGTGCTTCTTCTGGAAGCGAACGGCATCGGCATGGCACGAATAGAACTTCTGGGGAAAGCCTCCTTAATTGTGGTTGGTCGACAGAAATGATGTGAGGCGGCAAACGCGTGCAGAGGTTGACAAAACGTACATGGACGCACGATGAGGTTTGACCTGTATCTGCAGACAAAGTCCGCAATCATTGCTCTCATTTAAAGAGGATGGTGGAGTCAACTGATGCAGGTCGATCTTTATCCGCCGTTTTAATACTTGCAGCGCGATAATCAAGGTCTAAATCTCTTTTCTACAAAAACTTGTTACGCTAGAGTTTCCAGCAAAGCAGGGATCGATGGATGAAACGTGTGGGAAAGAATCGATGCACAGCTGTAGAGTTGACCTTTCTTATAACTGGGTGAGATTTTAGTATGTACTGGCTCGACACCATTGACCTATTGATGGCTTGCTTGGTACTACTACTAGTTGAGGAAATGGTTTTCTATACCCTGCTATATGCCATCACAATATGAAAATGAAAAATACGTTATACTTTCTGTTGAAAAGGATGAAAATGCTGGCGTTGTTTCTTACGAAATGCAACTTTGGCCACTAATTTATTACGTTTTGATTTATTTGCAATCTAACTTTCACCACCAATCTCTGCATTTCATTACACGCAAATTAAATTTAACTTTTCATGCCATCTAGATATGAAAATGAAAATATATTGTGCAACAAGTTATATCATCAAAATGACGACATTTTGTGTGGTCTTCAAAATGTAACTTTAAATGCTCATTTCTACCGCAACATGTTTATGAGACCAATAAAACTAATCAAATCAACGCTCTTAATAGTGGTACTAGCACTAATGAAGGTCTAAATCTTTTTCTACAAAATCTTCTAGAGTTTCTTGCAAAGCTTGGAGGGACGAAACGTGTGGGAATGAACCGATGCACAACTGTAGAGTTGACCTTTTATGTGACTCGATGCAGTTTTTTAGGAGTACTACTAGCTCGGCAGTATTGACCTATTGATGGCTTGCTTGGTGGTTGAGAACATGGTTCTTTACACTAGCTTTCTGTCATCTTAATATGACAATGAAAATTACCCTCTACTTTGTGTTCAAAAGGATGAAAATGCTGGGATTGTTTCTTACCAATGAAATTTTGACCACTAATTTATACATTTCAATATTTTTGCTTTGTAACTTTTAACACCAATATTTGCATTTGATCCACACTAATCATTCGAAAAAAATACTTTCCATGCTATCTAGATATAAAAATGAAAATAGTCGCACTCTATGTTAACTAATCAAAATGATGTTTACGATGTTGACGTGGTCTTCAAAACATAACTTTGAATGCTCATTTCTACCACAACAAGTTTATAAGACCAATAAAACTACTCAAATCAATGATCTTAATATCTGTGGTACTAGCACTAATCAAGATCTAAATCATTTTCTACAAAATCTTCTAGAGTTTCCAGCAAAGTAGGGTCCGATGAAACATGTGCGAATGAACCGATGCGCAACTGTAGAGTTGACCTTTCCTGCAACCGGATGCAGATCTTCAGTACTAGCACGACAATATTGAACTATTGATGGTTTGCTTGGTGGTTGGGAATATGTTTCTTTATACTAAATTTCTATGTCATCTTAATATGACAATGTAAAATACCATATACTCTTTGTTGAAAAGGATGAAAATGTTGAGGTTGTTTCTTTCAAAATGCAACTATGACCACTAATTTATATATCAATAATTTTGCATTGTAACTTTGATCAACAATCTCTACATTTGATCCACACTAATCATTCCAAATAAAATTTTACTTTCAATGCCATCTAAAGGAGATATCCCCTAGAGGCAATAATATATTTTTTATTGTCATGTCTCATTAGTTCATAACAGTTTTATACCATGTTATAACTGTATCAACCGAAAATATTGGTACGTGTGTGGTATGTAAACAACCAAGTCCCTAGTATTATCTAGAAGACTAGCTCGTTGAGCAAACGATGATCAAGGTTTCTCGGTCATGGTATTTTTTATGTCAATTGACAACAAGGTCACTTCATTAGATGAATGATGTCATGGACACACACCCAACCGTAGTATTGCAATGTGATCCAGTCACAAAGTTCAATATTACGATATCTAGTAAGGCGTAGTAACTTATTTCTTTGACAGTGAGATCATGTTTAATCACCACCACCCGAATCACTTCACAAAAAAGCCCCAAATCACTTCACCAAGCTACCCAATCAGTAGATCGGGCCTTTCCTAGTGTTGTATTTCAGCACCAAGTTTGGGTGGGAATCTCAGCTGAAAATCGGTGGAGCTAAGGCTGAAAACGGGAGGAAGAAGGAAGAAGAAAGGAGGAGGAAGAAGAAAGAGGCTTCGGGGCTCGCCGGCGCTCGCGCGAGGATAAGAAGGGACTCTCTCGGGAGTTTAAATCCCGACAGGGGCGGTCGGGGGTTCATCTACCGAAACGCAGACGCTCCTCCCTTGTTGGTCGACAGCACGGCCAAGTGGGCCCCAATCTCCACTGCGGTCGGGTGTTTAACCACCGACAAGACTACTCGGGATTTCAACTACCGACAGAGCCTGGTCGGGGTTTGAACTACCGAGGCCACGCTACTTTTGTAATTTCCTTAAATCGTGTATTGTTCTTGTAATTTATTTAAAAAATCGTATTGTTTTAAAAAATAGCGTATTTTGGTCCGCCTAGAATAAAACTAACGGAACAAACGGTTGTGTCATCTAAGGCATCAAACTTTACATGAGGTGTCAAATAAGGAAGTCAAAAATTTCCGGTGTCATATAAGGAAGCATATCTGAGAGTATTGTCAAACTCTACTAGTTAGCCGGGAGAAGGAGACGATATGGAGGTTGCGGCAGGGAAGCATTGAAGTAGACTTGTAAAAAAAAAGGCAGGAGTGACCCGAAGTAATTAGGGAAATTAGAGCAGCAAGGGTAGATCAGCAGCTGCATGTAGATCCTACGGTGGTAGACCCGGCTGATAGGAAAATCAGATTGCTAACGCCTAGCGTCCGACCGAACATTTTTTTACCGTAAAAGATTTGTGCTCGTTAAGTTTTTCCGCTGAACATTTCTAAACCTTTTTCCTTTGAGCACAAACGTTTCTGAAACTTAAAATTACAACGAGGCCAAATGTAGAAGAAAAAAAAAGCCTTGTTTACTTATTCAAACTGAGCAACGCGACACGAAGGGTGACATGGTGACCCCCATGGGCCCACCACCCAACGGTCAAACACACCGGATCGGACGGATCAGCTCACTTCGCTCCTCGATCAGGCGGCCAAAAAGTCGTCCCGGCTCCACGCACCAAGAAAGGCCGGTGTGCGCCGCATAGTATACCTGCCTTCGTAACCACGTTTACTTTTGTTTTCTCCACGCTAGGCCAGTACTACTGCTAGTACTACTCAATCCGATGACTTTTGCTCTCGCTTGACCTATTTTGGCGGCCCGCGGCCCTGTGTGTCTCTAGGACCCTCTGCTCCCGTCGATCCATGGCTCTATTCTTTCTAGAAAGAGAATTGCTTTGGCGACGCAAAGTAATCTCGGCATGCGGCGTCCTCAAGACTTGCTCCGTGGTTAACGCGGGGGAGAGAGAGGGGACAGTTCTACTATACATCTGTTTCGAAATCATGGCGCGCGCGGGAGATACCATCATACCAGAGTCAACAACTCTCACTGAAATGGACGGACACCACCCGATCTGCGATTGGATCGTTGACAACACTGCTTGCCGGTTTGACAAAACATGCATTCCTTTTCGGGTGAGAAAGAGCGGCATTTCTGCTGAGACAGCCGATGGATGTGGTGAAGAGCACTGAATCTAGCGAAACACAAGGTCGCCAAAAATCAAAGGCCAGGCCACAAGGTCAAAAGATAAAGTAGGACCTTGCCGGCACGTGAAATAACGACAAGCATGGAGTAGTATAGCGCTTTTTTTTTGCGCAATTCGTATCGTGCATTTGATTCGTCTTTTTTTTTCATTTTTGCGGAGGCATACCCCTATATATGTTTCAAAACACATGGCAGCAGAAGAAATGATTTGGATGGCATTTGAGTAGTTGAGTTGTTATGTTGTACTACTAAAAAAAATGAGATTTTTATTCGTGGATGAGGTGCTTGGCATAATCATCACACTCGTCGAAGAAACAAAAGGAGTAAAGTCCATTCTAAACCCATAAACTTATAGTGATTAGCTAAATCAAGCCATCAACTCTGAATCTCTTAAATTGGCGCACACACAACTCGGGCTCCTGTGGAATTTTTCAATATAGCGGTTAAAAAAACATTCATATGGTTTCAAACCTTGGAATCAAACAAACCATGCAGAGAAATTTTTGAAGATAATAATAATACGGGTTGCATGTGTACGTGCCTTAATCTCTTTGCTACAATATTTGAACATAATCGAAAGAGGAGAAGGAAGAGCCAAAGCCAAACCGGAGAAGATTCGGTGCTGATGTAGATCAAGGCCTTCGATGTCCTTCAATTCTCCAAAGATCAAGACCTTCAGATGGATGAACGAGTAGATCTTGTGAATTTGGGGCTCACGAAAGTAGTGTTCTTTTCTGAATGTTCGAGAGACTCCATCTTGAAGATGGGGAGGGGTATTTGTACCCCCTCCCGAGATGAAGCCGTTGGAGTCAACTGGGACCGGATAGTCTGACCCGAGTGGGGCCAGATAATCCGGCCAGGGCAAATACCTGGCCCAGAGCAAAAACTCCGGTCCAAACATCCACCCGCTTCTGAGCGTCGCGCTTCTAGTCCTTAGCAAAATTTCTAGGGGGCCAAATAATCCAGCCCATTGTGAGGGGCGGATTATATAGCCAGGGAAAAAACTCTAGCCCTGTCCAAATATCTGGGGGAAATATCCGCCCCGCATCAGAGCTTCGCGCCGCAAGTCATTAGCCAAATTCGCTAGGGGCGGATTATCTGGCCCGGGCAACCTTGACCTTGTTGATTTCTGCAGGGGCTCTTTTCCACTCTTTTGAGAGGTTGATGCTGCCACACATATATATAGTCTTTTATATTTGCAGCACTTAACACAGATTGAGAATATCTGTGGTATTGTTATCTAACACATAAAACACTAGGGATCAAGAAATATTCTTTCAATCTCCTCCTTTTTTGGTGTTAGATGACAATACTAGGATTTGCAATAAAGTGCTAAAGCAAACAACAACAAGCACCCAAAGCATAAAGAAAATCCCCCTCAATGTGTGCATATAAGTAATTTACATTGGCATACAAATGCACAACATATAGGTTCGAAGTCCCTTTATTAATTGGAAACTAGGTGCAAGTTGTGAGGAACCAAGAGACATAATTAATGTAAACATTGAGACTTAGGACGGAGATCATACCAACCATAAAATAGTCTCAACTATAGATATATAAATTCATATGCCTCATAAGATAGATCCGATATGAATCCATAAATAATCCATATGCCTCATAAGATATTTTCGATATAAATCCCTAGATAAATCCGTAAGAGTCTCACAAGAACACTTATACTTAGTCTCAACAACATATGAAATAGACATAAAAGGGTTCAACACTAGATAAAATGGACACAAGCATAGATAGAAAACACAAATAAGAGGGCAAATGTTACTTGTGTCCAACCCATGCAAATCCCTCTGACTCCTAATAGAACTACTTATCCCCCTTTGGCATTGAAACGCCAAAAGGGAAAAGAGCGATGCTAGCATCCCGGGAACTTCACTCGGACTCGTCATACTCCTCCTAATCATCACCCTCGTCCTCGTCCTTGCCCTCATCCTTATTATCATCATCATCAGGAGAAGGAGACGCCCTCGCCGGGGATGGAAACAAGTGCCTCTCCATGTCACCACAATTGATCCTAGAGGTGTTCCACTAACTATATGGAGTGGGAGATGCTTGCTGAGGAGGGTTGACATGAGCTCCAGAGACATGGTAAAGAATGAACTACTGAGTATAAGCCATGCCATGGCGCTGATGGTAGGCCTGATACCGACCCTTGTGTGTGTCCATTTCCATACAAAGAATGTTGACACACCTTCTAAATCAAAGGATAATGCTTCGGCTTAATCTAATGATATGGAGGTTGGGGGTGATAACAAAGATAATGGATCCTCTTCCAAAAAGGGATGTGAGAAGGAGGATTATAGTGAGGTTCCTCATCTATACTCTCCCAACCCACCAATCCCTCATCCTCATATAAACAATAGGGTGATCCACCAAAGCAAAGTGTATCTTCGTTTAATCAAAGGTACTTTTTGATGAAATCTCATGTGTGTAGCTCATTTTTTGATTTGTGGAAGATTATTGAGGTTGGGCTCAATGTTGTAGATCCAACCAATTTGACAATAATAGAAAGTTGTTAATAGTCAACTCAACGTCACCGCTTTGCACATGATTAAACTTGGCGTGGGTCCCAAGGACATGCCGTATATTGAACACCTCAACACTGCCAAGGAAGCTTGGGATGATCTCACCGAGTTGTTCATTGGAAATGAGAGCATGAGGAGAAACCGGTATGTTGCTTTAAGAAATCAAGCTGAAGGTTTTTACATGATGGATGGACAAGACCATGAAGACATGTATCGAAGACTCGAGTCTATTGCCACAACTTTTAGAAACCATGGTGCTTCTCATGTTGATGATGCTTGGATAAATAGGAAGTATGTGAGTACTCTCGTGCCATTTGAACCCGCTGACTTGAAGAGTCTCCAAGAAAGACACGGCTAACATGTCATAACTTCCAATGAAGTTATGCATGATGGCTACTTTTAAGGTTGTGGCCAAGAATGCTGAAGATGCTCGTGCTCGTTCAATAGTTATGCAAAAGGGTGTTAATCTTGCCTTGAAGGCCAATGTGGTTGAGCATGAGGAATAAGGAAGAATAAATGAAGTCAATGATATGAGATGTCCCGAGGAAGTCAAACTCGCTCATGGTGAGTATATGGTTTTCTATGCAAGAAACTTTTGGAAAGATCCTGCCAAGGAAAAATCGAAACTTGAAAGAAGAAACGGCTTAAGAGGAAAAATGGAAAATGGTCCAAAATTAAGATCATGTTACAAATGTGGAGACCGTTTCCATTTCGTTGTCGACTGCCCTATCAAAATATAGAAGATCATGGGGGTAGACTCATTCTCAAGGACAAGTCAAAGGCTCCATGCAAGAAGCCTTTTAATTAAAAGAGTATTCCATATAAGAAGTGACAACAGCTCCGAGTTCAAGGACTACACCTTTAATGAGTTTCTAAGTGAAGAGGGGATAATACATCAATATTTTGCTGTGTACACCCCTCAACAAAATGGTGTAGCTGAGAGGAAGAACCAGACATTAATGGATATGGCAAGGTCCATGTTGGCAGAGTTTAAATCTCCTTACAATTTTTTGGCTAAGGTTATCTCTACCGCATGTCACTCATCGAACCGGCTCTACCTCCGCAAGAACTTGGACAAGACTCTATGTGAAATACTTACCGATAACAAGCCCAATATTTCATACTCTTGGGTGTTCAGTTGTAAGTGTTTCTTTCTCATTAAAGGAGTTTGTTTGTCTAAATTTGAATCTAAAGATTTAGAAGGTATCTTTGTTGACTGAATTCGACCCTTATAGAGTCTACAACAAGGCCTCCGGAACTATTGTAGAATCTTGTGGTGTGGTGTTCGAGGAATATGATGACTCCTGAGTGGGGCAAGTTGATGTTTGTGATGCCATAAAAAGAATGGGTGTGGGATTTCCCCGCCCGGAACCCCTTGTGGCGGACCGATAAGAACTATGCTCCACACAAGTGGAGCCCTGATCTAGACAAGATCAACAAGCTCCAACCGCAGAACCTAATGATGCACCTAACTAAGATTAAGAAGAGAACTCTCACCATGATGATTAAGAAGAAAACTCTAACCAGGCTGAAACTACCAGGCCAGATTATCCAGCCTCCCTCTCGGCCAAATTATCCAGCCCTATGAGTTTAGAAGTTCAGTAAATAAATGAAGACAGTGCTGATCCAACCTAAGGTAAAGATTCTCATACTGTTGACCATGTTGAACCAGTTGTTGACCAAGGTCATGTTGTTGGTCAAGACAAGGACGGAAATGCTGAAGAGACCCTCCGAGGAACAATGAGGAGATCAAAACTCATCGTAAAGCAAGAGTTGAACGCAATCTGGAACTTAGAGGTCACACTCTTGACAAAGTTGTTGGTGACCTAAGAAGAAGGGTTTCCATAAGAAGAGAGTTGGCTAGCTTTAGTGATCATCAAGATCATATCTCTTTGGTGGAACCTAAGAAGGTTCTTGAAGTGCTTGATGATCCAAATTGGTTGAAGTCCATGCACGAAGAACTTAACAACTTTGAGCGCAACAAGGTTTGGAAGCTAGTAGAGAAGCGTAAAGAGTGTCGCAATGTTATTGGAAGAAAGTGAATATTCAAGAACAAGAAAGCTGAGAATGGAAATGTTGTAAGAAACAAGGCACAATTGGTGTCTCAAGGTTTCTCTCAAGTGGAAGGCATTGACTTCGGTGAAACGTATGCTCTAGTGGCTTGCCTTACATCTATATGTATCCTTCTTGCATATGTTACACATAATAACTTTAAATTGCAGTAAATGGATGTAAAAACTACCTTTCTTAATGTTAAGAAACCCCTAGGCTTTGAGTACCCCAACTTTACTAATCATGTATACAAACTTGATAAGGCACTCTATGGCCTCAAACAAGCCCCACGTGCGTGATATGAGCATCTTAAAGAGTTGTTGTTAGACACATGGTTTTGAAGTTGGGCAGATTAACCCTACTCTTTTTACTAAGAAGGTTAAGGGGAGATTTTCTTTTTCCAACTATATGTTGATGGCATTATCTTTGGCTCTACTAACGAAGCTTTTAATGATAAATTTTTTCAGCTTATGACTTACAGGTTTGAGATGTCTATGTTGGAGAAATAAGGTTCTTTCTTGGTTTTGAGATCAAGCAATTGAGAGTAGGAACCTTCATGAATCAAGCTAAGTATATCCAAGACATGCTCAAGAGGTTCAAGATGAAGGATCTCAATGGCATTGCTACAACAATGCAAACTAAATGTCATCTTGAATTAAATCCCAATGGTAAAGATGTGGATCAATAGGTATACCGGTCCATGATTGGTTCTTTGCTCTACCTTTGTGCATCTAGACCCGATATTGTGTTGAGTGTAGGAGTGTGTGCAATGTATCAAGCGGCTCCTAAATAAAGCCACTTGGTGGCGGTCAGGAGAATCTTTCGATATTTAGTTCATACCCCAAACTATGGTCTATGGTATCCAAAAGTCTCAAGTTTCTCTTTTTGTGGGTACACGGATTCGGATTGGGCTAGTGACAAAGATGATCGGAAATCAACATACGGGGCATGCCAATTGCTGGGTAGGTCCTTGGTGTGTTGGTTGATACGTTGCTAACGTATCTATAATTTTTGATGTTCCATCCTTGTTTTATATCTATTTTCTTATGTTTTGTCCACACTTTGGAGTATTTTTATACACTTTATTTGGACTAACCTACTAATAGTTGCAAAAGTACACAATGTTCTTGTTTTACACTTTGATGTGTAGGATTACCAAAAATACAAGTGGAAACCTTGTTGGAGACCAATTGGGATTTTCCAGAAATCTGTTTGAGAACTCTTTTTGAAGATGGTCACGTTTTGGGTCGAAGACGGCATCAAACGGAAAACTCTTCAACTACAAAATTGTTGGAAATTTCGCGACAAACATTCTGGACATAAAATTTAGCTGATTCTGAATCCGGACGGGCCCGATAGGCCCGATTTACTACAGCCCAAGATGGGGTGACGGGAATCCGAGAAGCTATATAAAGGGAGGAAACCTAATTCGTGGGAGACACCTCTAACCACGAATTTGCAGCCACCAAAGCCACATTTTTGCCTCCCCCATGGATCCCATCTCCATGGGGAAGGGCTTGATGGCTCAATGCACGGTGCCTAGAAAAATGCTTGATGGCGGTATTGATGTAGAGCTCGTTGGGAACCCCAAGAAGAAGGTATGATGAGCACAGCAACAAGTTTCCCCTAGTTATGAAACCAAGGTTTAATCGAACCAGTAGGAGCAAGGAAACACCCCAAAAGTGTTACTAGTTGAGCTTTGGCATGGTGCACTACCAGTGCTAGTAGCAACGTGGAGACCTGCACAACACAACCACAGAACTTTGTCCCCAACTTGCGATGAGGTTGTCAATCTCACCGTGTTTTGTGGAAAGCAAAGGATTAAACGTATCGAATGGAAAGAAGTAAAAGTTTGCAGAAACTAAACACAAAGCAATAAACAGTTTATAGATTGTATGTAAAGAAAGAGGACCGGGATCCATAGTTCACTGGAGGTGGCTCTCCTTAGATAGATAACATGCTAGGTGAACAAATTACAGCGGGGTAATTAACAAACACCGAGAAAGCAATACATGCATATACTAATCATCTTGACTCCTTTAAGACTTGATTGGGCATTACAACATTATACATAGACCGCCATTCAACTGCATCTATGACTAATAATCCACCTTCAGGTTATCATACGAACCCCCTCCAGTATTAAGTTGCAAGCAACAGATTATTGCTTTACGAACTGCGTGTAAAGTAAACAATACGAACCCCCTCTAGCATTTTTCTGGGTGTCATGCATTGAGCCATCGGATATGTGAACTTAATTGATGAGTATTGGTCATGGACTCAAGATATATCTTCGCGGGGTCATACCATACACTCCTAGATGGTGGCATCGGCCACCACCCTCTATTTTGTGAAGAGTTGATTCTTTGTGGATCTTTTTGGTTTTTATTGCTTATCATTTGTTCTTATAGAAAAACACACTAAACATTGGCTTTTTCTCTATTTGCCTCTTCCAATCTTGGTCGTTGATATGTCCATTTTGCATCATCGTTCTATATCATAATTCACTGTTATTCATTGATATATTTCATATTAAGAGATGATACTTATGTTATTTCATCTATTTTTGCACGATTGATGATTTTGGGAGCATGAACCACTGGAGTAAGGATTCTGATGAAAAAAGCACCGTTTGGAGGCAAAATTGGCAAAGATCAGAAAATCCCAGAAAATATACGGAAATTCCTATTTTTCCAGAAGACGAAGGAAGCCAGAAGGAGAAGTGGAGATGGGCCACAAGGGGCCCACACCACCCCCTGGCGCGGGCCAGCCCTGGCCGCGCCACCAGGTGGTGTGGCCACCATGGCCCACCTCTGGCATCGCCCTCTCACGCATATAATCCCCTCGAAACCCTAAGACTCGGGGAGCGACCACAGAAAGATTTTGCCGCCTCTGCGGGGTGGAAAACTGCAGAGAGAGAAAGAGCTCTCCGATAGGCAGAAATCTACCGGGGAAATTCCTTCCCGAAGAGGGGAGATCGTTGCCATCAACACCATCATCAAGCTGGACTTCATCGGGATCATCATCATCATCTTCACCATCATCTCCACTAGCACCACCATCACCACTCCATACCGCTATAACAATTGGGTTGAATCTTGCATAGTTCTTAGGGGAAACTTTCCCGGTGTTGATTACTTGTTGTAGTTGATGCTATTGAGTGGAACCATTGAATTATTGTTATGTTCATATTGTTACTTATCATTATTTCATCTCTTATCTTGATCCATATGATGTCTTGTGAGTAGTTCATTTAGTTCTTGAGGACATGGGAGAAGTCATGTTTAGTGGAATTGTGTTGAGAAATATTCAATGGTTTGATAATTAAGTTATGGTGTTATTCTTCTAGTGGTGTCATGTGAACATCGACTACATGATACTTCACCTTTATGGGCCTAGGGAAATGAGTTGTGTATTTGGCTACTAATCGTAGGGGTTGCCGGAGTGACAGAGACCTAAACCCCCGTTAGGAAACCTTTGCACAAGGGAGTGTAGGATCTCAGAGTTTAAGGCTGTGGTTAGGTTTTTATCTTAATTACTTTCTTATAGTTGTAGATGCTTTCAAGGGGTTTAATCACAAGTACGTATTAGTCCTAGGAAGGTCAGTACATTAGCATAGGTTCACCCACATAACACTTATCCAACTATAGAAGATTAATCAACTATATGAAGCGAAAGCACTTTACAGTATTACCATGTGTCCTCGAGAATGTTTAGTCATCTTAAGTAATACAAACGGCTTGTCCTTTGCTAAAGAAAGGATTGGGCCACTTGCTGCAATTATTATTTTCTTTTATTTAATCGCACTTTATTTCTCTGCATTATCAAAAAATCCTAAAAATATGTTTGCAAAGTATTTACAGAGAATTCCAGATCCAAGCCACTCGTCAACACCATCCGCTCCTCGTTGGGTTTGACACTCTTACTTATCGAAAATACTGTGATACACCCCCTATACTTGTGGGTCATCAAGACTATTTTCTAGCGCCGTTGCCGGGGAGTGAAGCGCTATTGGAGAGTGGAACTGGTAAAGGAAACTTCTGCTGTAAGTATTGTTTATTTATGTTAGTTACTTTATTTCAATATGGATAATTCACTTAATTTCTTATTTCGTAATGCTACTACCACTGCTAAGGTAGTAGATAAACCTCCACCTGCTGAAAATGATACTTTTAAGATACCTACAAGAATTGTTGATCGTGTTATGGATAACTACTATTTTGGAGATGGAACTGTCCATCCCGGTGATCATTTGCTTTTTATACACGAATTATGTGGGTTTTTTAAGTGTGCAGGTATTACAACATATCAAGTTAAGAAAAAGTTATTCTCTGTATCATTAAAAGGAAGAGCCGAGGAATGGTATAAGCTGCTAAAGAATGGCCAGTCTCTTTAATGGGAGGAAATTGTACCACTCTTTTATTCCAAATTTTATCCTCCTAGTGAGATTCATAAAGATTGGAATCAAATATATAACTTTTAGCCTCGTGATGGAGAGAGTACAACTCAAGTTTGGGGGAGATTGAAGTCACTAATGCTCAAATGTCCTACTCATGATCTTCCTAATAATATTATTATCGATAACTTTTATGCAAGGCTTTCTCTTCATGATAAGGATCTATTGGATGCTTCTTGCTCTGGATCATTTACATGTATGGAAGAAGAAGCTAAATGGGATCTTCTAGACCGTATTCAAGACAATGCTGAAGCATGTGAGAATGACAAAGGAAGAAAGCCAGGTATAAATTATGATTATGAATGCATTAAATCTTTTATGGGAACTGATGACTTTCATAATATTAGTAATGCTTATGGTCTTGATTCTCAAAGTATTTCGAATTATTTTAAGGCTTTTGCCTCTTATATTGAAATTCCTAAAAAGAAATGGAACAAGTATCATGAGCCATATATAAAGATATTGTTAATTGTGTTCCTGCTAGAAATACTGAAGTTTATACTATTGATCATATTTTACCTGAACCTTACATCGAGAAAATACCTTTCCCGGTTAAAGTAAAGGAACATTCTATGATAGCTAGTATGGTTAACGAAAGTACAAAGAAAGCTGTAGAACTTGATGAACAAATAGATGTTGAACCTACAGTAGCAAATATGAAAGACTTTGTCACTAAAAATGTAGAAGATGGGCACATTATCCTTTGTAAGGATACTTCTAAAATTGTTTCACATCCTAATGGAACTAGGAAAGCTAGTGTCCCTGTGTTTTCTGTCAGAATAAGTGATCATTGCTACAATGGTTCATGTGATAGTTATATCGTTAAATTTATGCATGATACTGAAAGTTATTATGAGAGAGGGAAGATTGTTCTTATGCACCTCAATAATATTAAGTTTCCTCGCTTTATGCTGAAAGTCTTTAAGTTGCACTTGTTTTGCCATCTTATGCTAGTAGCCTCTGGTTTCAACAATATATTTTCTTACAAAATTCCCTTGCATAGGAAGTGGGTTAGACTTAAATATAAGTATATTTTATTATTGATGCTCTCTTTTACTTCAATTCATACTCTTATTTGAGCATCATTGAAATTTATCATGCCTATCTTAATGGCTGTAAAGAAAGAGCTTTTTGGGAGACAACCCAATATATTTTCGCTTCCAGTTTATTTTTATTTTGTTTATTTGAGTCCTGGAAGTTATTGCTTCTGTAATAACCTCTCATTATCCTTTTTGTTTGGTTTTTGTGTTAATATTAGCCTCTAATGAGAGAGAAGTAAGATTTGTGGAAGTTGCTGTCCTAAAACAGATTTTGGTGCTTCACCGTAAAAAATCGTGAGAAATCCGAGAACATCGTACTAATCTGTATTTTTTTTGTGCATGCCCCAGGTTATTATTTAACTTTCGTTAGTTTTGCACTTTTTGATTTGAGCAACAGAAGATTTTCGAAAAAAAATGATCTTTACCTGCTGGTATGTTTTGACAGATTTCTGCCATTTTTGCGGTTGCTTCTTAAATCGATTTCTTTTTTGAATTATTTTTGGGCTTTAAAAGGAGTTGTTTCAGTAGCTTATGTTCTGATGGATTTCAGTTAAAATTGAACCTAAAGGTTTATTATCTTGCATACACTAATGTTGCTAATGAAGAATGTGTAAAGTTTTGTATGAAAGAAATTTTCAAGTGGTAGGAGAAAATGATGTAATGAGATGAAGAGTGGTCAAAAGACTCAAGCACTAAATTTTTGAAGATTCTTACAATGAAGATATTAATATAATTCAAGTGGTGACTCCAGAATAGTTTATTAAAAGCCAAATTCAGAGACCTGGAGAGTCTATTTTCGAATAGGTAACAGTTCTGGTAAGGAAAAGTCCACGAAAAACTTTTCAAGATATATTTTTGCAGTTTTTATCTAACATGGAAATTAATGAGTCGAAAAGGGACGGAAACGGAGCCAAGATGGCTCACACCATCCCGTGGCGCGGGCCCACCTAGCCGCGCCACTAGGGGTGTGGCCACCCCGGAGTCCGTCTCTGACCCGTTATCTCCCAGTACCTTCCTTTTGTTGCTAAACTTCGTAATATATAATCCCCCGGATCCCTCGAGGTTCGTATATCATGTTCTCGTCATGTTTTAGTTTCGATCTATTTCTGACTGGCAGATTCTCAGTTTTGGAGCCACAATGTCTTCCTCTCGATCACCCAAGGAGGATTCCTCCATGGACATCATCAACCCATACATGTATGAGTTGAGGATTCACCCCAAGGAGATGTTGCTCGAAGATGGGAAAGTACGGATAAAAGAGGTTCAGGGCCCTAAAGGAGAAGGTAGTCTGGAGGACGAGATGGAAGCACTGGAGCAAGAAGTATTTAGATACAAGAAGATGGCGGAAGGTTTAGTGGATATCATCCATAAAATTAGTTCAGAACTCATCGCCGAGCACAAGAAGGAGACTGTCGAGCTTAGGGATGAAATTCTCTCACTCCATCGAACAACCAACCAATTACAAGCGCAGCTCTACGGCGTGCAAAATCAAAACTGTCAGTATGAGGCTAGGTTTAAACACATAAGTTCTGATGCTAGTTTCAGGATGTTGGAAACCAAGATGTCCTTTGTTGATGGGGATCCCTTACCTTGAAAGTCGGATGATGACAAGAGAACACCACCACCACCGAAGGAGTAATTCGTCATCAGGTTTTGGCATCCCCTTGGTTTGTTCCAAGCTTGGGGAGTGTCACGGTATCATATCATTATCTTTCATCTTTTTACCTTTTTAGTAGAGTCATATCATGAATAAGAGAAGTTATCATATAGGATGGTTTTCATCATGGAAGTATCTCCCCTCTAGTTAGATATCTATGTATCCCTTGGTGTGAGTTGCCGTTATGGAATATTATTGAGAAGTTCTACATTTACTTTTTGCACATCTTATTTTAGTTTGCAATTTCTGTTATATGATTGATCTTGTTGTTAGTATTGGTATCACTTTGGTACCATTAAGTAAATTTAGATTGGTTTTGGCAAACCTAGCTCTGGTCAGTAGTAACACTATTTGAGGATTGAATGGAAAAGAGAAAAGTACTTTTAAAAATATAATTTCATTATATTTCTTTCTTGTATGGCTCGTAAGCTTAGCATTCTCTGGTTAATATCTTTTGTGTTCCCAAGGAAGATTGCATGATTGTTCCTATCACTTGTATGTTTGTTTGTTTCCTTCCATTCTTATGCTTGCTACTCAGCCTTGCTAGCCAAAAACCTGTACTGAGAGGGATTGCTTCTTGTGCATCCAATTCTAAAACTAAAACCTATGCCATTTGCATCCACCATATCTACCTATTAGCATTATTGCTATTCCAAGTAAATTCATGTTTTTATCTACCTTCCAAATTAAACTTGTTATGTGAAATCTAGTGATTAAAGCTCTCACAAACTTGATGGCACACTTTACTTTCTTGCACTTAATAAACTTGAACCATTGCGTCCATCTATGTTGCGTATATGCTTGCACTTTATAAGTTGAGAATTAGCAGAACCATGCTATCATGGGGAACGCTTTCAACATTGCACTTATTATTCAGTTGATATCATGTTCTTTTGTTTATGGATCCCTGATTGTGAAATAAAGAGCTTGTAAGCTCATGGAGTTTGTATATGTGTCAGAAAGCCTCGGCTAGCCTAAGCCATGCCTAATCATGGTGGAAACTTGTAGCATAACCATACTGAGCATTCTGTGAAGCATCCTCAATAAAAACCTATGCAAATAGCAAATAAAAAGATCGCTGAGATGCTCATTGTCTGTTGCCTTATCATTTTGATATGGGATAGCTCCTGTATCATGGGGCAAGGGGTACCCCATTGGCGGTTCTCCATGATACACATGTACTTACAATGACAAGAACTTACTCGTGACTAAAGTTGAGTAGCATGAGGTTCGGTACTCGTAGACAAGGGGCATGAGATTTTTGACTTATAACTTGTCAAGCATATCCTCATATTTGTTCACTTTAACTTTAATCACCTAAAAGATGATTATGATAGGGGCAATGAGAGCTCAAAGCTAGTAAGTACCATAATTTTTGGAAGCTCTTTATGAGACTTGAAATCCCCGCTTCCATCTACAAAGGGCCTATCTTTTACTTTTTGTTGAGTCAGTAAACCTACTCCTTTCTATCTTAAGCAAGCATTTGAGTTGTTGTGATTCAATCACCCATATGATGATATATTCAATCAAGTTTCTTATGTTCCTTGTTTTGCACACTGCTCTTATCTTAGTAGATATTACTTTGAAAGCTATCATTGAAAACCCATTATGTTTGACTCCTGCAATTTGTTAACTGTTCTATGACCAAGAACAAAGTTTGCCATTATCAATTATGATTTACTTTACGCATCTTTATTGTGTTTCCCTTACTCATTGCAAGTTAAGTTATATAATAGTGAGTTGTTTTCTATTATGACTTGTGTTTTGATGAATGTGATGCTTCTTGTCCGTATTCTCTTTATCGACACTTCACTCCATAGAACTGTGGACATGTTTATCGAGCTCAGTTTTCGCTTGGGGATAAGCGAAGTCTAAGCTTGGGTGGGGGGAGTTGATACGTCCATTTTGCATCACCATTCTATATCATAATTCACTGTTATTCATTGATATATTTCATATTAAGAGATGGTACTTATGCTATTTCATCTATTTTTGCATGATTGATGATTTTGGGAGCATGAACCACCGGAGTCGGGATTCTGATGGAAAAGCACCGTTTGGAGGCAAAATTGGCAAAGATTAGAAAATCCCAGAAAATATACGGAAATTCCTATTTTTTCAGAAGACGAAGGAAGCCAGAAGGGGAAGTGGAGATGGGCCATAGGGGGCCCACGCCACCCCTTGGAGCCGGCCAGCCCTGGCCGCGCCACCAGGTGGTGTGTCCACCCTGGCCCACCTCTGGCATCGCCCTCTGACGCATATAATCCCCTAAAAACCCTAAGAATCGGGGAGCGACCACAGAAATATTATGCCGCCTCTGTGGGGCGGAAAACTGCAGAGAGAGAAAGAGCTCTCCGGTAGGCAGAATTCTAACGGGAAAATTCTTTCCCGGAGAAGGGAGATCGTCGCCATCAACACCATCATCAAGCTGGACTTCATCGGGATCATCATCATCATCATCTTCACCATCATCTCCACAAGAACCATCATCACCACTCCATACTGCTGTAACAACTGGGTTGAATATTGCATAGTTCTTAGGGGAAACTTTCTCGATGTTGATTACTTGTTGTAGTTGATGCTATTGAATGGAACCGTTGAATTATTGTTATGTTCAGATTGTTACTTATCATTATTTCATCTCTGATCTTGATCCATATGATGTCTCGTGAGTAGTTCGTTTAGTTCTTGAGGATATGGGAGAAGTCATGTTGTTAGTAGTGGAATTGTGTTGAGAAAGATTCAATGGTTTGATAATTAAGTTGTGGTGTTATTCTTCTAGTGGTGTCATGTGAACATCGACTACATGATACTTCACATTTATTGTCCTAGGGGAATGCATTGTGTATTTGGCTACTAATCATAGGGGTTGCCGGAGTGACAGAAAGCTGAACCTCCGTTAGGAAACCTTTGCACAAGGGAGTGTAGGATCTCAGAGTTTAAGGCTGCAGTTAGGTTTTTATCTTAATTACTTTCTTGTAGTTGCGGATGCTTGCAAGGGGTTTAATTACAAGTATGTATTAGTCCTAGGAAGGTCAGTACATTAGCATAGGTTCACCCACACAACACTTATCCAACTAGAGAAGATTAATCAACTATATGAAGCGAAAGCACTTGACAGTATTCCCATGTGTCCTCGAGAATGTTTAGTCATCTTAAGTAATTATTATTATGTCTTTTATTTAATCACACTTTATTTATCTGCATTATCAAAAAACCCTAAAAATCCGTTTGCTAAGTATTTACAAAGAATTCCAGATTCAAGCCACTCGTCAACACCTTCCGCTCCTCGTTGGGTTCGTTACTCTTACTTATCGAAAATACTGCAATACACCCCCTATACTTGTGGGTCATCAGCCGTGTAGTACCATCACAAGTTGGATGTATAAATCCAAGCCTATCCTTTCTTCAAGCCATCTATCTTTATTGCACACAAGTCTTTTTGTTGACACTCGAGGTTTTTAGGAAAGTTGGACTGAATTCTATGTGAACAGAAATTTTCAGAGAAGGTCAGATTATTCGCTCCAAGTGGGGGCGGATTATCTAACCTGGGTGGTTTCTCGCATATAGGGCTAGACGTCGAGGGAGAGGCCGAAACAAACCATCTCTCTCCACCCCGACTCCCTCCTAACCCCTAGCCACCGTCGGCCATTGCCCACCTCACCAGAGGTGCTCCAGCCACCGGGTTCCGTGTCCCCTTGCCATATCTACTTAGTCTCCTCCCCATGTACCTTCTCCTCCAAGTAGCACCTCTGATGCGTGAGGGTAACTCCCACACTATTGATTTTTGTGTGGAGGTTCATTTTTTGTTGTTGAAACTTGGAGTAGAGGTTGCCCTTTGGTTCATATGCATGCTTATCACAATAGATTAACAACCATTTTAGCCGATCTATTTGTTAGGCTAAGTTCTGAATCATATGTCGAAATTCGTCGGGGGCGGGATTATCCGGTTGGTCTCTGACTTGATTGCTTTGTGGTTGCTTCTCTACTGTTTTTGGCACACCTTCTTGGACTTGTGTGTGCTTATACCATGCTACCCCCTTATTCGTTTCACGGGTGTTTCTTGTGGTGCTCCTAAGACCTATCGGTGAAGACTTGGGCCCTATTATCTTCACCGCAACGGAGAAGGTGTTCTAGTGGATGAGGTAGAGTTGTGGAGGCAAGATAAGGAAATTTGAATGGATGGTGAGCGATAAGAAAGACAAGAGAGCTAGAGCTACGCAAAAAAAGAAAGGCAAAGCTAGTAGAGTCAGTTACAAGGCCATGGACATTGTTTTTTTTGAACGAGAGAGGGGTCAAAGACGTGGTGGGTACAAATTACAACGAAGCCCTCATGCAACACTCGCACGAAGAACCTAGAATTTGAAGATAAGGGCTTCAAGATTACAAAAAACACCCTAGAACAAACTATGGAAAAGCAACCAGGTCCTTGGGTGCCGCCGCCACCAGTCACCGGTCACCTCAAGGTGCAAGCCGAGGTCAGAGAGGGAGCAGCTCGAGATACTCTCGAAGCTGGTGACAAGACACTGCGGCCGGCCATCTCGCCTTCTCTGGGGACGAACCACTTGTCAAAGACAAGCTGGCGAGCTCCAGCGCAACACTCTGATGAAGGGCCTCTGAAGGAGGTTGAAACCCTAGGTCGCCTTTCGACCAGAAAGGACAGCAGCCCAGCAACCTTTCCGTCGTTATCAGACCACTGCGGATGATGCCGAAGAAGGTGTAGCAATGCCAGCTGAGGAAACCAGGCGGCCACAACCTTCGCCACAACAGCAGTTTCCAGCTAATCCTTCTTCTCTCCCTCGCCAGCATGGTAGGCCAAGAGCATGAAGGAACACTAGACGCTGCCACCACCATGAAGACGCAAACGAGCTTTATGGCCGAGCTGCCTTGGTTGATCCTCCCGCTAGCATCCCCATCCACTACGGCTCTAAGAGGGAGAAGGCCCAACAACCTCCTGGCTCCACTCGACAGAGCCAGCGAGTAGATCAGAGATGTTGTGCTTCGCTGCTGCCCACCTGCACTGGGCCATGTCCCCCCGCCACCATGACCGACCAGAGAGGGAATTAGTTCGGGCTTCTGCATCTCAGCACCCGCACCCGACACATCATTATTTGGAATGATGGTGTACTCTGCCTTCACCTTCCACCCACCATGGATGAATAGAAGACCGACGAGGAGCACAACAAAGCCAGGGATCTATCTGCTCAGATCCCAAGCTCCTCCTTCAGCAACGGGCATCCAGCCCAACACCGACACGAGGCCAAAGCACCTAGATCTACTACCATACAACGGCCAACGGCTCCCTCTCCATCCTCTCTAGTCGGAGCCAGAGAGAAGAATGGGAGGGGCGCCGACAACCTCGCTGTGACTCTCAAGGAAAAGAGGGAGAGGGGAGAGGAGAGACAAGGGAGAGAGCCCCTGCAGGTCAGCACATCTCCCATGGACATTGTTGAATATGCCACCCTCATGGAAATAGATTGGTTCTTGGATGCCCCACGTGATGGGATGTGGAAGTCCCATCTTTTTGGTGTGATCATCAACTGTACATCTTCTAGGATGTCTATTCCACCTTGAAGGTGAGTGTGAGACCCTGGCGCATGGCTTAATAGGATTGATAGGATACCCATATCAACAAGTTGCAACTTCTTTTCCAGAAGCTCATCCAAAAAGAACACTGAGGTTAAGCGTGCTTGGCCCAGAGCAATTTAAGGATGGGTGACCGAGCGGGAAGTGGGTACCGGGTGCGCACGAGTGAGAACAAAGTGCGCAGAAAAGACAATTGTTGGTCTGTGTGGCCATTCTAGATATCCTATTAAGCTGCCAGAAGTGACAGCCCGGGCACGGAGAGTCTGGGGTGTTACAATTGGTATCAGAGCCGATCCTCGCGGTTACATGGGAGTGTGTGGGTAAGTGGTAGGACATTTGGAGCATGGCGCGTGTGGCCCAGAGTAGACACAGCATGACACATGTGCCGACACTAGATGCACAGATGTGTGCCAAGAGGGTACGTTCCTGGCTTGTGGTTGATCGAAGAGGGCGTCAATCTTCTAAGGGTGGGTGTATGTGGGACCCTAGCACATGGCTTAATAGAATTGATAGGATACCCATATCAACAAGTTGCAACTTGTTTCTAGAAGCTCATCCAAAAAGAACTCTGAGGTTAAGCGTGCTTGGCCCAGAGCAATTTAAGGATGGGTGACCGACCGGGAAGTGGGTACCGGGTGCGCACGAGTGAGGAGAAAGTGCGCAGAAAAACAAGTGTTGGTCTGTGGGCCAGTCTAGACATCCTATTAAGCCGCCAGAAGTGACAACCCGGGCACGGAGGATGTTACACTGCGCCCAATGCGCAAAATGGATATTAGACATATGAAGAGCAAGCCACACTTTGTGGATGTGATTGATGTGATTAAGAGGATGGGGATGCACCATATCATGAGCATTCAATGTGACTATGACATCAAGTTTGTCCAGCAATTCTTCTCCACACTTGTGATTGTTGGTGATGAGTGTCGCACTATGAAGTGGATGATGGGGACTGAATACTGCGAGTCTAGTTTCTACTGTATTGGTGAGGTGCTCTCTTACACTTTTTGAGTCCGAGATCATTCTGTTGGGCATCATATATGTGGTCCCAATCACCCCAACAAGGATGCTTTTCTCTCATGTGTCTGTGGCCCTGCAGGTGTGGTTGGAGAGGTCGTTGGTCTCCATCCCCTTTTATAAACAACTAGTTCTTATCTTCCGTGACTGCATTGCTCCCAGTGGAGGTAATAATGATGCTATTCGTGGTTCCCTTGTAAACTTTCTTGCGCTTGCTTTTGTGTGTTCTACTAGTGAAGACCCCAACACAAACTACTCCTTGGATGTCATGGATTTCATTTACCACGAGATGCTTGACGCAATGGTGAACCGGCACTCTATCCCCTATGTGCCGTACATAATGATGCTCATCAAAGCCACTCTCTCACATGAAGATTTCAGTGGTCATTTGGATGGACAAAACAAAGTCAAGAAGCCATATCTCAAGAAGAAGAAAACTGCATGTGTGCCTGCTGCGTCTGACACTTCCATGAGAGATGCCCGTGGAGGTACTCGTGGGAGGCAACCCCCTATCCTGACCATTGCTAAAGAGGTCAAGCAACTTACCTGGTTTCAGCGCAACATTCTTTATATGGTAGTGGACACACAAGGGTCAGGATTAGGCTTACCATTAGCACCATGACATGGCTCATACTCAATAGCTCATTCTTCACCATGTCTCTAGGGATCATGGCAACCCTCCTCAGTAAGCAACTCCCATTCCGTATAGTCAGTGGAACACCATTACTCTCTTAGGCGGTAAAGCCCGAAATAAGAGACGAGATTCTAGTACCAATTGAAATGGGATCGTATAGGCACCTAGAGTGGGGGAGGGGGTGAATAGATACTACTCCAAATTTTAAGGGGGAATGGGATGCGCAACGAAAAAGTCCCACACTGTCCAAGATAGGATGAGTGGCGCAGACTACCGAAGAGTAGCGAGATGCCCCTATAGCGGGTTATGCTAGTCGGGAGGACAAGCACCCACGACACTCACCTAGGCGCCGATTGTCAACTACTCTTGCCTGGAAGCATTCGGCGGCATCATCCGGTGCGCGTCGTTCCCTCGGCGCTTCGGGACGCCAACCATCGACAAGTACATAGGGTGACCCACATTTTATTCTACTTGAGACATCAATTAAAAAAGTGTTCATGTTTGCGCCTAGGCAACGCGAAAGGCAACTTCCTCTAAAAAAAGATGAAACAGTGCTAGGAGGAGCTACACACTTTTTTTGATATAGTAGAGAATTCCAAAAATTTGTCCCTGACAAGGATTAAACTCCAGTCGTTGGGATGCGCCAACTGCGACCCAACCACTAGACTATTGTCTTGTTCTTCTCAAAATTTACTCTAGCTAAAACATCAACTGCATGGACCTACCATCCTCTTATGTTTACAACTAGCTTCTTCGTTCGCTGGAAAATACTTACATAATTGTTAATTGTCCTTGTGTGAAAGCACTGCGTTGAAATAAATTCTCATGAAGCAAGTGGAACATCTTTGAATCTGCAAAAGTATTATTTCGCCACCTATCCCATTACAAAACTTTAGTACCGAGATAGCACTAGCGCGCACAAATTAAAAAACACCAAAACATATTAATTTCCGGTGGAAAGATATGGAAAATAATTCAACTCCTGATCACGCTAGAGATATGCCAGCTCTCAGCTGAGACAGTCCGTCAACGGGCTAAACAAAGAGAAAGCGGAGGTGGTGGGAAAGTTCTCAAAGCCGGCGTCCAAATGGCTCAACCGAATTTCGAACAGCAAAAAAAGAATACATATAGTATTAAAGAGACAATATCACAAGAGGATAGTGGTGCTAGCTAGCTAGGGGAGAAAGAAATAATGCTTCCTTTTTATCATGGCCAACTTTTTTTCTGTCTAGAATAGAGCGAAGTGCACACATCATCATAGCCAGGACATCACCTCTCTCCATAGTTGACTTTGGAGCCAAGGCACAAGACACATACGCAATATGATATTTCCTCTATGTCTCTGCCTGTGATGCTAGCCATAACGGACATAAAAAAACAGATTTATTCTTATCCCCAAAGTCCACTATCTCGTGGGTCATGGCCAAGAAGATGTCATTATCACACCGCATTGGGTGTTTTTTCTAAAGAGGTCCTTGCAACGAACAGGTGATGCTAGAGGTCCCTTGATTTCCAGGATATTGTTAGGGAACCCCAGCTAGCTTCAAAGGTGAACAACTCAACTCAATGTGCATAATAAGTCCAGTCCAAGAAAATTGACGAATTAAAATAGTCATATTAGTCTTACAAATAATAGTGATTTGAAGCTGCTTTTTTCCCCCACGAGAGTAGTGTGGATCAAACTGTACAAGGTCCCTCCCTCGCGCTGCTCATGTAAAAACTGTGACACTGACACTCACCCGAAGAAAGAATACAGATATGGGACGTGCCATGAATTTACAGAGAATCAAGGGTGCTGCTTAAAAACGCAACAACCATCATTGACTCGCATCTTCTTCTCCTCCCCCAATTTCCACCTATAAAGGCAGTTCCGGCCACACCTCCAACTCCCAACCAAACCAAGAACTCAACCAAGACACAGCGAGCCAAGATCTGCACGAGGCACAGGCGAGCTCAATCCGGCGACCATGGCCGTGGACCTTATGGGCTGCTACGCCCCGCGCCGCGCAGACGACCAGCTCGCCATCCAGGAGGCCGCCACCGCGGGCCTCCGCAGCCTGGAGCTCCTGGTGTCCTCCCTCTCCGCCGCGGCGCCGTCCAAGGCGCAGCAGCACCAACAGCCGTTCGGGGAGATCGCCGACCAGGCCGTCTCCAAGTTCCGCAAGGTGATATCCATCCTGGACCGCACCGGCCACGCCCGCTTCCGCCGCGGCCCCGTGGAGTCGCCGCCGGCACGCCCGGCTCCGGTGGTGGCTCCCACCCCTCCTCTTCCTGCGCCACAGCCAGCTCCTGTGACGGTCGTCGCGCCGGTGTCGGTGGTGGCGCCAGCGCCAGTGCTCCCGCATCCGCAGAAGAGCCTGACGCTGGACTTCACGAAGCCGAACCTGACCATGTCGTCGGCCGCGACGTCCGTGACGTCCACCTCGTTCTTCTCGTCCGTGACCGCCGGCGAGGGGAGCGTGTCCAAGGGGCGGAGCCTGGTCTCCGCCGGCAAGCCGCCGCTGTCCGGGCACAAGAGGAAGCCCTGCGCCGGCGGGCACTCCGAGGCCAACACCACGGGCAGCCGATGCCACTGCTCCAAGAGAAGGTAAACGCGCGGACGGACTATATCCCCCAACTCCTAACTAGTAGTAAGACAAGACGTGGGGATGAAAATAGCAGTTCCCTTTCGTACGTAGCAAATTTCTGAGTGTGGATTGTTGGTTTTTTTATGTACAGAAAGAACAGAGTGAAGACTACGATCAGAGTGCCGGCGGTGAGCGCGAAGATCGCGGACATCCCGCCGGACGAGTACTCGTGGAGGAAGTACGGGCAGAAGCCCATCAAGGGATCCCCTTACCCACGGTAAATTTCTCCATCCACCTAATAAGATCAACAAGACCCCGACGATTGTGTGTGCATCCCCGAGTTCGCAAGGATCTGACTGACAGTCTGTCTTCTCTTCTTCAGAGGCTACTACAAGTGCAGCACCGTACGAGGCTGCCCGGCCCGGAAGCACGTGGAGCGCGCGCTGGACGACCCGGCGATGCTGGTGGTGACCTACGAGGGCGAGCACCGCCACTCGCCGGTCCCGACGCTGATGGCGCCGTCGCCGCTGCCAATGCCGATGGCCGCAGTAGCTAGCGTGTCAGCCGGCAACGGGCATGCCTAACTTAGAATAATTTTTGTTTGTTTGTTCGTTCTCCCCCCTTGTGGGTGGGGTGGGGCTTCCGATCTCGATCAATCTGATGATGTGGTTGTAAAGAATGAAAGGTTGTAGAAAGAGGGAGAGGGGAACTCGATGGTGCCAGAACATTTTACCATCTCCAGACTCATTTCATAGATCTAGTTCGTCTTCCAAAACATGTTCCTTTTCTGTGATAATAGTCCCAGCTATTCTGGGTGAAGCGAGAATGGACGGGTCGAGAATGGTATGGGACGGGTCGAGAAAATTTACGCAACGACGACTCCTCTGCTGGAGTGTTTACTTGACTTGAGCCGTATTTTAGACAGCAAGGACCCGGTAAACTGCCCCTTGGGCCAGTTAATAACGACGGGGAAATCACGCATACTTTGACTCCGCGGATTGATTACACTACAGCTACAGGCTGTACTGTACCACCTCCCATCTCTATTTAAAAAAATCAGGGGAGTGGAGAAAAGAACAAGAAGTCATACGCGGGCTCATAAATAAATAAATAAATAAATAAGGGAGCAGCGGCAATAATTCAGGCTTTGTCCTGGGGCGCCCTGTGCAGAGGTCAAGGGTGGGGCATCCACACCCACACCGCACCGATTTGTTCGTGTCCTGTGGGTGAGGGGTGGGGGTGGGGGTGGGGTGGTGGGTCCCGCGTGACTGGCTCCCGGTCAAAGGTGGCGGGTGAGGGGTCGCTTTCCAGGCTGCGCCCCGCCCGCGGTTGACCGCACCCCATTGCCCATGCTGCCTCATCTCATCTCATCACGTCGCGCAGGCAGAGCAGGAGTACTTCTCTTCTCCGTCCCACCGCTTTTACTTTGTGGTTTTTTCCATCATCATTTAATAAAAGCGGATGGGGAGGCGTGGGTGGGGCCCGCGGCCGCAGCAGGGTCCATGGATGGATGTGGCCAGCTCGCTCGCTCGCTCTTCCTTGTTTCAACTCCTCGGTTTGCTCGCCCATCCGTCCGCCTCTTTTCTTGTTGTCTTCTGGCGTACTGTACTACCATCCGTTGACCTCCGCTGCCATGCGGTGTCTTTGCTTAGCAGCTACTACTTCTACTCCGCCTGTTTAATCTAACCCGTCCCGCTACTTAAACACGAGTTGGTAAGTTATTAGTGGCGGTAGATTAGTCCCCATAAACGTATCTTCTCCGTAGGTTTGGAGAAGACTCGTGTGTGTGTGTGAACCAAGCGACGCTCTGGCCGGATTAAAAAAACTAGTCAAACAGAGAATTCTAGCTGGATTCGTGCTTAATTTACTTGCCCCCCACTAGCACCATCGACGCACAGAGAACAAACTCGCAGATTGTTTATAGCAGCCAGGCCAGCCTTCTGCTAGAATACTATTAATCAAGTATTAACACCTAATTGGTTCCCACTGGCACGCTTGGAGTGTAGTACCCCTCTTACTTTACTACTAAACCTTTCTTTCTGCATAGTGGCACATACAAGACCTGTGTACGCAACACTACTGTTGCAGGTCAATGGATCCCCTCGGAGTTGGAGTAGTACACTACTCGCAGCTCGGCTGTACAGTAAGTACTAAAAGTAAAACCATTGCTGTTACTTTTATTCTAAGCGAGCCTGCGTGGCCGGTGGAGAATGGAGGGAGGGGAAGGGTTAATAGACAACTGGGACATTCTTTGCATCTGCCCCCACTTTTAGCTTTGGCCTAACCCACTGTCAAAACCACCTTCTTTAATGCCGCTGCTCCTAATTAACAACTCATAATAATCCCTTGGCTGATCCGGCTCCATTCCCTGATCGGATCAACCAATGCGAGATCTTCCACTTGATAAAACAAATGCGGGGTTTCTCCTCCTCTATATGGACTTTCGTCGTCGTGGGCTGTAGGGTGCGACCTAAAGCTAGATGGCCTGTCGCGAGCTTAAGTACTAATTGTAGTACCGCTCAACTCAACTTTTCCCTGTTTGTGTTTGGTGGCAACCGTGGTTCGTCACTCTCATCACACCCTTTTTTTCTTGCTGCTGCTGCCGAGCAGTGCGAGTCGCCATGGACAACTGCAGCTGCTCAACTCACAAGTCAGAAAATCTTGTCCTTGATCTTATCGGTGCTTTGGGGGTTGTTCATGTGACACCGTTGCACCACATATAAGTATGTAACTTAACGAGTGGGCCATCAGGGTATGGGGAAGGAGCATTCCTCGAAGTGGAGCCGGAATTGTTAAAAGCTGTGGTACTAAGTTGAATATGATTGGACCTTGGATGGTCTTCTCCATCCAGAGGCCGGCCTCTAATGACTTTTGGCGGTCTAGCTTGCTTAATTAAACATCCACCGGCAGGGCCTAATTACTTACCTAGTATTAGTAGTGTTAATTGTCTAGCTAGCGCAACATGATTTGACTAATCGCCACGGTACTCGGTGCCTCTGCCCGACGACTTGTTCGTGCATTTCTAGAGCCAAAGTCAAACAATTTTGCGCCTCGAGTTGATTGGGTGCGAACAATTGGACCAAATGGAGGCGCTTTCCGTGTGATGAATCAGGAGTAGTAGTACACTTTTGTCTGAGATCGTGCATGAGCAGGGGACAGATCGGAAATGTTAACAGTTTCATACCTCTGTCCCAAGGCTTAAGGTATATAATTTTTTTTAAAAGTCAAACTACCTAAAGTTTGACCAAATTTTTAGAGAAAAATATTAATATTTACAATACATAATCTATACCCTTTCATACATCATGAAACATATTTTTACATGGTACCTATACAATATAATAGTTCTTGATAGTTTTTTTTAAAAAATTTGGTCCAATTTTATATGCCTTGACTTTTCAAAAAAGTATATGTCTTAAGCCTTGAGATAGAGGAAGTATTAGCGAGGCTGGTCACCGGACAAGTTGCAGAGGATGGTGGGTGCCCCCCACCTCGCAGCAAGTTGCATGTTGGTTTTAGCGTTTGCTCGCCATCTTCTTTTTCGGCGATTCGGATCGGCGACGCTCAGGTCAAACGCCTACGCGGATCCACCTTTTTTTCTTCTTCATCCCCTTTGTGTGCGACTGTACTGTCAAACTGCTCCACTGACAGTCTGATGACGGATGTCGAAGATGCAAACCATCACAGGCTGTTGAGGTAGGTTGACAGACCTGGAGACTGGAGTAGTTGAAATTTCGTGCACAAACAATTAAGAGAGGAGCGCACAATCCTGCAGAAGTGCCGATCGTGTTACTAACATTTTTGTTCGTTGTATTGTTCCTCGACTTGGCGCGCTGCGGGGGAGTCGCTGGCCATCGTGCACAAACGAATTCTCGCGAGGCATCGGGCATCGACCCGGGGACAGCGTGACGTCCAGCGTGCAGAACAAATCCTCGGAACTAGGCAGGGAGACGCGAGGGACGCGCCGGTGGCCCTTGCGGCGGCGGCGTCCCCCGCGGTAGCGGTTGCTGGGAAACGAGACGGCAGAACCATCCGACACGAGCTGGGATTGTGCGGAGTCCCAGGAGAATCGTATGTCGTCGTCCCCGCCTTGGCCGGCTATGACATTCCGCATACTGCTGCCTCAAATTCGGCATACACTATACAGGCCTCCTCCGGTGTTCGCCTTCAGCAACACGCTGCCGTCTCTGAACAACAGTGTCTATGAACCAAGATATATGCAGGCCCTTGCCAAAACGCGTGCCAACTGGATTTTCCATGAACCACATCTGAGCAGCACAACACTGCTGCTACCGGACCGGCAGCAGCCCATCGCCGATAGCCCATGTGTTAGCCTGTCGCCTAAGTCCACTCTATATCAGTATAGTATAGCACAGAAATCATAGTGGAGCCCTATTAGAGTATTTTTCCTGTCGAAATATAAGACGTTTTAATTTTATGATGAAATGTATCTGACATCTTTTGAGTGATAAATTCGTAGTGAACCTTATACTAAAAAGTGTCTAGATACACTCATAGCACAAAGCTAAAATGTCTTATATTTCCGAACGGAGGGAGTAGTAACAAAGAAATCATACTGGAGTATAAAGCACATGGCCGAGTTATATCTGGTATGTGCAGACACAAGACCAAGGTAATGGGTGAAGCTTCTCCTAGTCCTACACATCTACAGTACTTGGAACCAGCCAAGTCAATAGAAATATGCAGTACTTCCCATATAGTTTTACAGCATACCATCTTCGCCTCAGAGACGATGGCAAAATTCTACAAATCTAGAGACTGGCAAGAAACTCCAAACAGCATCTACAACTGGGTAAACAATCCACACTGTCAATGGTGACATTGTTCAATCAGCAGCTGTCACCAGCGAGTATCGGTCTCACTGCATCCTGCTTGTTTTTTGCACGATCTCATCGTCTTTCATGTACTTCTCCTGCACTGCTGCTGTTGTAACCACGTGTTAAGGAAAAAGGAACGGGCAAAGTAATACTTGGGATGGGATGTTGATGCATTACGAGCATTTCATGGCCAATAAAGAAATAGCACAACATAGAGTGTAAACTCAAGTAGTACCTCACCTACATATTGAGATAGAATATTCTCCGGTTCATATTAATGACCTTAACTTTGTCTAGATTCGTATGTATCTGGTTAAGTATTTAGACTAGATGTATTCGTATCTAGACAAAGTTGAGGCCATTAATATGGACCGGAGGGAGTATCAATTTCATTGTATTGCAATCAAGCCAACAAAATACTTGCCGCAAATGCAATTCAGCATATGTCAAACTTATCTAGCCACAAATTTGCTGGCACGGAGTGTAAATGACAGGAGAAAACCTACAATATGCCTGTACATGCCAAAGAGAGGTGATTTAACTAGTGCACTTCTACAACATAAAAGATAGCATATAAGTAATGGGACAAAATATCGCAGAATAAGTTAGTGCAAGAAGAGGTAGTAAAGGATATCTGTAGTAATCCCAGTCAAGATATGCAGCTGCAATTTTGCTAAACTCAACAGCACTGCTGTCTATAGTAGAAAATATATAGCCATTGCTCTTGTCAATCAACTTCACAAGATTACCGACGCTTTCCTTGTCCTATAGACAAAAGTTGTAAGAATCAAGGCGACATGGAACTGAGTTGAAATAATCAAGTCTTTCCAATGCAGACCTGGATGTCCAAAGTTGTAAAATTGACTAAGCCAAAATCATCAATCACATCACATAGCTCTTTCGTAAGTTTCCTGTCAGCAAAATAAAAAAGGCTCTAAATAACCAAGTGAAAAAGTAGCATGCTATGATTCACACAATAAAAGTATACAAGGTCACCAACATTACAGGATTTGTCATGAATGAATTCAAGGTTACCACATTTAAGGGTTTGTAGCATTAGATATAGCATCTGTAAATTATTGAAGATGCATGAGGTCTTCTAGCATTTGTGAGTGTAACTGTCTAAGCTAATGCTACTAAACTAGATTACTATTTTATTCAAAAGAGACTTCAAGAATTTTTGAAAGTACATTAATTGTAGCTTAAGAATATTTTCTAAATCAAAAGGGGAAAATAATAGTAAACACTTTGTTTATATTCAATTGATGTGTTTACTGATATTTTTGTCGGTTGTGTAAACTGATACTCCCTCCAGTTTAAGGCTTAAGGCATATAATTTTTGAAAAGTCAAGCTATGTAAAGTTTGACCAAACTTTTAGAAAAAACTATCAAAAACTATTATATTATATAGATACCATGTGAAAATATGTTTCATGGTGTATGAAAGGGTATGCATTACGTGTAAATATTAATTTTTTTCTATAAAAACTTGTTAAAACTTAATTTGGTTTGAATTTTTAAAAAAATTATACGCCTTAAGCCTTGGGACGGAGGTAGTAGTTTTGTCGGTTCGGTGTGTAAAAAGACAAAAAATGTCTTGTGAAGACCCTTATTTTACCATTGAAATTTGTCTTTTTCACACAAGTCACACAAAACTTTTTTTTTCGTGAAAAGTCTTTGTGCACACCTGGAATACAGAGATCTACGCGCCGATATTGTTTATGGATTTTTTTACATTTCAAAATGCGTTGAAATTCACAATAAAAGTATAAGGTCACCAACATTAGGTTTTGTCGTGAATGAATTCAAGGTTTCCACATTTAAGGGGTCATAACATTTGATACAGGCAGAGTCTGTAAACTATTGAAGATGCATGAGGTCCTCTAGCACTTGTGAGTGCAAACGTCTAAGCACATTACTACACTAGATCACTATCTTATTTGAAAAGGGAAACTTCTAGAATTTTGTGTAAGTACATTAATTGTAGCTTAAGAATATTTTCTCAATCAAAAAGGGAAAGTAATAATAGTAAACACTCTGGTTAGATTTCATAAATGTGTTTAAGTATGTTACATGAATATTCTCAAGTCTGAAAAGGTTCGTGGCTTTTATTAGGCGAGGCGCACAGCACAGATTGCATGCACGCCTTTACTAAGGTATTAATATTAGGTGGTTGCTGTCAAATTTACCTGTACTTGGCAGAACGAGGATCTTGATCAAGATGGTGTTGCAAATAGGACAGGTCTTGCACATCAGTGTAGAAGTCAAGGTTGAATGCTGAGAATAAAGGAAATGAGTAACAACCACTGTAGAAGCATTTAGTCGATTAAAATTAGCTGCCGACAAGCACAATACCTAAATTTCCATAATTCTCAATGAGGTCAATCTTTGACAAAATATTGATGCGGTAGCTCCAAGTGTAACATTGTTGATAGTGAAAGAAGCAAAGCACTCACATACTTCCCAGGATCACAACATAAATGGGCATCAACAAGGTGCACAGCAGTCAGCTGCAAAATACCAAGAAATAGTGGGTAATGCAATTCATTAGCACAAAGAGTAATATGAATAAAATTGAAAGCGCAAATGTACCCGCAAGTTTAGCTTTTTGATGAGTTTATTGATAATGTTCCTTGCATTCGTGTGAAGGGAGAAAAGTTCCACTTGCCCGGGAAATCAAATAACAGATAGTGATCTGCAGTAATGGCCAACCTTTCAGCGAGTCATAAAGGAAAATAATACAGGTTGCGCAGTATTGGTGTGTAGCTGCTCAATAGTCCTCAACTATGTCTTTCAAAAGATAGCTCAATAAAACAGCCAATTACTACAACCTGGGGTCCAGATGATTCACAATTCTAATGTGGAATAGCAAAAGGTCTATCAACATCATAGCAAAATAAGTTGAGCATTTAAAAGCAGCTCAAGTGACACTGTCTACTTACCAATTTATTTTTGATTGCGGCATAATCAAATTATCTTATCCAGGAAATATATGGTTACATAATTTTCTGGAAAGGTTTTTCACTTCAGCGGTTCAGCCTATCTCTGGGCACATGGATGTCAAAATAAAATAGTATGTGGTGGTTTAGTTATGGATCGTGACTGGGGTATATCCTGTTTTGCTATCCAATAGATATGGCTAATCTAAAATAGCTTCAATATAAAGGATCTTACAGTCAAGGATTGCATTAGAGAAAGGCACTCTGCACTCACCTTCAATAAGAGGTTTCAATTTTTCTTCAAGCCAGTCGATGTTCTTCTCCAAGTAATCCATGCAATACACAAGCCCTGACAAGGGATATCAACACCATAGCACAGTAAGCGAGAAATTAGAAACAAAAGCAGTACGCTTGATTGATTCTTGAAACAATGGATCAACCTCCATTAGGACCAAGCGAATGCTCTGACATGACATCACTAAGTTTTATGAGGTCCTCAATGTTGATGGCACATTCATATCTAGGTACCACTGTCAAGGACACATTGAGCCTAGCTGCAGACCGCTGTTGCAACACATGGTAAAAATACAAGGAATTGAAAAGAAAACAGTTTTCAAGGCTCAAAGAGCAAAGGATACGGCAACGCGTCATTCGAGGGTCTAGATTGATAACCGAAACTTTCCTGCAACCAACAATCAGGCACATAATCTTGTTAATTAGGAAGACAGTAGTTGGCATAATAGCAGGAAGAAAAGCTGTGCAAGCACCAGAACGGATAACACTGGGAGCAGTCATGCAAGGAAAGCTGTACAATACAACTCATCGCATTCTCCTAAACATCAGAACAAATCAAGAAAGCCTTACTGATGTACACTACTACACTGAACTGAACAAAACACAAGGCATACATTGAACACAGAAGAAACAAACACTTCCAAGTCAGGGAAGTAGATTGTGCTGATGGAGTAGTAGCTATTTCAGAGCAGGGGGAGGGGGAAGTAATCGCGTGCCTTCCGATGAGGGAGAGGAACTGGGACATGCCGTTGCAGTAGGTAGTCTTGCCGCAGCCCGGTGGCCCGATGACCACCTGCCCGAACACCATCTCCTATCCTCCTGACTGCCTCTTGGTACCAGGGGCGGATCTAGACGGTGCAAGAAATTGTGAACTCTAGTTTGATTGATTTAACTAAGAGAACTGCTTGCTGTATGAAAACAACCTAGCTGATGGCTGATACCTCAAATTGGAAGGAGACCCGATAACCTAAGACTGGGACGGGGTGGAGACAGCAGCAACGTGGGGTGGGGGTGGGGTAGGGCCGTGGGCGAGGAAGGAGGGGAACAACGATGGAGGCGGCGACGCGCGTGAGGGCGGGGTGGGGTGGAGCCGTCGGGGCGGGACTGAGGCGTCGGCGGCAGCTCTAGGTAGACGATGGACAGCAGTGTGGACTCGAAAGGGAGAAGAAGAAGAAAAGAGAAGGCACGGAGAAAGCGTTCTTGGGCCTTCCTTCGTGCTCCTAGCCCCGGTTAATTTCCGGACTACAAATTTGTGTTGCCTGGCGGCGGGTACCCCTATACAACGACCGTAGCGTCAGCTACGGCCTGACGCCCACGTGCTATTCCTGTTAGGCCGGCCCAGGAAACGGCCTCTCTTTGTGCATTTTTCTCTCCGGTTTTTTAATCACTTTTTCTTTAGAAAAGTTAGATTTAAAACTTTTAAAATTTGAAAAAAATATTTAGATTGAACGTTGTTCAAAACTCAAAAGGTTCGATTTAGATTTTTTCCAACTTTCAAAATATTTAGATTTGAAAAAAAATGAAAATGTTCATACCTAAAAAATGTTCAAGTTTTAGGGTGTGTTTAGTTTTGGGATGAAGTGGAATGGAATGTCATGGTTCAGTTCCAACGGAATGAAATGGTTCTATCCTCATATTTGGTTGGGACAAAAACATAGAAGAGAATGGTTACGCTTTTGTATTTGGTTGAGGAATTAGAATGGTGGAATTGGTTTCAGCTCACCTCTTTCAAAGGAATGATGAGCTAACCTCCTACATGTACATTGGCAGTACGGCTCTAGGTGCAGAACGATTTCATTCCATTCCACCCGTTCCAGTACCAAACACACCCTTAAAAACTTTCAGATCTGAAAGCGCTCAATTTAAAATACACTATTTTTATAAACATAAAAGAAGAAAACATCAAGAAAGAAAAGGAAAAAAGAAAACCGAAAAAAACATGAAAACAGGTTGGGAAGGTCCAGAAAACCAAGGCTCAACCACACTTACAGGTACTTAAGTCCCTAACATAACGAGGGGCTACATGTTATGTTTGTAACCGTTTGTAGGGGCGTCATATAGGAATCACCCTGGGCGGCCGCATGCATAAGGAAGAAGAGGAAATAATGTAAGACTTTCTTCCTCCACGTTGGTACGCAAGGAAGATGAACGAAAAATGGCTGATTTGAGTGTCGCATAACAATGGCAGGTGCTAAGGGCAAAGAAACCTTCCAGATTGTGTATGTTTAAGCTAAAGTCCTTAATAAATATTTGCGTTATTTCCGAATTGAGCATAACTCTGGTGATTAGGTTCATTCTTAGAACTAGAGCACTCAGATTCAAGTCTTAGACTTGACATGAGTGCTCACATATATCTGAAATTATTTTAGGATATGGACGCTACTCTTTAGTGATAGTGAGGTGCTTGTCAACAGCGAGGCGATATGTTGGTGAAGTTAACCTTAAGTATGTTATCTCAGTCTATCGGAGTATTCATAAGTGTGTAGTGTGAGTGCTCGTTCATATTTTTGAGAATTTGCATTGTACTACGTGTAACCATAAAAATGACAACCAAGATAACCTCGAAATCGGTGACATTGTCACCACATATACATTGCCGGCTGCATCCTTGCTTGACTCGAATGATTTAGTATATTCAAGTTCGGGCGTTAATTAGGCCACGGAAAACTTTAGCAAGTCAATGACCAATGTTGTACTTGAGAAGCAATAAAACCAAAGATCCACAAGATCCAAATAACCAAAAAAGCATAAGAACTCAACAAATGGTGAAACAAGTGTAAATTGAATACTTTCAATCCAATTAATTGACTTAGATTTATCTAGATTTAGATGTATCTAGACATGTTTTAGTGCTAGATACATTCAAATGTAGGCAAATCCAAGTCAATTAATTTGGGTCAGAGGGAGTACGAGCAAAGACTAAGAATTTAGAGTTTTAAGAAATAATTACTAAAATACTTTAGCAACCTTCGTAGGCATTCCACCATCCAGTCAAAGGGTTTATATCACATAATCTTACCACCATATTATAAGATGAATCAACTAAAACCATATTAGAGCCTAGTAAAGAATAATTTATGATAAAATAATGGTACTAATTGGGTGTTTCATTACTACCGGCTCTGCTTTTCAAAAGAAGCCATATAAATTTTATCGAAAATCAAATAATTAAAGTTGGGTCCAATTTATCACTACTAGGAAAATGATTATAGGTAGATTTTAATTCTGTGGCGCATATATAAAAAATGCTCCACTAAAATAAATTTCGTATGCAGTAGCAAATGCTCCACGTATTCTCAGACTGTGGCGATATGGATATATGCGCCATAGTGAGAATTTTGTATGATATAGCCATATGCGCCACAAAATTTTTTGGGTTCATGTGGGCCTGACCTCAACACATGGGCAGTAGAATTGCATGGCCCATATGGATATATGCGCCATTGAATGTCACAATTCTGGGGCGCATATAGCATATGCGCCACAGAATTCTCACTTTATGTGGCGCATGTAGCTATATGCGCCACGGAATTTTGACATTCTGTGGAGCATTTTGCATATGCGCCACAGAATGTGCGAAACAGATCTACAAAAGGTGGCAACCACCCTTTCCCTTCTTTCCACCACCTCCAACTAGCTCGTCCCCCTCCTCCCTCCCACTCCGTTTTGCTCATACTCACCTCCATTATTGATAGCTAGACCTACTTTGGTTCATGTACTTGTGAGGGGAAGCTACTCCTACTTGTAAAGGTAGTAAACCACTCATACTTTCCTCCTCCACACATCCCACACCCCCTCTTGCTACACTATGCATATGGGGTTGGTGTAGATTTGGTTTGTAGATTTGTGAGGCGTGTGTGCATGGGTACTTGTGTGATGCATGTTTTGTGTGGTCATGGCCTCTGCAAGTGTGTATGGATATTTTGTAGGTGAAGATGGTCCCGCGGGCGGTGTACGATGGCGAGACGATGTTCCTTCACTTTGTGTTGTGCTTGAAGACATGTTTGCTTGTGGAGGGAGCTTGTGTTGTGCTTGAATGCATGTTGCCGCCGCCGGGTGCATGGAGGTTTGCCGAAATATTGATTCACGTCCATTTCGGCAAATTTCCGCACTAGCCATACGTCCTATTTTTAGGATAGGTCATGCCGAAATTTCCCGGCGATCATGCATGCATGTATGTGTGCGCGTCGTGTGTGTGTGTGCATGGTTCTAACATACTCTCTTTAATTTGGTCTATGTTCGCGCTTAATGCGACTCATGGTCATCCATATGAGCGAAAGCTGGTGGTTAGATACAAGGCTGACGCGGTAGCCGACATGGTTCAGAACAACATGACCAAGATAAGATGTCCGTGCCGAACGTGCAAACACCGGAAGTGGATCAACCTGATTCCGGACAACTAGAGTCTCACATGTTCACACGCGGTTTCATGCCTGGCTTCTTAGTGAATGAGGAGCAGCCGGTAGATGGCGGTGGCCATGATGAAGAAGAGGTCGGGGGCGGGGGAGAAGACGAAGGGTCTCCTGGACATGGTCATCATGACGGCGAGATGCCGGCGAACATGATCATCCTCAAGAAGGAGATGCCGCAGACACGGCCATCATGAAGGAGACGATGCCACAGCGTATGGTGGTGGTGGCGGCGGAGAAGACGGAGCACGGACACGCCGCTAACTTCGCCTTATGGGACCGCTATCTTCAAGAAATACTCCTCAAGGCATTTACAAACACGAGAGTCAGAAGCTAGAGAGAAAGCCAAGCTAGCATGTATGGAGGTAGACGGAGGACTCCATTGTATCCTAGGTGCCGCCCGAGGATACACGCTGAGTGTGTCAAGGCTCGAGATGAAGGCGGAGCACAATGGACCGACACTAGCTTCAACGCCACATGAAATTCGCACGCCGTTTTCCCAAGGACAACACATTGCCAACAAGTATCGAGGAGGCGAGGAAAGTAGTTTGCCCACTAGACCTCACCGACGTGAAGTATCACGATGCATCAACGATCGCGACTTTACCGGAATGAGTACAAGGATAGAACCACATGCCCGGTTTGCGGCCAGTGACGGTACAAGTGAGGGAACAAGAAAGTTCCTCTAAAAGTGGTGTGGTACTTTCCTATCACTTCCGCTCAGCGATATTCAGAGACCCTAAGGGAAGCAGAGCTGATGCAATGGCACGGAAGATGATCCGAGAAGGGCAAGATCCCGACACACCCCACGGACGCTAGCCGCTGGAATGCGCCGACATCGAATTCCAAGATGAGTTCGGCTCGATCCAAGGAATGTTAGGGCATGAGCACCGACGACGCGACTCAATCCTTTGGCAACCGTAGTAGCACGCACAAAGACTGCCCGTGTTTGTATGGTCGCATAACCTCCCCGGTTGTGCACGAAGCAGAAGACGCATACATGAGTATCCTTATCCAGGCCAAAACAACCGGTGTCGGCATGCATCCGTATCTCGGCTCGAAGAGGAGTTAGCGACGCTGGGAGACGCTTGCACGCACGGGATTCCTACACCGAGATTATTTCGACCAGAGCTGCGCTGCTCACGATGGTGCAGGACTATCCTGGTTACGGATATGTAGCGGTCGTGAACCACGGATTATGTGCATGTGTCGTGTATGGATAAGACCCGATTCGCACGCCGAGGGATCCTGGGTCTTCAAACCGTGTTCCAAAGGACTCGAATGTGGCTCCGCAAGGATCACCCATGGAGAAAACGCGGAGACCTGTTCAATGGCAAAGACGAGCTCGATAATGCCCCACGTCGACCGTTGAGCGGCGAAGAAATCATGGAGCTTCTGGACAATTGGGAAGAGTGCCCTGCGCCAGGAAAGAAGCGGCCGAGGGAACAGCCATCACCGCTGCATGGAGTATGGAAGGCGAGGTCCGCTCGGGACCTTCCTTACTGGAAGGTCCTCCACACGCCCATAGCCTCGATATGATGCACATCACGAAGAACGCTATCGAGAGCCTGCTCAGCACTGATGAACATGCCGGATAGGACCAAGGATGGGCCGAAAGCAAGAAGCGACCTAAAATTGCTTGGCATTAAGAAGGAACTTTAGTACCCCGATAGTGACGATGCCGACGATGACGATGAACAAACGGAAGGGACCCAGGGTCGCCGCAAAAGGGCTAAGAAGAATGAGGTGGTGCTTAAAGCTGCATCCTTCACTCTAAGCGAGGAGGAGCTCGAGAGGTTTTTCCGTTGCCTCCTAGGAGTCAAGGTTCCCTCACGGCTACTCTGGGAAGATAAGCAGATATCCGGACGAGAGAAGAAGAGGTTCAAGGATGAATTCTCACGACTGTCACGTGTTGATGGCGTAGATACTCCCTGTTGCGATCCGAGGGATAATGGACGAGCACGTCCGTGAGACGCTGTTTGGCCTCTGCAACTTCTTCGATGTCATATCTAGGAAGTCTATCGGCATGAAGCAACTCGGCAAGCTACAGGAAGAGATTGTCGAGATACTATGCGAGCTCGAGATTTACTTCCCTCCCGCGTTCTTTGACATCATGGTGCATCTGCTTGTCCATGTCGTGGATGACATCATCCATCTCGGCCGGGCTCGCACAACATGCTGCCGTTCGAAAGGCTAAACGGTGTCATCTAAGGATTTGTTTGCAATAGGTGCCATCCATATGGAAGCATAGCCAAGGGCTTTCTGACCTACGAGTGCATCTCCTTCTGCCAGAACTACCTAAGCACTGAGAACCAGGATGTCCGTCTACCCACTAGGAAGCACCTCGGGAGGCTCGCTGGATTAGGTCACCGCGAGGGCTACCGCAAGACTCCACGCCGCATCGAACTCAAACACGCCGACTTTGATAGGGCAAACTGAGTCGCCACAACACATACAGCTTGGTCGGCCCGGTGGATGAGCACAAAACCTTAATCGAGCGTAAGCTCGCCAACCGGGCAAGCCGAGGAAGAAGGGAGACGAACCAGAGCACAACGCCAGCTTCACGGGTGGTTCAAGAAAAGGCTATTGAAAGTCCCATGTCGACGCCTTTATATCAAGATCGTAAACTCATATTCTCACTCTCACAGGCCCCGGTGCAACGTTAGACCTATCGACGCATTTACATCAACGCTACAAATTCTACACCGAGAAGAAGGACAAGAATATCGAATACCAAAACTCAGAGTAACTATGCTATCACACGTTGATGACGAGACCGATGTCAAGGAAAGATTCTACGTAGGATCGAGGAGATATGGGAACTCGACTATCATGGAGTGACGGTGCCGATGTTTCATGTCGATGGGCCAAGAGCGCCGTAAAAGATGGCCGGTTTTTCACCACCATGGTTATACCCGATGCCAAATCAAGAACGCCCACGAAAAATGAGCCATGGGTGCTCGCAGCCAAGTCGACCAATGCTTCTTCATTACCGACCGCAAAGCCAAGCCGTGTTGTCGGAGGAGGGGCAAGAGGAGCATCATCGGAATGAAAGGACCCGCCAACAAGCAAGACATCGACAAGAACGGCGATCCCAAGATCGAAGAGGAATTCGACAAGTACTTCGACAAGCCAACTACTTATGCTAAAGTAAGAAGGAAGACCACCCTACGGTTAAAGGTTGCCCGCATACCTAGAAGAAATCTCAAGGTGGCCGCCTAAAGTATTCTACCGCCAAGAAGAAGGGCAAGAAAGTTGTTGTGAAGAGACACTAGCTACCCTTGAGCCGATTTAGCATTTTTGACGCCTTTTTGTACTAATTAATGCACATGTGTGCTACCGATATATGTATTACTTTGAAAAACTAATGTATGCGGATATTGATATGGGTGTGACACAAGCATATAATATAATATCGAGGCAAATATATTAATTCTTGTTTTAATAGGCAAATATATTAGTTCTTGCTTTTAATATATTATTACCATCCTTAAAATATTTTTTAAAAAGTCAAAAAAAAGATGTGGCAGCCAGCAATCGAACCTGGCCACCCCAGGTTCAGAACAAAGGAGCAAGCGCTGAACCAAAGGTGGTAAGCAATTCTTCTCCAAACAACAAAGGTAACGCGCTTTTGTACTATCTCTAACAATTGTGGCGATATCCAACAGATGCGCCATCAATTCTTGGACTTAATGTTTTGATGAGGCCTCAATCATCGCTTTTCCCCAAATCGCTAAGTCAAATCCCACAACCCTAGCACGCCCGCCGCTGCTACAGCATACCATGGCTGCACATGCCCGCTTTGCTCGCCGCCATACCCACTGCGTGGCCTCGCAGAGCACTGTGGAGGAGGAGGCTTGGCTGTCAGTGAGGAGGAGGCTCTGTCTGTGAGGAGGAGGCTTCGAGGTGCTGGAGGCTAGCGGCACCGCCACGCTGCTTCTTCATCCTCGCTCTCGGCCCCTTCAATCGTAAGCTGTTCTCGCCCCATCTCTCTCTCCTGCCATCCATCCGCCACGGGCGACAAGGAGGAGGCTGCCAATAGTCTGCTGATGTCGCCGCTATCCTCCAAATGTCAGCATTGCCAGGGATGGACGACAGGCTGCTGCTGTTGTTGGTCCTCAAACCCTGCATCCGCCCCCTTAGCACGATAGTGACCACTACGTGCCGCAACATTCCTTGACATCTGGTCCATTGTATCCCTCGTTGATGGGATGCTCCATTTTTGTGTGTGTGTGAGTGTGGCAAGAACCCAAGGTAGTTTTGAATTGTGGTGGTGGAGCCCGCGGCGGTGGAGGTGTTTGCGAGGGGCATTGCGAGGGAGTAGTTGATTTGGACATGACCATTGCGAGTTCAATTTTGCTCAGCCTATGCTCCTGCTCCGGCAGTGGTGCTGGCAGGCGTGATGCTGCCCACCGAGGTATTGCCAAAGTCCGTGTCGTCAAGCTGCTTCCAACGTCCACTACGACTTGCTGCCCCTGCCTTCTTTGGCTGGGATGTCGTCTCCTACAACACTGCATCCCCCATTGGTGTGCCATAGAAGGCATCTCTTTCTCTCGATTACTCCCTATTTCCTTTGGATTGCGCTGCGTATGCTTGCTCCTACACTAGAAGACTCGATTTTATTTACTACATTGCTGTGATGTAAACCTTAGATTGCCTACCTTGATGATGTGTATGTTATGTTTATGTTGAAATTGTTGTTGTCATAATGAAATAAACTATCTTCTCATGTGATGTCTCTTCCACTAGATTGCCTCCGTAATCGGTTATCCTCTGATTGCCAATTACGCATTAAACATGAATGGTCTAGTTCTCTGTCAGAAGTTAAATGAACTTCCACATGTCTGCTTGCTATGGCACTAATGGTAAGGTGAAATTATGTGTCTGTGGGTGCATTTTGATTGCCATACTGTACTTGTTGTAACGCAATCATGTTAAAAAACGTTGTTTTCACTAGCTTATTAGTGGTAGTAAATCAGGTATAGGATCTTTCGATTTTTTCTCTTTTGAGTCACGTCTCTTGATTTAGATAACATATATATATATAGTGATACCAGCCATATGTTCCTAGTACAAAGTATCAATTCAGATGCTGCTATTTGTGTCTAAGTAGTAGCGATCATGCACATGCACAAATGAAATGTATGTCTTGTTGTTTATGGTGGTTATTTCCAATATTGAGTCCGTCAAGAACTCTTCATATGTTTATATTTATTTTCAGGTTGTATAATTAGGACTGTTGTTGTAAGTAATCCTTTGGTTGATGTTTAGGATTATGCGCTAACAGCCTGTCCATTAGCATATGTTCGTATTAGTTACTTTGATGTTTTTGTGGTTTGCTGTCGATGAAAGAAAATGGATTTTTAACATATTGGTTGTCTTTTTTATCTCTACATGTAGTGTATGTCATGTTTCTGCTTACTAGTTCTAGTATTTACCAGGTAGAGAATCTTGATCCGTTAAATTCCAGTTATTGTGTAGTGTAATAGAGAGGTCTTGTACCACAATTGGTACATGACTACAACCTGTATACATGTTGACCAACTAGTACTCCATACCATATGTGGCTGTGGAGCACAATTTGTGTTTTTTTTTATGTGAAATGTTTGCAGGGAAATCACCCGAGCTGTCAATTTCTCCTAAAATGTTGATTTCGATCCATTTCGGTCGAGAAATGGGGTTCATATGTCAAAAAATTAGCGAAGGTCATGCCGAATTTTTCGGTCGACACTTAGTAATTTTTTGACATATGAGCCCCATTTCTCGACCGAAGTGGAAGTGAATTGACACTTCAGGAGAAATGGGCAGCTCATTTTAAATATTGTCAACAATAATTAATACTAACTTCCTTATTTTAATTTGTTTAGAAGTGTGCAAACATGTCGGCCGCCGATGGGGCCGGCACTTCTAAGGCCGCCATGAGCGTCGAAGACCAAGCCAGAGCGGCGAACCTCACTTTCTGGGAGGCGGCGGCGCAACACGAGGCGGCGGAGTCTCAGCATGAGGACGTGGCAGCTACTGCAGGCCACGATGGGGATGATGAGCAAGAGGGGGATGAGGACTACCGGATAGATGAAGCCGAGGAGGAGGATGTGACCACCTCCGATGGTGGAGGCCGCACGACCGATGGCGGAGGCCGCACGACCGATGGCGGGGACCGCACGGATGGCGGTAGCAGCAACCCGTCCGTTAAGAAGAATAAGAAGCCGAGGAAGGATCGGAAGCCGCAAAAGCTCGCCGACACCACCGACGAGATCACTCTGGTCTCAGAAAGTGGCCTTCCTCCGGATGTTGCCGCACGGTACTATGCAACTCGGTGCATCATCCGGAAAGCATGTCGATCAACACGGCACCCGAGAAGTGAAGCGAATGAGCGTTGGTGGCGAATCGCTTTAAGAAGCTTCACCGATGGTACAAGTTCCCAGCCCCGCATAATCGGCTAAACCGGAAAAATCTAATAAGGTGAACAGGTTAGCCATCACGAAGATGGCCAATGCCTTGAGCATGGAGGACCCGGTGAAGAACAAGATCGAAAAAGGAAAGCCGAGAAGATCAAGAAGGTGAGCCCATGATCGATTTAAGACGAAGTTCAAGATATTCAAGGCGGAGATGGAGACTGACGAAGCGAAGGCATGGACGGAGTGGGGTCGGGAAATGCGGGAACAAAACATAGGTAACCACCAATGTGGAAGCGGCAGTTACAGGGGAAAGAAGGCCATATGGGCAAGGGAGGACGCCGAGGTTGAGCGTCTCGGGAAAGAAAACCCGTTTTTAAAAATCACGGACGAACAGACCCGGAACTTTGTCCGGCCTGCCATTATCTGGACAAGGATTCTAAGGAATTCGTCACCGATGATGATGATGTGAGTAAGTTTGAGAATAAGCTGGTAAGGAATTTACCTGCGGTCCATTTGCTTTCATTTTGAATAATAAAGGCAAGTTCCTAAATGGGTTCACCTTTCCTTATCTGCAGGACGCTGAAATCAAGGCTACGCGCGAGGCGCCGGACTCATCGTCCTAGGGCTCGATGGAGCCGTGGGACATGATTTTCAACAGGGCGACCAACGCCTTCAAGGGGAGGCCACCGTCCGAGTCGCCCACGTCATTTGGTCAGATTCTGGCTTTGGTACGAGGACAAAGTTCCGCGAGTACTATAGCGAGGAAGCTAAGAAGAGAAAGGAGAGGCAGACCCAGTCGGCGGCTCAGGATCAAGCCGAGAAGGAAGTGTTGGAAATATGCCCTAGATACAAATAGTAGTAAGGACTATTATCATATTTCGTATAGTTTATGATTAAGTTTTGTATCATGCTATAACTGTATTGAGTGGAAACATCAATACACGTGTGATATACAAACAACCAGGGGTTCCCAATGAAACTCTAGTCACTGGTTCATTGGTCAACAGATGATCAAGTTTCCTGATCATGTGGCATTTATGCCAGTTGGAAATGAGGTCATCTCATTCAGAGAATGAGATGATGAACCAATACCCAACCTAAATATCGTGATTTGATCATGTCATGAAGTTCAAGTTACGATGATTAGAAAAGGATCCTCAGAGACTATTCCTTGACCGTGAGGCTATATCAATCACCGCCTCCGAGAGTGCTTAGATAGCATCAAACGCCATCTGGTAAAACGGTGGTTATAAAGGTGTGTTCAGGTATTCGGAGGAAACCGTAGAGGCAATATATGTCAAGAGTGGGATTTGTCCGTCCATGTGACGGGAAGATACTCAAGGGCCCACTCGGAGAGGTTATATCCAATAGCTACACAGCGTGTGATTAGATCACGGGGATATCACTTGTCGGAACGAGTCAAATAGCATTGATGAGGTTTAATCTCGTCAATGCCCATTGTTATGGACTTGGGTTTTGGAGAAGATGGGGATGCTGGAGATCTTGGCACGGTTAATGTATAAGCAAACTGTGGGACACGAGATTTACCTGTGTTCAGGCCCCGAGGGAAAACCCTACTCCGCTTGTCCGCTTCTTTGATTACGGGCGAACCAAGGTTACAGGGTGCGCAGATTCGATCTGGCGTGGATGCGTACGCGAAAGTATGAGTCGAGTCTCTCTAGGACGTGCCCTCCTGGCCTTTATATAGACTTAGGCAGGTCCCGGACGTAGTCCTAGTCGGTTACCAGTTCTAGGGTTTTACCCCCTTGAATTTCCTATCTCCTCTAGTCTTGCTCTCCAAGGATCCGAAGACGTCATGGGCCTTGGCCACCCGAAAATCTTCATGGGCCAGCGTATGTCTGCCGTGGGCCTTCCTTGGGCTGGACTAGGTATGTCAAGTTACGCGTCTGTAGGGTATAACCATGTCAAGAGTCTCGAGTGTTCAATAACCGTAGATTCGGCCGAGGACTCTTCAATCCTTCGTGCAACTCGTTTCAAGAGAATGTGTAGGGATTGTTGATACGCAGTGCCCGACTCTCCCGACGGATCAGGGTCGCTTAACTGCCTTAGGACAAAACAACACGATCTTCTTCGTGTTCGAGTCCCCGACCAACCCGAACATATGTCGTAATTCAACTCAGCCGCTGGAGGACTTATAGGAGTGGAATTCAAGTGATTTTAAATGATGTACCCAACGCCGTCTCGGGATTTTTCATCGCACTCCGGGTACGGATTCATACTAGCAGAGCGCAAAAAAGTGCTGCTGTGCCATCGAAGATTCTCAGAGGTCTTATCTTTGCGTCACAGACGCAGCATCCGAACATTTATCACCTCGGAGGTGTTTCGGGTGGCCGAGGAGATTGTCGCTCACTCAGCATATGTTGGGGCAGAGTTGCCAAAAAAGTTTTTGCATGCGGATCCGGAAGATCGCAGTCGAAGATTTCATAGGGTGCGCGACCAGCGCTCCCTATAAGAGTAGCCCCCAAGTGTCTGTTCGAGTCGTAGACTCGAACGGAGACTTTCAGCTCAAGCATTGTTTCAATCATTAGGTCCACAGGACTCGAAAATTTTTGGATGCTTAAATCCATCTTCCCTATGGGAGTAGCCCCCGAGTCCGTAGTGGAGTCGTAGACTCGACGTAGGACTCAGATAAGTAATTTTGTCCTCATTTGTCTGTCGAGTGCGCAGCCAGCGCTCCTGATGGGAGTAGCTCCCAAGTATTTAGTCGAATCGTAGATTCGAGTGAGTACTTTTAGCTGTGGAGCCGAAGTTGTGCTAGTATAGCTTTTGATGACGTCAGTGCTTACGATCGATGACCTGCCGCCCGCTACACCGTAGATGACTTGATCGGAGCATGGGTCCCACTTGCTGACTTTGAATTGACCGTCACGCCGGGCGCGGAGATGATTTCGGCGCTCCTCGATTTCCGCACGTAGTGGACGGCGTGGTAACGACGGTTCGCTTTGGTGCCGACACGCACGGCCAGATCTACCGCTGGTGTTAGGTCTTCGATGGACGGCCGCGCGCGCTGCCTTCGCCGTTATAATCCCCGTGAAATCGTGGTTTGTTTTTCACCGCAGCAGCTTCATCTATTCACCGCCTCGTTTGAGCTATTCTTGCCGCGCCGAGAGTTTCCTCCACATTTCCTTTGTCTTTCTTCGCTATAACGCCACCACCGCCAGAAGCGCCATGGAGAAAACAAAAGTCCTCATCTGCAGCTTGGGACCAGCGCCACCGGGCAAGAAGGGCACCGCCATCGCCGCCACATCGACGGTGGCGGGCGGCGATCGAACGCGGAGAACGATCTCCGCAAACCGCGCGAAGTGAGCCTCGATTCCGCAAGACACGACGGCCGGAGACTCCCCGCAATGAGGTAATCCCCGCCCCCATCCGGTATCGGGTTATGTTTGTTGCCTTCATGATTCAAGGGTTTTCTTTTCCGTCCATGACTTCCTTCGTGGATCGCGCTTTTTCTATGGGGTTCAACTCCATCATCTGCCTCCCAACTCCCTTCTCCACATTGCGGTTTTATCACGCTTATGAGTGTTGGCTTGGCATTGAGTCAAGACTTTGGCCTCTTCCTAAGCTTTATTCCGTGAAGAGGCGGTTCGTCTGATGGTGTGTATCCCATTGGGGGTTTCATCATCTCCTCACCCCAATGTGCAATTTTTTTCCTTTTCCATGTCCGAATCTGTCCAAGATCGCGGAGGAAATGGTTTTACATCCGTGATTCCAGATCGCTCGGGCAAGATTTTGGTCTCGCCTTTTGATCCTCCCAATTGATTGAGAAGAAAAGATCCTCGAAAACCAAATCTTAGACGGTGAAGTGGCGAGATAGAGGCCCTGCATGGCCGGGTGAAGGATCTCCAATTGATTCCTCGAGAAGGAGGTGAACGTGTCGACATCATCCGGACGCTTTTGAGCGTAGGTGCAGCCTCCAAGCGAGAGCGCACTCCGATGTTTCTTTACTCGGGCGCCATGATCCGACGAGGGTTTCGAGGAGAAAATCTCCGAGGTGGAACTTGACAAGGCTCTTCGCGCTGTTGAAGTTCAAGGTCGACGAAGAAATCCCGGAAGTCGCCGACTCTCCCTTTCTTCGACGCTGGTCGCATCAAGGTGTAGATTTGCGCACGTAGTGCTTCCCTTTGTTTTTGTCACCTGTACTTTTTCCTTTGTTTGCTAACAAAGTTCTTTTTCCTTTGCGTAGCTTCAGTGCTGCATGGCACCACCGCTGTTCGAAGGTATCCGAATGCCCCGGATAATGAAGTGGTGGATTCCGTGTCCGAAGCTACCGCGATCCCCAAATGAGGATGCCGATTTAATCGAGTGAGGACCATTCGCGCAAGCAATCACGGAGCTCTAGCGAGTCGCCGATGCCTCGACCTTCGACCCCGTAAATCCTCCGGGCCTTGAGCGCCATGATGATGTTCATGGGGTTCTTCCTCTCCCTTCGCCATTCCTGTACGGGCTATTGTTCAAGACCCGCCAAAGAAAGCGAAGAAGGAAGAAAAGAAGGAGGAGAAGAGGGAAGAAAAGAAGGAGGAGAAGAGGGCCCAAGGGCTTCTCCTATCTTCGACCGAGCGCTGGGCTCGTAAGTTTTCTTGTTGCCACCTGTTGTCCTTTGTTCCTTGTTATTTTTGCATCTGTGTTGATTGGTTCAGATGCGTGCAATCCTCCGACGGCTCTAGTGATGGTGCGCGAGATGATGGGGGAGTCGAACATTGCGCCGCCTCCTCCTCGACGGTGGCGATTTCCGTGATGTTGCGCCAGCCTCCCGTGCGTGAGAGGCTGGTGGTTGCGCGCCAGATTTCGCAGCGGCGCTCTCAAGGGTTCGCCTTTCGAGCACGAAGTTTTTCTGCTTGATGTTACGGGGAGCCCCCGAGTGTCTTCGTATGCTGATGTTGTTTATGCTTCTTTGTGTTGGGCGAGCCCCAAGTCCCGCTTCTTACTACTATTGCTCGTTGTTGCAGCCTTTTGTCCAAGAGGCCAAGCTGCTAGTGGAGGAACGCCTCGACGCCGAGGCGTAAACGCGCAGCTTCAAGGTATTCGGCTCGCTTTGTAGTACTTCTCTTGCTTATCCTGGTCCTGTTCTTTGACACTTGCTTGTTGTAAATGCAGAGGAGCATAACGACTCTTCGTGAGGTCGATGCTCAAGAAGAGCCTTGGCCAATTGGAGCAGTATAAGCCGCCACCGGGCAGAGAGCGCTTTGAGCTGGAGCCGACGAAGGCAGCCGCGAAGAGCTGCTCGCAGCAGGAGGCCGCAGATCGTGAGGAGCAGCTGGCCACCGCTATGCTGCTCGTGAAAAAGGGGTGCGGAGAAGCTCATGGCTGCCGCCAAGGCTATTTCGGTGAGCGCCAGCTTTGTACTTGCTTCTTTTTCTACGGATCTTCTTCTATGTTGCCTTTCTTCATGTTTTCTTTTTTGTCTCAGATGCCGCAGTATCGAAGTTTGACCGCTGGTGCTCGAGCACGGAGTGCTCTAGATGATGCCACCGTAGTGGTCAAGACCGCCGCAAAGACCGCTGCCAACTCCCTTGCCAAGGCGAAGAGGTCCTTGGTCGCTTTACCAGAGCTCTTCCCGGCAAGGGCGCTCCTTGAAGACGGATGCCCCGGCAGAGGCTCACACCGGTTACCGCAGCTGCATAAGCGCAGCGTAAAGGGCATCGGCGCGTCTGGCCGGGCGGGCGATGGTTATGGCGGCCGGGCGAGCTGACCTGCCCCAGACATTTCTGATGCCGACGGCCGCAGATGGATCCGAGGTAGCCTTCGCCGCTTACTCCGCCACGCAGCATTTATATGGGCCCAAGCTCATTGACTTGTTGTTCGAGTACGCATTGCGGCAAAGTGGCGAGGCCAAAGCTAGGCACCTGTTCGAGGCGACTCAAGGCCCTCCGCCTTAGGCGTAGTAGACGAGGGTAGCTTGTAGTCTATTTTTGTTGTAAATATCTTTGTAGTACTATCCTTGTGCCAATGAGTGGCCTTTATATACTTTAATGAATTTCTCCGAGTTGTGCTCTATCCTTGGCTGAATGTCTGTGCCTTCTTTTTCTTCTCGCTATAGGTTCCTTCGGTGTCGACCTGCTGACACTTCATCCGAAAGGCCTTTGCGAGCATCATTGATGATTCTCGCAGCTCGCTTTTCTTCGAGATCGCGCGCAGCTTGGAGAGAGATTTGCTTGGGTTACGCGTCGCTACCGACGCTTGGAAGTCCAAAGCGCACCGTGGTGCAGCCAGAGAGGAGTATTTGATGGTGGAGCTGGGTCGGCTGTCCGAGCAGCCGCAATGTAAGTTGATCCTTCTTCGGGCAGTAGCTCGTTCTTCGGGTGAGCCTGCTGGCATTACTTTGTTTTGTGCGGTTGTCGCAGGTGCCAATCTTGCCCGAGGGAAGAAAAGGAGCGATTGTCGTTCGAGCCAATTGCTTGACTCAACAGACATGGAGGCCGGCGGCTTCTTCCGGATGGATCGTGATCGCGCCATAGTTCTAGCGACGGTGCAGGATCGTTTCACCAGGTTTCGCGGTGCTCCGCCAGTGCGTATATCGCTTCGGTGCCGCACGCCATGTTTCCGCTGGATGCCGTGCCAACGACTCCATGCAGGTCTTCCGACGAAGTTTCGGAGTGCCAAGAATGTCAAGGAGCTAGTGCGGCAGCAGCTCGTCGCAGGGTGAAGGCTGCCTTGTCTCTTGTGAGGGTGCATCGCCTCGATGTAGATTTGGCTGTCGTGGCGATCGGGCCACCTCTCACCAGATGGTGGCGAGTGGAATATGCGTCTGCATTACGCTGCAGTAAGGCAAGATGCCAACAGATTGTAGATTTGTTTGAGCAGCGTTTCAAAGTTATTCTTCGTAATAGGTAGGACCTGAAAATAAACAGATAGATGTAAAATTTGTATATTGCGGCTGGGCGGTATGTGCCCTTTGTTGTAAAGGTTCGCTTGTTTGCGAAAGCACGCAGTGCTTTGATTTAGCACGCGTCCTTTTCGCTTGCCCGACGTGGTCGCCACTCAGTGTACACGCTTTGTCCTCAACCGATGAAATCGTGAGGTGGGGAGCCCCGAGCGTATGTAGCATGTAGTAAAGTTGCGTAAAATAGTCAACCGAGGGTTGGGGCGAGGTACTTAGCTTTATTTATATCGTAATGGAGGAGGTACATGATTCGCCGAGTAGCCTTGGCTGAAAGCCTTATTGAAAGTAAAAGGGGGTAGGTTGCTACGGGTAGAATCGTCGCAGTGTGAGACGCTCCACGGGTTGGAGTATGCGACCTGCACTCCACGTGCTTGAGGCGATAGGCGCCACCGGGATGACTTCGTGATGACATAGGGTCCTTCCCATGGTGAATCGAGTTTGTTCGGTTGCTTTTGCTTGAGTCGCAAGACGAGGTCTCCTTCGACGGCGATTTTGCGCAGCCGGCGGCCGTGATAGTTGCGAGACTCACTGGTACACCGCTGATCGAGCGGCGCTATATCCCGCGCTTCATCGAGTGTGTCGACGGCGCTCGAGTGCAGCCATGGATTCGTCATTGTAAGCAACGCATCGTGGAGCCCGGTGGCGATTTCGCTGGTAGCACGCCTCAGCGGCACCATGAAGAACGGTGTAGCCGGTGGAGCTGTTTACGAGTACGTAAGCTCCACAGACGACGGTAGCTCTTTCATCCAGCTTTCCAGCTTTGTGCTCGAGTGAGCTCATGAGGCGCTTCTTGATGCTGGCGCCGATTAGGCCGCTGGCCTTTTCCACTTGCCCGCTTGTTTGCGGGTGCCACCGAGGCATATGTGATATTGATCCCGAGGCCTTCGCAGAAGTCCCGGAATTCTTCGGAGATGAAGTTCGATCCGCTGTCGGTGATGATGCCGTGGTACGCCAAACCTGTAGACAATGGATTCAAGAACTTGACGGGTTTTGCCCTTCCGTTGGTGATCGCATGGCTTCGATCCACTTGGTGAATTTGTCGATCGCGACCAGGAGGAAGACGGTCCTCCTTCGAGGATTTTGGCGCTTGTCGATCATGTCGAGGCCCCATTGGGCAAAAGGCCAGGCTATGGGTATGGGTCAAGTTCGACCCAAGTGCGGCGGTTTGTCGGCGAACCGCTGGCACCCGCTGTATCTTCTTCGGACGATGTCTTTCACGCCATGGCCGCTGGTAAGAGAATCCTGCCGCAGAAGCTTTGGCGACGAGGGAGCGCCACCGCGGTGGCCGCAGATGCCCTCGTGGATATCTTGGAGTATGGCTTTGCCGCTGATGGTGACGCACCGCTGTAGCACGCCCATAATGCCGCGCTTGTACAGCTCGCCGCTGATGATGGTGAAGGCTTTTGACCGACGAGATACGCGCCGCATCCGTCGGGCCGTCCGCACCTCCGCTTATCGAACCGGAGGTATGGACGTGTCCAAGTTTCTTCGACCGCCATGACCTGCATCAGGTCGACCATGGCAACTTCGTATCCAACTTTTCGGTCCTTCATGACCTTCGTAGCGAGCCCCGAGTGTTCTCGCTTCTTCGGTGATCCCTTGGGGAATTTCCGCTGATGGATGGCACGCAGATCTGTTCGAGGAACACACCGGTGGTACCTTTGCACAAGTGGAGCCGATGTTGGCGAAGTCTATCGCCTCCTCGCTGTTTCTCTTCCAACGTGCAAGTTCGCAGCCGCCGAATTCTCCTTCGAGTGCTATAGCGCAGTACGCGATCATGTTTTCGCGCAAAGGCGTGACTCATTCATCGCCCTGCAGACGACAAGGTTGAGTCACCAGATGACCAGCGCTGCTACCGCATATTTTTGCCATCTTCATGCCATGGATGAGGGCTTCAGATTCGCCTCGTTGTTGGAGGCTCAATTTCATCCGGCGACGATTTCATCTTGTCACCTTGCGGGAGGTCAAGATGACTCGCCCCGCCCGGCTTCGCTTTGGAGCCGCTAAATGCATTGTCCAGATCGCGACATGTCTGGGTGTCAGCAGCCGCAGCTCCATCCAAGGCACCAGGAAGTCCGAAGGACTTGAGATTTGATTGCGGTCGCTTCGTAGATGATGTCCAGGGTGATAGTTCAATGCCCCATAGGCCACGCCGCCCGTGGCCTCCGGGTTATTCAGATGCTGTTTAGGGTGCTCGCTGACGACCATCACCGATGCTCCGGAAGTAGTGGCTCACCGCCGAGCCGCCATGAACACGCCAGAGGCCAGCTTCGTAGTGCGGGTACCGCTGTTTTGTTGGAGTGAGAACTCGCCGAGGTAGTAATTGGGCGCTGTACCGTGGGTCTTGCCTTCTTCGGTCGCTCGACCACGAGTACCGTGGTCGACCACCGGTGTGTGGCTGCTATGTACAGAATGGGCTCGCGCTTTTGGCGTGACCAAACTGGCGAGGTGGAGAGGAGCCGCTGAGGCTTTCAATGCGCCGCTGGCTTCTCGTGTCCACTAACTTGTTCCGCTTTGGCGCAAAGTACCGGTAAAATGGTAGGGCCTTCTCGCCCATGCGGCCGATGAACTCGCTTAGTGCCGCCATCGCCTCGCGAGCCGCTGAACGCCTCTTGAGGTTTTTCGCTTCTCCATTGTCATGATAGCTTTGATTTTCTTCGGTTCGCTTCGATCCTCGCTGAGAGATGAAGTACCGAGCAATGACCCGAGGGGACGCCAAGGCGCACTTTTTCGATTGAGCTTGATCCTCAGAGCGATCAAGGTTGTCGAACGCCTCGCGAGATCGCCGATAAGTGTTCTTGCCTCCTTGGTTTTATGACTATGTCGCCGACATAGACTTGGACGCTATGACCGATCCGTCCTTGAGGCAGCTCGCATGCATCGCTGGTACGCGGGCACCAAGGTTTTAGCCCAAGGGCATTGTGTTGTAGCAAGATACTCCGAACGGTGTGATGAACGCTGCTTTTCTTGATCTTCGACCTTGAGTCGAATCTGGTTATAGCCCGAGTAGGCGCCGAGGAAGGAGAGTTTTCACAACCCGCAATGAATCGATGATCCGTCGATCCGAGGAAGAGGGAAGTGGTCCTTAGGGCGTTGTTTATTTAGTGACGTGAAGTCCACGCACATCCGCAGGATGTCCGTGTCCTTCTTCGACCATCACCGTGTTTGCCAGCCACTCGCTTCCTTGATTTCCGGATGAAGTCTCGCCGCGAGTAACTGTTGATCTCCTTGCCGATAGCTTCGCTCGTGGGTCTGGCGCCTTCGGATGGACCGCTGACCGCTTGGTGTCCGGAAGACATTGAGTGCGTTTCGCGAATTTCGAACTCCTCGGCATGTCCGCAGGACACCAAAGCGAAGATTTCCCAGCCACGGAGGAATTCGACGAGCGCTTTCCTATGCGGTGCTAAGGTCGCTATGCGATCAGCGCCGCCTTGGAGGCATCCGCTGATGGACCTGCACTTTTTGGTGTTGATGGTGGAGTCGAAAGACATGTCAAAAGTGCGCTCAGTGACTGGGGTAGCCCATTGTCCGCCACTCGCTGAGCCTTACAAGCTGCCTTGCATGCCGAAGACCGAGATTTTGTTGAAATCGCCGATTGGTCCGATCGGGTGAAGCTCCTGGATCGTGATGACGCCTTTGGTCCCGGCATCTTGAGTAGTAGGTATGAGTGGGGACGGCCAGAACCTTGCGTAATGCTACACGCCCCAGATGGCGTGGTATTGCGACGCCACCACCACTTCAATTCTAGGCGCCCCGCCGAAAAGTTGTCCGGCTTCAAGATGACGCCGAGCCCTATTTTGCCTGTGGGGAAGATGCCTTCCTCGACAATGCCGTGGAACGTTAGGTCCGATTGTTCCAGTTGCATTGCGGATCCGCATAGCTGCTAGAGTGCTTATAACATTAGGTTGATGCTGCCGCTGCCGCCCATGAAGACGCCGACTCATCTCGAAGCCTCCGACCGCGCCCAAAGACTGTGGCAGCATGACTGGCGAGGGATCCGCAAGGTGATCCGCGCGAGTGAATGTGATGCAGACTGATCCGCCGAGGTACTGTGGATTGCAGCGGAGTTGCCACGGCCAAATTGATTTGTCGGGTGATTTTCTTCGCACTCGCTGGTTGGGCGCCCTTCCGGATCATATTTAGTGCTCCTTTGGTGGGGGGTATGCGACCAGCGTTGTTTTGATACTGGTGCGATCGTTGATTTGGGCTTCCAATAGGCGGCGTGGAGGAGCCCGTGCTATTTCACCGGGCGCAGCGCTCAACGCAGGAATTGGAGCTTGTTGCCTCATTCGCACCATGCTTTCGCTGAGTTTCGAACTCGCGCAGCCCTGAGCATGTGGCTAGCTTTTTGCCATCTTGTTTGTCGATGTAGAAGTGGATGGTGCATGGACCCAAAGTTTGTCGAATGCCGAGGGTCCGCTGTCGCGTCGCGCGCTGCTACGATCGCGTTGGTCGTCCGCTGTCGCGAAGTTTCCGCTGATCCTCCGCTGTTGCGGCGTTGTCGTTACGGGCGTCGGCGAGCCTGCCGCGACCATGTCGGGTCCGTCATGTCCTCGTAGACGCGCTGATTCCTCTTGCTGCGGGCGTTTCGCCTTCGCCGTAGTCGCCCTTCTTCATCTCGATTACGCCCGCTGGATGCACCTTCGCCCCGCCCAATCATGCGTATTTCATGAGCTGGTCGAGTGTCTTGGGCTTTACACGCCCAAGTTTCTCCTTGAAGTTCGGGCGTTGACGCCGCCCCTCAAGGCGCTGGCGGCCCGCTTCTTCGAGATGTGTGCGGAGTTCTTGGTTGTATCAGTAGTATGTACGAGCGAATAGATTCACCCATTCTCTCGAGTGCAGGCTCGCAATTCTTCAATTGAGGCGGCCTCTTGCTGGTGCCTTTGAAATTTCGGATGAAGCTATGTTTGTGCTCCTCCCAGCTTCGGATGGATCCCGATGATAGGTCGCTAAGCTGCACTCAGGCCACTACCGTCACCGCAGCAAGGCATTGCATGGCGGTTTCTTTGTTGCCTCCGTGAAGCTTAACGGATGATGATGGTCACCGAGCCAGACTTTGGATCTTGCGTCGCTGAACTTCGGAGTATCCGGCGAAGCTTGAAGTTGCGCGTGGCATCCGTGTTCGCCGGACGGATCTGGCTGAAGCATCGAGCCCCGCAGAAGTTCTCCTTCGCCTTCATCCATCTCAGATTCAGACGAGCATGCGCTTGCGCGGCTTTGTCGATCTTGCGCTGTGTAAGCTTGTCTCGCGCCGTAGTCGTTTATGGCGGTGCGAGCTCTTCTTCCTTCGAGGAAGATCGTGTTCTTCTTCATCTTCGGATGAGGGAGTGGGGCTCCGGCCGCTACCGGCCGGAGCTTTTCTTCGCCCGTGAGCTGCCTTCGCGGAGCGCAGCCCGATTAGTCCTAGTCCGTGAGTGCGACCTATGCATGGCCCTTTTCGGATCCCTCCCGAGGTGGGTGAGCCGCGAGATACGCAGTGGCTGCCATGATCGCAGCTTGTGGCGCCTTCGGGATGATGTTGCCGCGCCCATATCCATGAACGATGTGTGGAGAGTTCGGTCACGCCACGCCGCCTTCGGTCCATGTTTTCCACCCGAGCGGTGCTTGTTTCCTGGTTTCCGCTTGTGCTAGAGCCGGGTCCTATGGCGAGAGCGCAGCTCGCCGCAAGACCGGACTCGTGAGGCTGCTTGCTTGCGCTTGTCGAGCCGCCTCTCGCATCTTGACTTGCTTCTTGTGCTCCTCGATGAGGAGGTAGTGGTATGCCATCAGCAGATCACGGGGAGTCCAAAGGTAGGACTATTTCGCCGCGACGGCGCGGGCGTGCTTCGGACCCATCCTTCTTGCTGTTGGATGAGGTGGCCCTGCTGTCCCTGCCGCTGCTTCCACCGCTGCCGCTTCGTCCCGCGGTTGGGGTTGGGCGCGGTTAGGCGCTTCTCGTCGGTTTGATGATCGCGCGCATGATAGCGCGCAGATTGGTTATTGCCGCCGCAGCTTTTCGGATCCGGAGCTATAGGTCCTTCATCCGAAGGTGGATCGCAGATCGGAGTTGTAGCAGCCGCCGTAGAACTCATCTGTTGATGGTGACGCGTAGCACGGGTGTGGAGCCCACGGCGGGCCTGATTGACGCACGGCACCCGCCAAGGAGGCGAGGGTGCCGCTTGTCCCACCGGAAGCGTAAGCTCAACAAGATTTCGAGTCCGCCGCCACGGGCTCGAAATCCTTCATGGTATCCGCGAGTGGGCGTGAAGTCGAAAGCGCCAAGAGGAGGTGATTCTCCGCCATGGAGTTGTAGATCGATCGGGTCGGAACCGCCATGACCGCACAATCAGCAGCCCCACAGACGACACCAATTGACGAGGTTTAATCTCGCCAATGCCCATTGTTATGGACTTGGGTTTTGAGAGAAGATGGGGATGCCGGAGATCGTGGAACGGTTAATGTGACAAGCAACTGGGGACACGAGATTTACCTGTGTTCAGCCCCTGAGGGAAAACCCTACTCGCTTGTTCCGCTTTGATTACGGGGAACCGGTTGTTACAGGTGCGCAGATTCGATCCGGGCGGATGCGCAGCGAAAGTATGAGTCGAAGTCTCTAGACGCGCCTCCTGGCCTTTATATAGACTTAGGCAGGTCCCACATATTCCTAGTCGGTTACAAGTTCTAGGATTTTACCCCTTGAATTTCCTATCTCCTCTAGTCTTGCTTCCAAGGATCCGAAGACGCCATGGGCCTTGGCCACCGAAAATCGTCATGGGCCAGCGTATGTCTGCCGTGGGGCTTCCTTGGGCTGGACTAGGTATGCTGAAGTTACGTGCCCGTAGTTTATAACCATGTCAAGCATTGTTCAGTAACGAGATTGAACCCGACATGAAGATGTCATTGATCAGGTCTCGGTCAATGCAAGTATCAAATGACAAAGGGAATAAGACACTATCACCGTTCAAACGACGAAAGATCTTCGTGGAACGCATGAGTCAGCATGGCCATCCAGGTCCTTTGTTGATCATTGGTGCGGGAGTGTCCCACCATGTCTCGAAAGTGTTCCCGAACCGTAGGGTATCACGCTTAAGGGCTTGATGATGCTTAGAGAGTGTTTATGGGATCTAGAATCACCAAGAAAAGAAGGAGAAACCTAAGGGTTTTTAAGTCCGGAGGATGTCCGGAGTGGAGGTGGAAGGTGTTCCATGGCCACGGAGATTATATAATATGTGAATGAATGTTAAATATTGATTTAATCATTTATTCATAATTATTTAATAAAGAGAAAATTCAATTAAATGGCCAAAGGCTTAATGGGCCAATTCCCGGAGGGGAGAGGGCCCATTAGGGAAAGGCAAGAGGGAGAAGAGGCCATGGGGTGGCCGGCGGCCCTATTGGTCCAACCCCCCACATGGGGTCCATGAGGGGTGAGGGCGCCTCCCTCCCTCCTCTCCTTTAGTCCCACCTCGACTTGAGGAGGTAGTACCTCCTCCCTATATATAGTGGGGGTATTTGGCCAGATAATCACACCCAATAATGAAAAAGGGTCTCCCCACTTTTGGGAGGACCTCCAATTGATATTTTCTCTCTCCCTCTCTCTCTCGTGACCGTGGTCCCAAGTCTGGACTGTGCGAGCGAGAGACATCTTCACTGCAGAGCGCCGTCGCGCTGCGGGATTCGGATCCGGGAGCTCTACTTCCGCAACTCCTGCTGAATCAGGGAAGCGGGAGTCATCGTCAGGCACCGGACGTGTGTAACTCCCACGAGGTGTCACACTTGAGGCACTCAAGTCGTTGGAGCCAGAAGGAGCGCAATGACTTCATCACGACCTTGAGGTCGGCGTCGGCTCGTTTACATCAACCACGCCTCCCGAGTGTTGATAACGCTTTTCGCCTTTCAAGGATAAGTTCACGAAAGCCCTCCTCCCATCAGACATTAATAGATAGGTCCTAGCAGCTTCCGGGTTCAGGGCGAGAGTAAAATTTTATTGTTTTCTGGCGCGCCGAACCCCACAAGGGTATCGTAGCCAGATCTATGCGTAGTAATGCTAGTACGGGCAGAACACGAGATGTAGCGTGGGCGCTGATCTTTTAGTCATACCTCCCACGGTACTTGTGTATACCGCAATAATGCTTGATGAAGCGCCCCAACCGATTTTACGCTGCTCATTCATGAGACTGGACCATCGCTGACATACGGCTTGTACCGTATAAAGTGGCTTAGGGGGTGTCTCGCCTCTCTCGCATTAGTTGGTATACCATTTGCAACGGAGGGCCCCAAAGGGGTGTAGTAGAGACAACTACTTGATCTGAAGCCAGTTGAAAGTTCAGAGGTAAGAACGGTTCTTGTGCGAAGCCCATTCAGCCACGTGAAACATGCAAAGATAAAGTAGAGGCGCCTAACTTTGTTTTGCGTGGAGGGCGTTGCTTTGTGATATGGTTGTGGTAAAGGTAAAGTAATTACCTTTTGTTGCATAGTAGTAGATAGTCACGGTAATGACAAACTACTACCGAATGACACCGTAATTAGTGTCTACGGCGCCGGGACCCTGGCGCCGGAACCCGGTGACATCGGATGGAGATCATGACGTGAAGGACCATATCACATAGCATTTACATTCAATGTTATTGTTTGTATGTCTTATTGTGTGCTAGTATTAGATACTGACTAGCCTAATAAGAAGATCCCCGTTAAAATAACCAATGATTGTGTTCCCCTTAGTGTGCACCACCAAGAAAGTTCTTCGATGAGGCGCATCCGTGGTGACAGCCTTGGTGTCATACATATCTATGTTCGGACAAAGGTGTGCCATGTTGCAGCTAATACACTATGTTGAGTTGAAGCCTAGCACGCTAAAGAAGCGTGGGCCTCGTAACGCTGGATGGTCGAAGATCGGAAAACGAGTCACATGAATGATGTGACCGACGCTTAGCGGCCCACCCTTGAACCCACATTGATGGCCGTGGACGATCGGGGAGATGTGGCTGATAGGGTCGTGTTATCACTAGGAACCCTCACTAGGATAGGTGTTTCGAGTGGAGTTATTATTAACTCATTATAAACTTAGCCAATTCCTTTGCAATTATAAATGTAGAAAATGGTTTCGCCGATTACCTTTCCTATCGACGATTGGTTAAAAGGGAGAAAGCTCTGCTAGATGGATCCAACTTTTCCGCATGGGTCATACGCCTATTTGATCTCCTTGGGGAGAATGATGTACTGACTACATGACCATGAGATGTATTTGGAGCCACCCTATTCTCATGAGACCTAGGAGCAATGGATCTCAAGCTGTCGGTCGTGGTGTGATGGCCACTTTTATATCAAAGGACCATGCTACTTAATGGAGGATGGGTTGTGGGCCAATGGTGGGGAGTCTAAGCCCGCATGGTCATGTCACATCCGAGAGCATATTTCGTGGAACAAGTGCGCATGTGGGAGTATGAGCTGATGGGGACTTTCTCCATAAAGATGGTGGAGGGCCTCACTAGATGAGCACTTTCCTATTCACGACGCGTGATATGAGTCCTGCATACTACCCGACAACTGGTACTCAAGCTCATTTGCGATGGGAGTTGTGCTACGCTTTCCAAGCTTCCAAGCACAAGTCGATCTCATATGAGAGGTGACACTAAACATCGATTTCTTGAGTTCATATCACATTTCAGAAATGTGATAGATGAACCTAACGCCGATGGAGTCGCCAACGACAAAGGTATATATATTTGATATACAGTTTTATAAATGTTATAATCTTGCAAACACATTGCAGTTGTTAAGTATATCTCGATACTTGTTCTGCTTTTATTGAAAATGTGTCCTTCAGCATAGAGGTGCTTGTTGGAGAGGAGGTGACGCGGCGTGTTGATGGCGAGCATGATGATGACGGCCGACATTCTCCCTCAACATTTATCACTTAGTTTGTGTTTAGGATGATTAATGTAATCAAGAGATTGTGAACTTTTAGTTTGTCTCAAACTCGTGGAGATGTGCTTATTCATATGAGTTTGTAACAAATAGCTTGTTCGCTTTTATGAATAATTTCTATTCATGTTCATATCTTGTTCGATTATGTGTGAATTATCCTTATTGTTTGAAACTAATTGATAATGTATGAACATTTGTAAAATATTAAATGCCTTGTTTAAAATAATTAATTTAATGATATTTCATTAATGAATGAAACCATTGTTTAAATTCAAAGTTATGTGATAATATGTGAAAGTCATTTGATTTCTTATCATATAAATCATGCTTAAGTTCGTAAGAAATAACTTGAACACCGTGTATTACTTGAATACAAAGTGTTTAGTGAATTGTTAAATAAAATACATATTCGATGTATTATGTTTTAACGAAAATGGTAATTATCATTAAATGATTGTTTAAATGTGTAAAGTAGTTTACCAAAGGAAATATGAATATGAAACTATTTTGATTTGATCAAAGTGTTTCATCAATAAAAGGGTATAAGTATAAGAGAGAATATAATTACTATGATTTGATCAATAGTAATGAAATTAACTTTATAAGAATGGCATGAAAGAAATTGTGAAATGCAAAGTGTTTTGAAACGTTCAAATACAAAGCATCACAATGTGATATTAGATATCAAAAGGGTTGAATAAAAGGCACCAAATAAATTGTTGTAGTATATATGTAGAGGCCATCGCTAGAAATAGTTAACACTCAATGAGTTTACAAAGTGAACCATTAGAATTCATGGAAGTTTTGGGGTTATTCGATATAACCAAAACAATAGCTTAATAAGTCCTTATAGAGTATTCATTGAAACTTTGAATAATGTAAATCCATAGCTCAAACCAAAAGGAAAGCAAGATTCAGATTGCTTGATTTTATACATTCTTGAGAAAGCTCACTCAAAGGATATTTCTCAATTATGGAGCAAATGGAAATTAGTGTAAAACACGATAAAGATTCAAAACCTCATCGTAGTGTTGAGAAGCAACATCTGACAAAGATTCCTAACAATTTCTTCACGTGAAGGAAAGAACCAATGATTTTGATCATTGTGTTTTCCCTCCACTATTGTTTTTCACTATATGAAGTAGGATTCAAATGTAAATCCATATCTTGTATGGAAACATTTGTGAGTCACTTGTCTTCAAGGGTAAGTTCGTGAAAGCCCCTCCATATCACGAGACATTAATAGATAGGTCCCGGGCAAAGCCTGGGGGTTCATGAGAGTAAAATTTTATTGTTTTCATGCTCTAACCCCCACAGAAGAGTCAAGCTTAAGATCGCGATCCGAGGCCAAGAAGGTGGACCAGGACAAGGTGAATGCAATAGTGCAGAAGATCCTCGAGATGCTACCCACCTACCGATGGAGGGATAGAAAATGGAATGTGACGGGTCACATATGCCCAAAGGCTTACGCACTCGAGCCACCAAGTGTCGCCAGACATGGTTACCTGCTGCCTCCATCTCAGCGCAAGCCGATGGAGTTGGATGCGCCGAGCTGCCCTCTCTCCGCCGAGACTACCATTACAGCAAATACGGCGCGGTGCTTCCTAATGCACTCGAGACGAGAAGAAGAAGGATCAGCCACCACCGCCTGTCTCAACATTAGCCGATCGGCGCCACCACTATAAATAAGTAGTTAGTCAGCGGTTTCTACTTAATGCCTTTTGATTGGCTGCCATCTCATGATGTATATCTGTATGCCTCAGACACTGCGCGTGTTCTCGCACAAGGTGCCCGACGGGCGAAGTTGAAGGATGTTGCCACGGGCAAGCTAATACAATCGAACCGCATGTAATCGCAAGCCCATGGATGATGCCGTGATGCGCTACGAGTTGGGTCGGGTGTTGGGGGTGCGGACATGGACCCTCCCATGCAACCTCCGGGAGCCGACGTGCACCGACTTCGAAGGTTGCCATGGTTATCCCATGATTTGGCCAAAGACCCAGATTCGTACAGTCTCGCCCACCGGTGCCACTCGTCCTCCGACCACCAAGGATGAAGCTTCCGCCGCACCGCCGTCGCCATCGCCACCACAAGCCGCCACCAGAGACTCTTGAGAGCTGCTCGCACCGGCCCACAAGCATCCAAGGAGTGGTTGCTCGACCGCCATCGCTCGCCTAAAGACAAGGTCGCGGCACCGCAACCGCCATCGCCACCACCCGTGATGACGTGGATATGGCGGTTTTCGGCGCCAACATCGAGGTGGATGATGATGATGATGCACCGGTCGACGCTAATGCCTTCGGCCAACACCGCGCCAAAGAAAGGACCATTCATGCCTCCTCTCGTTGAAGAACCATCATTCCGCGATCAAGCTAGCCATCCCAAGAAGCGCCGTCTTCCGTGGGTTTTTCAAGAGATGCCTCCGCCGCCGACACAACTCCATCGGCCGAAAACATTTTCACCGACACTCCGGCAGACGGCCGGTGACGGTTAGTATCGCTAGTGGAGGCTGCTACGGAAGAGGAAGAGGTGAGGAAGAGGTCAACAGAACAAGGACAAGGCTACGAGCCAGCCCACTCTGATCCGCTATCGGACGACGTTGTACCACCCTGCGAGGATGGCTTCACCAGAGTGCACGGCCGGGTCACCATACCGCTTCCGTAACTACACCACCGGCTTCGGGAGCTATGATGACTTTGCATGAAGGTATCTCGACATCGAGGGTCTCTCTCAAGGACAAGGACCCGAGTTACCAGGTGTTCACCGCCAAGGTGCCGGAGGACGGGCTTCATCACCGATGCCCCCACGGATGTGTTCTTCATAGCCTACGAGACATATTCAAGCTGTTCCACTCGAGACGGCTGGACTATAACTTGGTCCGCTTATTCGCGCCAATCAGCGATGAAAGTCAAGAGAGAGGACACCCTGTTCGTCACGATAGCGGATCCCTACTACATGCGGATAGCCAAAGAAGGAACAAGGACCTGGCCCGCAAAGTCCTACCTTTAGAAGCTTATTGATGGACAGCAAGAGGAAGGACAACATCCTTGTGCCTTTCTTTCCCCGAGTAAGTGTACACATCCTCCTACCGTCAGTATCATTATAAGTATTTCTTTCCATTGCTCTTTCCAACATCCTGCTCCACATTGTGTGTTGCGCAGAGACACGATCGACGCCATCGCCCTTCCACGAGGTATTCGCTACACCTACTTCACTCGGGAGGCGAGGAGGAATAACCACGCTGCAGTAAGGAGCGCTTGGATGATACTATCGAGGGCTATGCTAATCGTGAGGCCCTTCAACTATAAGGGGAGGCTTACAGGACGGCGGCCGACACAAGTTCAAGCATGTGTTCGAAGTTCCCCTGCCCTGACCAAGCAGAAGGAGGCCTTCACGCTTGCTATCACCTCAAAGGGTTTGTCCGGATTGCAGATGCTAATGCTGCCATCTTCTCTCCAAGGATGGGCCTAAAAGTTGCATGGGGATCAGTGACCCCGATCTCGTGGAAGACTTCCATGATACGCAGTGAAGCCGCTCACATATCATCATGGAACAGGTCAACACACGTGGGCTCTACACCAGCCAGGTCGCTCACCAAGAGGGAGATCGGCCCGCCTCAAGGCGCAGGTAACTTCAGGACATGGACGATTTAAAGACATGTACAAGCTGCCCCGGCCCCATGCGAGTGGTAAGGCCACTTGACCGAGAGAGCGTGTGTATCGGGTGACATTGTTGGAATTATGCCCTAGAGGCAATAATAAAGATGTTATTATTATAATTTTGTTCATGATAAAGTTTATATTCCATGCTAGAATTGTATTAAGCGGAACATTAATACTTGTGTGGTTTGTGAACAACAATCCGTCCCTAGTACGCCTCTATGGACTAGCTCATTGATCAATGATGGTTAAGGTTTCCTAACCATAGACATGAGTTGTCAATTGATAATGAGATCATATCATTGGGAGAATGATATGGTGGATGTAATTCAAACTAAGCGAAGCAATTAGGATCGTGTCATTGTGTTCATCTTTTTAAGCTTTTCCTATGTCAAATATTGTATTCCTAGACCATGAGATAATACAACTCCCTGTATCGGAAGAAAGCTTGAGGTCATCAAACGCCATCCTATGAGAGGGTGATCATAAAGGTGTCTCTCAGTGATCAGAAAGTATCATGGGTTGTATGTATCGAGATGGGATTTGTCCTCCCAAGTCGGAGAGATATACTTCGGGCCCACTGTAATCGATATCAACACCGCTTGCAAGCATGTGGTTAAGGAGTTAATCATAAAGTGATATCGGATTACGGAATGAGTAAAGTACTTGCCGTGAACGAGATTGAACTAGGTATGACGACACCGATGATCGAATCTCGCAAGTAAAATATCGCGAGACGAAGGGAATATATATATGGGATTGATTGAATCCTGCATCGTGGTTCATCCGATATGATCATCGGCGAATGTGTGGAGTCAATATGGGTGCCTGCACTTTACTGTTGATTATTGATAGAAGATCATGTCCAGATATTCTCGAACTCGCAGGTCACACACTTAACGTGTCTTGACGCTAGGATAGATTGGATAATTGGTTTATGAATTTTTTACCCGAGTCTCGGATGGGATCCGGGATATCACGAGAGGTTCCGGAATGGTCCGGAGAATAAGATTCATATAAGGCAAAGGCAGTTTTTGGAGTTCGGAATAGTTCCGGGTTAATCGGTATTGTACCGGAAGCTTCTTAAATTGTTTAAACTAGAGATAGGCTTGGAGGAGAGGCTAGGGCTGGCCGCACCCCCTCTATATATAGAGGGCTGGTGCGCCCCCTCTCATACTCCCCTTACACCTTCCTCCCAGTTGCCCTGCTGCCCTTCCTCTCTCCCTCCCGACTGTTTGTAGGCGAAGCTCCAAGCAGAATTCTCCACCATATACACCACGCCGTGTTGTAGATCCAATCCATCTCCATCATACTTGCTGGTCCGAGGAAGGAGGAGACGCCGAGGTGCCGTGACGTGTGCATCTCACGGAGGCACCGCCACTTGTGGTGCTAGATCGGACTGGATCGCGAGGAGGAGAAGCTTAGTACGACTACATCACCCACGCCCGGGATTTAACGCTCAACGCGTAATCTTCAAGGGTATGAAGATCTAATCCAATCTCTCTCGTTGTTTGCATCTCCTAGATTAGATCTTGGCTTTCCCTCTGTTCGCTTCCGTAGAAAGCTTTGATTTACTATGCTGCGATACCCTTCAGTGGTATCAGAGCTAGATCTATGCGTAGATGTGATTCACGAGTAGAACGCAACATGGTTGTTGCGGGCGTTGATGTTTTCTGTTGCAAGCCTCTTGTTTGTGTTCTTCTTATGACGCGATAGTGAGATTGAAGCGTCCAGGCCAACCTTACGCGACATCGTCATGACCGGCTTCGCACTTGACGGTGGCTTGTACCACACATGCGGTGGATGCTTCTCTCACTATAGTTGTCATGGATTAACACGGAGTTTGGCAAACTATAATATCACCGTTGTGGCTTTCCGTAGGTAAGAATCGTTTAGCATCTACTCCCCATAAGCCATTTAAAACACGCAACAACAAAGTAGAAGCGCCTAACTTGTTTTTGCAGGAGTGTTTTCTGTGATATGGTATGGCCCAAGATGTGATGTGTATATTGTATGCGATGATCATGTTTTGTAATGTTTCACGACTTGCATGTCGATGAGTACACAATCGCAGGAGCCATATGGTTGTCTTTATAATTGTGTATGACTCGGTCAACTCTCTTATACGCCATGTAATAGTTTACTTTATCGCTAAGTAGTTAGCAATAGTTGTAGTTGCTATTCATGGTGGAGGCAATCATGGTGGAGTGATGGAGATCATGCTTAACGCATAAGATGGAGATCACTTATGCAAGATTGGCTATACCATGTCACATAAAGTTATATGCATGTGATGTTTATCCTTTTATGTATCTTATTATGCTTAGATCGCATTTCAGTAGCATTATAAGATGATTCCTCACTTAAAGATCAAGATAAAACTGTTCTCCCCATGTATGCATTGCTGCGAAGTTCGTCGGTCCAAGCATCACGTGATGATCGGTGCTATAGACTCTACATCACATACAACGGTGCAAGCCATGTTTCACACGCCGGAAATACTTGGGTCTAACTTGACGTAGCCTAGTATGCATGCATACATGGCCTCGGAACACAAGAACCGAAAAAGGTTAAGCATGAGTCATATGAATGATATGATCGATAACTTCGTTGTCCACCATTGAAACCACATCTCTCTTCCTCGTGATGATCGGATTAGGTGTGGTGAATTTGGATCGTGGTTCACTAAACAACTTGAGGGATGTTGAATTTAGGAGTTCATCTAGTAATTTGATTGTTCTAACTATTTATCATGAACATAGTCCAAATCTGTACTTGCAAATACCGTAGAGATCACATGGCCAAGTCCAACTTCAACTTCAACGCTTTTACACGAGAAAGAAAAGCTTAGTGAAACAATGGGTCTAACTTCCCTCACCAATTGGTTCCGTAATCTAAGAATCATTCTATCTAGCTCAAGGACAAAAGGACTATGTCCTTGAGAAAGTGTTAGGTGACACTGGCGGTCAAGCAACATCATCAAGAATCACAATACTACCGACATGAGAAAGTCTGTCTCATCAACAAGAAAGATGATTATGGTGTGATTAAGAGCACCATGTTGTTTGCTATGGAACCAGAACTTCAAAATCGTTTTGAAGACTATCCCGGCCCTTTGAGATTCTCAAGAGTTGAAAACCATGTTTCGTACTCAGTTCGCCTCCGAGAGATATGAGATCTCTGAAGTTCTTTAATCGCAAGATGGAGGAAGGGAGTTCATTAGTGAGCACGCCATTAAGATGCAAGCCACACTCAACGCCTTGAGCAAGCTGGAATGCAAGATTCCGTGAGGAGCTCAAGATTGACAGGGTTCTCAAATCACTCCTCCCGGCTACAAAAGTTTTGTAGTGACTCACAATCAGATTGGTTCCATCGACACGATCACCGAGCCTTCGCTAAGTGAAGGCTGGAGGTGGACATCAAGAAAGATAATCATGTGTTGATGGTCAACAAGCCTCCTTAAGAAAGGTAAAGGAGCAAAGAAGCCTTCAAGAAAGGCGGCGATAAGCGGTGCCCTCGAGAAGAAGCTCAAGTCCGTCCTAAGCCGGACAATGAGTGCTTCTATTGCAAGGACAAGGGTCACTAGAAAGAATCTCAAGTACTGGGCATAGCGACAAGAAGGTCGCACCATCAAAGGTATATTTGATATACATGTTATTGATGTTTTCCTTACTAGCCCTCGCTTGTAGTGCCTAGGTATTTGATACCGTTGATTGCTAATATTTGTAACTCAAACAGCTACTAATAGACGGCATTGACATAGGGATGAGGTGACAATGCGTAGCAGCACCCATCAAGAGTTGATGTGATGGCCGTTTGCACGCCTCCTTAGTTTTACCTTCTGGATTAGTTTTAAACCTTAATAAGTGTTATTATGTGCTGCGTTGAGCATGAACATTATTTCTCGATCGTGTTTATTGCAAGGCGGTTATTCATTTAAATCGGAGAATAATGGTTGTTCCATTTATATGAGTAACATCTTTTATGGTCATGCACCTCTTGTGAATGGTTTATTTCTTCTAAATCTCGAAGGGATGAAACACACATCCATAACATTGAGGCTAAGAGATGCAAAGTAGATAGTGATAATACTACTTATTTGTGGCACTTGCTCTAGGTCATATTGGTGTAAAGCGCATGAAGAAACTCCATTCGATGGACTTTTGGAGTCTCTTGATTTTGAATCATTTGACACATAACCATGCCTCATGGGCAGATGATCAAAACCCGTTCTCGTTATGATGGAAGCGAGCAATGGACTTGTTGAAATCATACATACCGATGTATGCGGACCGATGAGTGTTTCGACGCGGTGGATATCGCTATTTTCTCACTTTTACCGATGACTTAAGTAGATATGGGTATATCTATTTAATGAAACATAAATCTGAAATGTTTGAAAAGTTCAAAGAATTTCAGAATGAAGTGGAGAACCATCATAACAGAAAGATTAAGTTTCTACGATCCGATCGTGGAGGTGAATATTTGAGTTATGATTTTCTCACGCATCTTAAAGCAAGTGGAATCGTTTCACAACTCACGCCACCCGGCCTATTAGATATGGTCCGATCGATGATGTCTCTTACTGATTTGCGTTATCATTTTGGGGTTATGCATTAGAAACCCGTATTCACTTTAAATAGGGCTCCATCTAAATCCGCTGAGGCGACACCGTATGAACGTGGTTTGGTGCTAAACCTAAGTTGTCGTTTCTTAAAGTTTGGGGATGTAAGCTTCGCCAAGAAGTTGATGCGGACAAGCCCGAACCCAAAGCTGAGAAATGCGCCTTCATAGGATACCCTAAGGAAACTATTGGGTATACCTTCTATCATAGAACCGAAGGCAAAGTGTTTATTAAAGAACGGTTCCTTTCTTGAGAAGGAGTTTCTCCTCAAATAAGTGAGTGGGAGGAAAGTAGAGCTAGACGAGGTTATCGAACCTTCTCTTGAATTGGAGAGTAAGCGAAGACCTGAAATTGTTCCAAAGGTGCACTGCACCAACAATAGAGAAGCTAATGACAAGGATCATGAAGCTTGGACGATGTCACTTGAACGTCGCAGTCGACAAGGTCGCGTGCCCCTCACGAGTGGTACTCGCAACCTGTCTTGACTGGCTTTGTTAGTAGAAGGCAAAGGAACCTATTTAACTATGAGGAAGCGATGATGAGCCCAGACTAGAAATGGCTAGAAGCCATGAAATCCAATTGGGATCCATGAGCGAAAACCAAGTATGGACTTTGGTGGACCCTCCTAGCGACCGAAAGGCCGTTGAGTGCAAATGGATCTTCAAGAAGAAAAGCGGACGCGGATGGTAATGTTACTGTCTATAAAGGCATGACTTGTCATGAAAGGTTTTCGACAAGTTCAAGGTGTTGATCACGATGAGACTTTCTCTCCCGTGAGCGATGTTTAAGTCCATTCGGATTTTATTAGCAATTGCTGCGTTTCATGATTATGAAATATGGCAAATGGATGTCAAGATCGCTTTCCTCAATGGTAACATTGATGAAGAGTTGTATATGATGCAACCGAAGGTTTTGTCGATCCTAAGGATCTTGATAAAGTATGCAAACTTCAGCTGCTCCATTTATGGATTGAAGCAAGCATCTTGAGTTGGAACCTTCGCTTGATCAAGTGATCAAGAGCTTTGATTTGTTCCAAATTGCTCTGAGCTTGCATCTACAAGAAAGTGAGTGGGAGCTTCGGTGGCGTTTACGGTACTATATGTGGATGACATATTGATTATTGGAAATGACATCAACATGTACTTAACGATGTGAAGAGTTATTTGAACAAGTGTTTTTTCAATGAAAAGACCTAGGTGAAGTCGCTTATATATTGGGCATCAAAATCTATAGAGATAGACAAAGGCGCACGATAGCTTTAAGCAGGTACATACCTAGACAAAGTTCGAAAAGGTTCGAATGGATAAGGCATTGAAAGGTTCAGTGCCTATGTTGTTAGTAAGATATTGAGCAAGGCTCGGTGTCCACTATGGTAAATGATAGGAAGCTATGAGCAAAGTGCCTTATGCCTCGCCATAGGTTCCATCATGTATGCCATGTGTACTAGACCGGATGTGTCAATGCTCTTAGTTTGTGACGGCAGATATCAAAGTGATCCGAGTGGAACACTTTGGACAGCCGTGAAGAACATCCTAAAGTACCTAAATAGGACTAAAGAAATGTTCTTGGTCTATGGGGTGATGAACGGCTTGTCGTAAAGGTTACGTCGGCGCTAGTTTTGACACCGACAAGGATGATTCTAAATCTCGTGACAGATACGTGTATATTTTGAATGGAGGAGTGGAGCTGGAGAAATTTTGCAAACAAAGGTGCTGCGTGATCGTGGGATCTATGAGAAGCGGAATACATGGCTGCCGAAGCGTCAAGTGAAGGAGTTTGGATCAGAACTTCATCATTGAGCTTAGCGTGGTTCAAGTGCATTGGACCCTTTGGAGATATTGTGTGACAACTGATCAAGCGCCATAGCACTCGCTAAGGAACCAAGATATCATCCAAAAGACCAAGCATATCAATCGCAAGTTTCATATAATCTAAGATTATATAGCGTATGGAGATCCTCAAGATTAGCAAAGTACATACTGATCTGAATGTCGCGGATCCATTGACTAAACCTCTTCCACGTGTAAAATATGATCATGACCTCGATTGCCATGGGTGTGAGATTGTTGCCAAATGTAAACTAGATTATTGACTCTAGTGCAAGTGGGAGACTGTTGGAATTATGCCCTAGAGGCAATAATAAAGATGTTATTATTATAATTCTTGTTCATGATAATGTTTATATTCCATGCTAGAATTGTATTAGCGGAAACTTTAATACTTGTGTGGTTTGTGAATAACCGTGTCCCTAATGCGCCTCTATGGACTAGCTCATTGATTAATGATGGTTAAGGTTTCCTAACCATGGACATGAGTTGTCAATTAATAATGAGATCATATCATTGGGAGAATGATATGATGGTACTTTAAACTAAGCGAAGCAATTAGATCGTGTCATTGTGTTCATCTTTGCGAAGCTTTCTTATATCAAATATTGTATTCCTTAGACCATGAGATAATACAACTCCCCAGTATCGGAAGAAAGCTTTGAGGTCATCAAACGTCATCCTATGAGAGGTGATCATAAAGGTGTCTCTCGTGTGATCGGAAAGTATCTGTTGGGTTGTATGTATCGAGATGGGATTTATCCCTCCCAAGTGGAGAGATATACTTGGCCCACTGTGATCGATATCAACACCGCTTGCAAGCATGTAGTTAAGGAGTTAATCACAAAGTGATATCAGATTATGGAGCGAGTAAAGTACTTCTTTGTGAACGAGATTGAACTAGGTATGGCGTATGCCGACGATCAAATCTCAGGCAAGTAAAATATCGCGAGACGAAGGGAATATATATATGGGATTGATTGAATCCTGGCATCATGGTTCATCCGATATGATCATCGATGAATGTGTGGGAGTCAATATGGGTTTCAGGACCAATGTTGATTATTGATAGAAGATCATGTACGCATATTCTCGAACCAGGTCACACACTTAACGTGTCTCGGCGCTCGGATAGATTGGATAATTGGTTTATGAGTTTTTGTTCGGTCTCGGGATGGGATCCGGGACATCACGAGGTTCCGAGTAGTCCGGAGAATAAGATTCATATAAAGCGGTGCAGTTTTTGGAGTTCGAATTATTCGGTTAATCGGTATTGTCAAGCTTCTAGAACCTTCCTAAGGGGGACAACGTGGCCCACCTTCCGAGGGGGCATGGGCCTATGAGGGAGTGCCACTGGACGCATTGGGCAGGGCACAAGGCCCCATAGGGCCCAGTAAACCCGAAGAGGGATAAACCCTAGCTTGGACCTTCTAGAAGGGGGGTTTCCTTGCCCCCCACTCCTCCTTTGGCCGCCGGTTTGGGCTTGGGGGAGGGGCTAGGGCTGCGCCCCACCCCTCTATATAAAGAGGGCTGGGGGCGCACCACCCCCTACACCTTCCCTCAAGGCCGGTCAGCCTTCGGCCCTCTCTCTCTCTCCCTCCCATTGCGTGTGGCGAAGCCTGCTGCGGAAGCCCTAAAATCAGCGTTGTAGATCCAATCCGTCTCTCCACCATACTTCTGGGCCGAGGAAGGAGGAGGCGTCGAGGTGCTGCAGTGCATCTCAGGAGGCACCGCCACTTGGTGCTAGATCAGATCTTGATCGCGAGGAGGAGAAATAAGTATCGACTACATCACCCACGTTAAGTGAGCGTTCAGTGTCTTGAATCTTCAAGTGAAGATCCAATCCAATCTCTCTAGTTGTTTGCATCTCCTAGATTAGATCTTGGCTTTCCTCTGCTCGCATCCATAGAAAATTTTGATTTACTATGCCGCGAAACCCTTCATAATCCTCAACATAACGACCCACATCCTAAACAGTACAGTAGTAAATGCTCATCGAGCAACAGATAATAAACATGGCATAACATGGCATACATGGCATAACATGGCATGAAAACGTCAAACTAGTTTGTGGCCCCGTACATTACTTTGAAATCAGGTAGTAAGCCGATAGGGGTGCCCACCACGCCCACATGTGGTTAAGCGGCGGCGCTCAGACTTCGAACATGTGTCAAGAACTGGGTCCTAGGTGAACACAAGTGAGTTAACAACCAAATCTCAACTATTACCCACGGTACCTCTTCATCAGTTATATCAATTTTAATATTTAAGTAATCATGCAACCAATTAAAACCACGATCATCTCCACCTTTATGAATATGCCAACTCCCAACATAAGTGGAACATCGACAATGCGAAGCGACAACTAAGCAAGCAACTATGACTCGCAAGGCCGACTATCTACCAAACAACAAGTAATAGGATGTGTCCGTAGTAATATAAAATTTGCGGGGAAGTATAACGAAGTACGGAATCTATAGCATACATAGCCACAGATAGAAATAGATCAGAGGAAGAAATAAAGAATACAATGTAAAATAGGTAGAAAGGGAGAATGCTACTTTGAAAACATTGCCGAAGGTTCATCCATAGATCGGTGCGACACTCGCATCAACTCATCGGTCTAATCCGTGAAGAAGCGAAGCACTAGAAGAAACACCGGATGCACTATTTAATACTACGGTAGAAGATCGGGCATGATGCATGTATGATGTATGACATGGCAAAGATGCGATGCAATTAGACAATATTAAGCGAACCGGGTCCCAACTATTAATTAGGTGGTTTATATTTTCTATATACCCACAATTTAGTGTTGTATTAACAAGGCAAAATGATATAATCGGTTCGCTACACAAATTTAAATAAGGCCAATATAAGACTAGATTCGCCCCATATATGGTCTCCATATTTAATTATAAAGTAGTCGGTATAATGCCCCAAACCACATGATATGAATGCAAGCATGAAAATTTTATATGCAACAAGTCAAATATCATATTATAAAAATAGGGGTCGGAGAAGGGTCACACATTAGGGTATCGGCAATCTTGGGGTTTGCCGAGGGAATTCGATGGGATCGTTCTTCGGGATCGGGCTCGAGGATCTCGGCGCCTTCGGTTCCGTGTAAACGGTCATGGCGTCAGAGAAGGTGATCCTGTTGGGGTTCGGGGTTCGGGTTTGGGGCTCCAGAAAGGTCTTGGATCCTCGGGAGAGAGCTTCACACCATCGAGATCCGTGAGGGAGTTCTTGGTGTACCATGATGAAGTTCTTGTCATCCAACGGTCCTTGCCGAGGACTCTCCGGGTTGGACGTCATCACCCTCGGGTGGTCTTCTACGCTGTAGCACCATACTACCACTCCATATTCACCTTACCAAGAGGAAACTAGTGTTAGCTGAACAAAAGAAGGGTCACTACCTTCGACTTATTCCCACATAGAGCAAAGCACAAGCAGGTGCTGGACACACCAACGACAGGACATTGCAGGGGAACGTGGTCTCTGTGAGCAGGGAACGTCTCGCGTGGCGACGTGGATGGCAAGGGCGCTCTGCCGGGCGCGGGGAGGAGTGGCGGCACCTGAGACAGAGGAGACGGCGGGGTGGCAAGGCACACAGGAGGCGCGTCCAGGACGTGGGCTCGCTTGCGGTAGCTGCTCGTGGGAGGGCGGGTAAGGATGCGGTTCGCCGCTGCGATGGAGGATCCTTGCGGGCGGGGGGAGGCAGGCGGGGATAGCGGTCGAGAGGAGGAGGCGGGGCCGATCTGATCGGTGTGGGTGTGGCCTGGCGGCAGGATCGAGCGAGGGTTCTCGCGAGGCAGAGGGCGAAGGGAAGGGGCGACGGAAGGCACGACCTTGCAGGAGGCGCTCGACGGGGGAATGAGGGAGATGGCGGTGGTGATAGCGGGACGGGAAGCGATGGGGCCCAAGAACCCAGTGGGGTGGTTGTCGTGAGACGTGATGGTGAGGAGGTGGTCTCCGCAGTCACAGCAGATGTGTGCGATGTGCAGCGAGAGGGAGGGTGGGTTTGTGTGTGTTGCAGCGAGGTGGGGTGGCGTGTGTTGCGCGTTGCGGCTTACACGTGCAGGACGCTGAGTGCAGCAGGTGTTGTCTGGGTCTGACGGCGGGAGGTGGGGGAATTGGGGTAGGCTAGGGTTTGGGGATTAGGTCTAGGTTTAGAGTTAGGGTTTGGAGGTGGCGAAATTTGGGCTTTTTAGGCTGGTGGCTGCCTCCCAAAAATAATACAACTTTTATTTGTTTTTATTTAAAAGATTTCATAGACAGTTTTTAGACAAACAAAATATCCGGTTGGCCTAGGTTTTTGTTTTGAATCAAGAGAGGGGTATTTAGAAAATACAGAGAGGCTTTTATAAAATAGTGTTGGTGAATAATATGCATGATGTCATGATGATGCATACAGAACAATTATGATGCGATTCCTAGTAGTTGTTTTACCCGGGATGCTACAAGTATGAAGGTGACATGGAGGAGGACAAGCAACCAGACACTCGCGCTACCGTCGCGAGCATTGGTTTGGTGGCACGGCCTACCAAGCTTAAGAGGACAGCACGGATGTCGACAGGAGGGAAATCTCGACGTCATACTCTCTCTCCACGATCATCTCCTCCACGTAACAAGAGACCCTTCCATACACTTATACATGAATATCAATATCAACATGTGCCCAAAGGGAATTTGCCCTCGGTTTGGGATACGCTTTGTTCTAACAATGCACAGAAGGATCATGCTAAGGATGAAGAGTGGGGAAAGAATAATAAGAATTGGGATTCTTGGACTAACATGATCATGAACCGTATAGAGCAAAACTCGGAGCAAATTCATACTCTTACTTTTGAGTTCGACGATTTGAAGAAACTTATTGAAGAGCTTATCAAGAGAACACCACCACCACCAAAGGAGTAATTCGTCATCAGGTTTGGCATCCTCTTGGCTTGTTCCAAGCTTGGGGAGTCTTGGCGTATCCTACCATTATCTTTTATCTTTTACCTTTTTAGTGGATTCATATACATGGTAGAGAAGTTATCTTATAGTTTGTTTTGCATGTGGAAGTATCTCTCCTTTAGTTGATTATCTATGTATCCCTTGGTGTGGGTGCCTTTATTGAATATTAATGAGAACTCTCATCTTTTACTTTTTGCACTTCTTATTTTAGTTTGCGATCTCTATTATATGATGGATCTTGTGATCAGTATTGGCACCACTTTGGGAGCATAAAGTGGATCTAAATTGGTTTTGGCAAACCGAGTTCTGGTCAGTAGCAACAATTTTTGAGGTTTGAAAGAAAAGGAGAAAGAAAAAAGCTTAAATTATTTAGTATCATTTGTTTTTTCTTGTTGGCTCATAAGCTAGTATTATTTATTTAAGATATTTTATGTCTTCAAGGAAGATTGCATGTTTGGCTTTTATTACTTGTATGTTTGCTTGTTTCTTTCAACTCTCTTGCTTGCTACCCAGCTAGCTAAAACCTGTTTTGAGAAGGAATACTTCTCATGTTTCCAAACCCCTTTGAACCAAAACTTTTGCCTCTTGTGTCCACCATATCTACCTAGTAGCCTTTGCTATTCCAAGCAAATTCTCAAGCTTCATCTACCTTCCGAATTAAAAGTATTTTGTAATGTGAAAACTAGTTAGTAAAGCTCTCACGAACTTGATGGCACACTTTACTTTCTTGCCCTTAATAGACTTGAACCATTGTGGACATCGAAGTTGTATATGCTTGCATCTATATGTTGGAATTAGCAGAACTGTGTTGTCACGAGGAACATTTACAACATAGCACTTGTACTCTGTACATCGTTGATATCATGTTCTTTTGTCTATGGATGTCAACAATGTGAAATAAAAGGGGAACTTGTGAGTCCATGGAGTTTGTACTTCGTGTTAGAGAAACTTAGGCCGCTAGCCTAAGCCATGCCTAATCATGGTGGAAACTTGCATCTCCACCATAGTTAGCATTCTGTGAAGCATCCTCAATAAAAACTATACACATAGTAAATAAAAATATTTGAGATGCTCCTTTACGCTTGCCTTGTCATTTTGGTTATGGGAAAGCTCCATACCATGTGCAAGGGGTAAATTTCCCATACTTCTCAATGATATGCAAGTACTTACAATGACAAGAACTTGCCTGGTCCCAAAGTTGATGTAGCATGAGTAGTGGCCCTCATATTCAAGGGACATGAGATTGCCAACTTATATTCCGTCAAGCATATACTCCATATTTGTTCACTTTAACCTTAATCATCTCAAGATGCTTATGATAGGGGCAATGAGGGCTCAAAGATAGTAAGTACCATAATCTTTTGGAAGCTCTTTATGACTTGTAATCCCTGCTTCCCTCTATGAAGGGATCTTTCTCCCACTTCCAAGTTGAGTCAGTAAACCTACTTCCTCTCTATCTCCAGCAAGCATTTGAGTTTTTGTGTTTTAAGCATTCATATGCTGATTTATTCAATCATGTTCTTTATCTTCCTTGTTTGCACAAAACTCTTATCTATTGAGTATTACTTTGAAAGCCTTCACTTGTGAAAAAACCTTTTTGAGCAAAGAGTGCTCCTATTTTGAAACTTCTACAGAAAGCTTTTTGTGAAACTGTTTGCCAGGTATTCTCTGACCAAGAACAAGTTTGCCAATTCCAATTATGATTTATCTTTATGCATCTCTATTGTGACTGCTGTACTTGGTTGCAAGTTAAGTTATATAATGGTGAGTTGCTTTCTTCTATGAGTTGTGCAATGGTAAGTGTGATGCTTCTTGTTCGTATTCTTTTATCGACACTTCACCCCATAAACCTGTGGACATGTTTACTGAGCTTAGTTTTAGCTTGGGGACAAGCGAAGTCTAAGCTTGGGGGAGTTGATACGCCCAATTTGCATCACCATTCTATATCATAATTTACCTATGTTCATTGATATTTGTCTTATTATGAGGTATTACTTATGGCTTTTCATCTGTTTATGCATGTTGGATGATTCTTGGAGGATGGACTGCCGGAGTCTAGATTCTGATGGAAAAGAAGGCGTTTAGGTGCAATTTGAAGATCATAAAATACCAGAAAATATGGAAACATATTATTTTATCGGAAGGTCGAAGGAAGCCAGAAGGAGGAGCGAAGGGGGGCCGCAGGTGGCCCACACCCCCTAGGCGCGGGCCCACCTAAGGTCGCGCGTAGGGAAGGTTTGGCCCACCTGCTCGGCCTCCAACTCTCCCCCTTTTCCTATATCTTCCCTACGAAACCCTAAGCCTCGGGGGGCGACCACAGATAGATTTTCGCCGCCTTTGGGGGGCGGAAAACACCGAGAGAGAAAGATCTCTCCGACAGACAGATTTCTGCCAGGGGAATTCCTTCCCGGAGAGGGAGGCCGTCGCCATCAACACCATCGTCAAGCTAGGCTTCATCGGGGTGATCATCATCATCCACACCATCATCTCCACCAGCACAATCATCACCACTCCGTCTTGCTGTAACAATTGTGTTGGATATTGCTTTAGTTCTTAGGGGAAACTTTCCCGGTGTTAATTACTATTGTAGTTGATGCTTGTGAGTGGAACCATTGGATTATTGTTTATGTTTAGATTGCTATCCATTATCATATCATCTTTGATCTTGATCCATATGATGTCTTGTGAGTAGTTCGATTTTGTTCTTGAGGACATGGGAGAAGTCATGTTGTTAGTAGTGAATATGTGATGAGTTATTATTCAATGGTTTAGTATTTAAGTTGTGGTTCTATTCTCCTAGTGGTGTCATGTGAACGTTGACTACATGACACTTCACCATTTATGGGCCTAGGGGGATGCATTGTGTATTTGGCTACTAATTGTTGGAGTTGGGAGTGACAAAACCTGAACCCCGTTAGGACACCTTTGCACAAGGGAGTGTAGGATCTCGAGTTTAAGGTCGTGGTTAGATTTATATCTTAATTACTTTCCTATAGTTACGGATGTTTGCAGGGGGTTTAATCACAAGTATGTATTAGTCCTAGGAAGGGCGGTATGTTAGCACAGGTTCACCCACACAACACTTATGAACACCAGAGAAGAGTACTCAACTATTTGAAGTGAAAGCACTTGACAGAATTCCCATTTGTCCTTGAGAACGTTTGGTCCTTATAAGTATTTACACCGGCTTGTCCTTTGGTAAGAAAGGATTGGGCAAGTTGCTCCGTTTGTTAACTGTCTTTGTTACTTGCTCTTTTTTTTGTTACCTTGTAAGAAAACAAATAAAAATCCGTTTGCTAATTATTCACAGGGATTTCCTGCTCCATACCACTATTCAGCACCTTCTGATCCTCGTTGGGATCAACACTCCTATTTATCGAAAGTACTACGATATACCCCTATACTTGTAGGTCATCAGCGTCAGATCCGTAGATTATGTTAACCACTTGCAATCGCGTATATGAAACACCAGAAAGCCATAGGTGTTCAATACGCAAAGTTTTCAAACTAGATTATTGTCTCTAGTGCAAGTGGGTGACTGAAGGGAATATGCCCGAGAGGCAATAATAAAGTGGTTATTATCGTATTCCTTGTTTATGATAAATGTTTATTTTACATGCTATAATTGTATTAATACGAAAAACTTTAATACATGTGTGTTTAAACAAAAGGAAGTTCCTAGTTATGCCTTCTTATAAATTAGCTCGTTGATTAACAAGATGATCGAGGTTTCCCGATCATGGACATTGGATGTTGTTATCTTGAGGTCATAACGAGGCTCACTAAGCTACGCTTTCTCGCGGCTTCTGGAGGCGACTAAGCGGCTTCCCGCGAGAACCACCACCTTAACCCTAACTCCGGTCACCACCCCTAAACTCTAAACCCGGAGGTGCGGTGGCGGTGGCCGATGATGGTGGCCGCGGGAGAGGCAGGCAACTAAGCGGCTTCCCGCGAGAACCACCACCCTAACCCTAACTCCGATCACCACCCTAAACCCTAAACTCGGAGGAGCGGTGGCGGTGGCCGTGATGAGTGGTCAGCAGGAGGCGGGCGACTAAGCCCTATTATAAACATAACTTACAATATTATAAATCTCATACCCTAAAAATAATAAACTAATCCTAAACTAAATACACTATATACATACACTATATACACTAATCCTAATCCTAAACTACATACACTATATATCCTAATCCTAAACTACATACATTATATACACTATATACACAAAAAAAGAACATACACTATGTACAAATCCTAATCCTAAACTACATACACTATATACTAATCCTAATCCTAAACTACACTATATACACTACTCACCTAATAAACTACATACACTACTCACCTAATACACTATATACACTAATCCTAATAAACTATATACATTAAACTAAAAATCCTAACTAATCCTAATTAATCCCAACCCTAACACTATACTCACCGGCGGTGGTGGCCAGCAGTATTGCTGGGCATGGCGATGGCGATGTATGGCAGCTGTGACCGCGTTAGGCGGTGAAGGGCAAGGTGGGCGGGCGTGGAAGGTAGGGCGGCAGCCTTCGCTGGCTTCGTCGAGTTGGGCAGGGCGACGAGCCTGTGAGCTATGCACATGGTGCAAGCTTGCGGGTTGTAGAAGGGCAACAAGGCTTGCCGTTTGAGTGGCGGCCATTGGGCTTGACGAGTCAGGAGCATGGCTGGGCTGGGTGCGGGCGCTGCAAGCGGGCGCGCGGCGAGCGTGGAAAGGTGGTGCGGCGAAGCGGCTGTAACACCGTCGAATGGCAATGACTGGCCTTGAGCGAGCTTCGGGAAAGCGGCAGCGAATCTTGGCAATATGGTGGTGGCCCAGAAGCCGACCTCGCGGCCAGCTAACGTCCCGAATCGCGGCCTTGAGCCAGGCTCGAGGCAGCCTTAGTCTTGGTATGTGAAGCAGCCCAGCAGGCTTGGTGGTCTGCTGGCGAAGCGAGAGAGGGTCGTCTCAGCCAGTTCTCGCTGGCCAGCGTCGGCGCTTCTGGCTCCACTTCTCCTGCATGGAACGCACTAGGGATAAGGCCTTTTATACCCTCCCTTTAGTCGTTCGTGGCACCGCCTTGAGAAGGGTCTCTAGTCGGCTGGTGCCACGGACCAGGACAAAGGCGATTTGTTTCACGTCTGGGCGAGACCTTTAGTCCCGGTGGTAAACCTGGCCGACTAAAGGCTAAATTCTTGTGCTGGCTACGATTAATAAATGTTTTTGTTTTAAAAAAATTCAAAAATATCATTTAAAACATTTAAATTATACTTTTTTGCATATTTTTGAATTTGACAAAACTTCTTGAATTTGAATAATTAATCCAAATCCATTTTCTATTTTATCAAATAATTATTTTAAATAGTCAAATTATTAACCATTTTGCCATTATCAATTTAAAAAATGCATTAACTATTATTTTTGCATATTTTGAATCTCACTAAACTTTCAACATGAAAAGTTCTTGAATTTGAATAATTAATACAAATCCATTTTCTGTTTTATCAAATAATTATTTAAATAGTCAAATTATTAACCATTTTGCCATTATCAATTTAAAATGCATTAACTATTATTTTTTGCATATTTTTGAATTTGACAAAACTTTCACATTGAAAAGTTCTTGAATTTGAATAATTAATACAAATCCATTTTCTGTTTTATCAAATAATTATTTTAAATAGTCGAATTATTAACCATTTTGGCATTATCAATTTTAAAAATGCATTAACTATTATTTTTTGCATATTTTTGAATCTCACTAAACTTTCAACATGAAAAGTTCTTGAATTTGAATACTTAATCCAAATCCATTTTCTGAATAAGCTTTAGTCCCGGTTGTATCCACTAATGTGGACTAAAGATTTTCCCGCCATTTCTCACCGCTTCCCCGCCAAGTTTTTCTCCGCCCTTTCCTTCTTAATCACAAGCTTTTTTAGTCCTGCTGTAGCCATTGTGATGTGGACTAAAGATGTTTCTGCCATTTCCCACCGTGATCTCACCATGTTTTCCGCTTCTTTCCATCTATATATAGGCCGACTGCCGCCATGGTTATGCACACATCCACACCTTCCTCTCTCTCACGTAATGGATAGCGCCCTCTTTATCCGCCATTCTGACCCTCGAGGAGACGGAGGCGGTGTGCGCCTCAAGCTACCATTGCCCACCAGGCTACTGGGAGTAGCCATTTCTTAAAAAAAATAATCGAGACCATAAGAACATGGAGTTGCGGTTGGTTTCTCCAACCGGGACTAAAGGTTCAACCCCTATTATTAGTGCCTTGCACAGACCAGCTGCCGTAATCCCTTCAAATATGATACGGTTGGTTTCTCCAAGCGGGACTAAAGGTTCAACCTCTCTATTATTAACGCAGATGCCGCTCGACCAGTTTGATTACATCCTTCAAGTCATGATTGGTTTCTCCAACCGGAACTAAAGGTTCAACCCCTATTATTGGCCAGATGCACGGGTTGTCATCAAATCATTTCGCCGCCTTTCCCTCTATTTATAGTGCGAAGCCGCCATGGCTGGCCGATAATCTTCATCATTTAACAATACAGTTACATAAAAGGTTTAATATATTACACCAACATCCCTATCTAGTGTTGTTGTTTTCTTCACAACTGTAGCCTTATGCATGGAGAATCTTCATCATTTTAACAGATAGAGGGTTGGGTCCTTTTCTTCACTTTGAAGGGCGGATTTCATAAAACTTATTAAAATCTTTCCGACATATCTATCTTGTCATCCACTCCCACGATGTTTTTTCCCTCGAAAAGAACTATGGCGCTTTTGGCTCACCTGGACGATGTATTCTTTTGCTGATTTCTTTTCTCGGTTTTGTAGACATGTCCTTCACATACAAAACTAATGGTCTGGGCTCCATGTAACGCAAGATTGTTGAGATCCACCGCTGTCATGCCATACTTTTCGCTCTACATGTACCTCCTCCCCGGGCTATCTTGACCCATTTGCACCTGTAAACAAAGGGACCTTAAAAGTAGGTCCATACCAAGTTCCCATATCCTCCCCATCTACCCATAGCATATGTGTCCTTCTCGCCCATTGTCATATGTTGCATCAAAGTGAAACCACTGCTTTGGTTGGTGCTCTTTTATCTTGGGCGTATCGTGTAAAATGTATTACCATTTATCTCGCACTTTGAAAGTACATATAGTCGAAGATGGTAATCGTGCCAACAAGTACAGCTGGATCTTCAACCGTTGTTGTTATTCATGAGATGCTTCAAGCAAACCAAGCGCCCAAAGTGTCCTCGTGTTCCACTTTAATCGAGGAGTCAGGCATCCCGGTTTCTCCGAAAGCGTGCATAATAATCTTGTGTTTCCTCGACATACGGAGCTACCAAGGTGGAATTGTGTAGAATTGTGTAGTGTGCTTTATTGAAAGAATCCATGTCCATACATAACCATTGTTTTCTTCCTATTGTGCCTTTTACAGCCGCCTCTTCCCTCATACTGAGATTCAGAACACCAATCGCTTAAGGTCGAAGAAAGTCAACACAAAACTCAATGACCTCCCTCTCGCTCCATAGCCCTTGGAGATGCTTCCTTCCGGCCCTAGCACGCGTTATGAACATATTTCTTTACGACTCCCATGAACCTTTTGAAGGGGGAAACATATTGTATAGAAACACAGGACCAAGAATTGCAATCCTTCTTCGATTAGGTGAACTAGGAGATGCATCATAATATTGAAGAAAAGTGATGGAGGGCAACAACTCTAAGTTGAATTTTAGATATTGACCAACATCAATCAAGTAACCCTGATAGACTTCTAGATTGATTACCTTCCGATAAATTTGCATTGAGGGAATGCACATAGCCTTCACAAATGGCCAGTCGTAACATTTTCCTGATAGAATCCTCTTCTGTAATGCAACCGGAAGCAATTATGCTTACAAGCATACAACGGCAGTCATGGGACTTTGTAGATTTTGGAATTTTTTTCTCTTCATATTTATTTATTCCCTTTATGCGTTGTATTTGGTATATTTATCGGGACCTTGATAGAGAAAAGGACTTCAAAAAATATTTCCTTCTCTTCCCCTTGGTAAGAGCTTAGTCAAGGCCTGCAGGCCCTTGAAACTGGCCATGGATGCTTGTCGCCCCGTCCTTATAGATGTTGCTGGTCCTCCCGTGCTTCCTGCGTATCTTTTGGACTTCCCATGCTGCTTCCAAGAATCCAGAAATATTCACGCAAAGATTCTTCTGGCCGAGTGCATCACGCCGATTGCGTAGCTGGCCTCATGGACTTCCAATAGGTAGCCCCTAAAATATAGATTTTCCTTCCACATGGGTGTGTCCTCACGGGTATTTTGGAACAGGTTGTCCTCCGACCCTTTCCAAATATAACATTTAAATCTCGACCATACCAAATACATCAGCACTCAAAGACGTAAGCAGCCTTCCAAGTGATCTCGGCCGGCCATCTAAATGCTTGCCTTTTTTTCTTCCTTAAGGGTGTCTAGGTGAATAAAACCTACAATTGTAATGGGCACACATTTTCCTAGATTTATCCAGATATATACTTTCAGTCTCATCTAAACAAAGGTAAAGCATTATATCCCCCTTGGTTCGTGATGTCCTAAGATGTTACTAAGAGCAGGCCAATCATTGATGGTTACGAATAAAGAACGCTTTGTAGGTTTAATGGATCTCCGCTTGTGCTTCATCCACACACACGTAAACCGGTTCCTACGCACAACCGTAAAAAGTTCAATTATCAGAGACGGCCTTAGGTATATAAACGTCGCTGTCGTCAAGCTGCCTTGGATGAGCACCGACATCATAATGAACTTCCGCTCATGCACAAACTAAAGAGGAAGGTTGTAGATACAGAGGACGGTCTGGAGGCCGTGGATCCAGCTCGCTTCCCCAAAAGCGATCTGCTTATCCGTACTTTCAGAATAAACGCAAGTTTCCTCAAGGCCACCAAAGAAAGTCCGTAAAGCTTTATCATTTTTTCTCCATCACACCACCGGGCCGGGTGCCCTCAACATCCCGCTTTTCTTACGTTTCTTCCATGTGCGCCATCGCAACAATCAGCGCCTCTTTTTGTTTCTGAACATTTCAATCGTGGTACATAGGAGCATACCACATCACTCGGTGAACCTCTTCCGGTGGCCCGCCATCAACATCACCACAGGTCATCTTTTCTCGATCTTATACCGCGCACGTAAAGGCATACCGGGTATCGGTCCAAATTCTCGCATTTCTACCACGTATAGAGGATGCGCCATTAGGGCATTACATCTATCTCCGCACATCTAATCCCAGAGGCGTATTTGTTTTTGTCAGTATGTACCGCGGCACCAAGGCTTCTTGGAAGTAACCTCTTCATGAGTAACGTTAACTTCCTCAAATCCCGAGTCACCACACCGTTCGCGCCTTTACATCAGCAATTCCAATGCTACCCAAATTTCTTCGCCATCTTCACAAGTTGGGTACAAAATTTGTCGGTCCTCAGAATATCCGCTTCAACCAAGAATCTCTCCTTTCCTGTCGCAGCCTATCTTTGCATCAACAACCCGCCAAGATCATCAACAGCTTGGCCCGTTCCTAGCCCTCTTCACCTCCTTCTTCTTCTTCATTGTCTTCCATTGCATCGTAAATACATTCGTGAACATAGATCGGTAGTTGTCATCATTGTTCTCTTTCATCATTGCCTTCCATCACAACCCCTTCTTCTCCGTGTTTGGTCCAAAATATAGCTTGACATAAAACCGCATCAAGTAGGTGGCTCTCGAATGACTCTTGCTTAAAGTGTGAGCCTTCTCATTCCTATGCGCCAACACATGGACAACACATAAACCATCCCGTCATTGTTCTCCCTGACACACCGAAAAGAACGCACGCCTTCTTCTCCGGAAGCCAAGAGCTGCCTGGCCACCGTATATCCATGGATGGCTCATCTCAGATTACAAATATACAAACGCAATCACTATGCTAAAATTAGTACAAAGACGATGGTTCAAACGGAGAAATAGTTTCTAACCTTTATTACACTTGGAACAAAGAGGAGAAAATCTTAAGTGTGGCTCTTGTGCACCCATATCATGTTTGTTCCTAGGACCTAAACCTCATCGCTTCAATGGACATTTCATCGAACACCTCTAGTGCATATGTATGAACACAAAAGAAATAGTACAACACCTCTCCCACCAGAAAAAAAACAGCTGAGAGAAGTGAGGGGTTGTGCGTATATATAGGGTTGCACTAATTAGTCCCTCGTTGAGATACAATCCTCGACTAAAGGAGTAAGTTCTAGCGAAATGGTGGCTGTGGTTTTAATCCTGGCTTGGTCTCAAAACCGGACTAATGGGTCTAACTTGTCAGACCTATGGTTCTCGATGGCTCGTTGCTTCCGACGCAGGGGCCATTAGTCCCGCCTAGCCACAGCCGGGACCACGGGCTCAAGGAAGGCCTGTTTTCTACTAGTGACATTACCCTGTTTCTGTTATGTACTTAAAGCACTCCAGAATCACAAGCAACAGAAAAACAGATTCTTAATAACATTTCCTTTTGAAGATCAAGACGCAAAACAATATGCCTTGACGCTGTCATAGAGCCCCTGTGTGCTCCCAGCTATGTGCCATTGTTGCGAAAGGCTAATGGCTTCATCCTCATCTCCAACATCCTCCCTTCTTCGGATTCTCTAGGAGATCGGTGCCTTCCGCCTTCGCTTCATCAAAGGAAGGCGCGGCGGCAAACTAAGGGGCAGCATGACCATCGTCAAAAGCCGGAACAATACACGGTAAGCCGCTCAGCAGCCAGACGCATTCGCATCGAGGCCGACGCTATGCGGACGCGGTGCACCGAGATGTACAACGTCGTAGGAAGCCGTGGCAGGAACTACTCATTTCACGCTCCCGCCGCCGGATCTTCATCGTGGTGTCCGTCACAGTACATGTTCCTCGCGACGGGGTTTTCTCGTGTCAGCGCATGCCATGGCTGGCAGGATCCACACGGTGATGAGCGCTACCGTGTGTCACGAGGACCTCAGCATTCAGTCTGCCTCTGTGGATTTGTGGCCCCGGCGCTTACAAAAGGAGGCCTTAATTTTGTTCCTAATCAATAACCAGTCAAACAAAATCATATGTTTTCATAACTTCAAGGATATGATATTCTACAATGTTCAAAAATATATCAAGTATTCATTCTAGAAGAGTAAATATACAAAAGTAATAAACAAACCTCATGTACTACCAAAGCATCATCCGATTCGAGTTTTTTAAAATAAAATCAACGCGCCTTTATAATTGAATTTCCCAAGATATCACCATGATATTGTCACAATCCACTTAGTCTTTCTTAAAATATTGTAGAATGCATACAGGATTTCAGCAACTGAGTTTAGAAAAGCTCCTTTCAAAGGAGTGTAACCCGTAATTGTGAATGGTTAATAAAATTCTGTATGCAATATTATAAAGGATAAAAGGGCGCCTCCAAAATCTCATAATATCTAGAGGACCCATAGATTTTTCAAGTAAATCTTGGATAAAAATCAACCCTCCACAACCCTTTCTCCATCAATATCCTTATGTTTTTTCATCATATTTTTTCTCATCATCCTAAGTGCAACCTCAAGTTTGACACACAAGAATCCATTAAACCCCTTCTATCCAAGGATTGGCAAATTTTATCTCATAAAACAAGAAACCAAAAGTTTTTCATACTCCTTGTATTGTTCAAATCTTGTTGTAAGTGAAGCAATAGCTTGATCAACAATACAAAAAAGTAATTTATCCTAAATGACACTTCTACAGAATGTGATTCAGTAGGTTCATCAGTTGGGCTCTCAAACTAATCTCGAAAATCAATCTTCGACTGTTAATGTTGATGATGCGTGTGGTGATGATGTGGTAGATATTGATGCTCACACTACAGAATTTGATGAAGGGGGTGATATTGGTATTGGCAATGAAGACAATGATGGTAAGTTTGGTGATGAAGGTAATGATGTTACTATCAGCGATAAAGGTAATGATGCTACTAGTGGCAATGACACCAATAGTTCTGTTCATCTTGATATATTTGATCCAAGAAATTGGGTGATCTTGATAGTAAAATGTTTGAAATTCTAGTGGCAAAGGGTCCAAGAAGAGAATTATCTATTGAGCATGGTTCATATGACAATATATCTAGAAGGTTTTCTGCATTGTCATATAGTAGAAACCTCCCAAATGGAGAAAATGTGATAGAGAATGGCTTGTTTATAGCAAACACCTTGACAAAGTGTTTTGTTTTTGTTGCAAGTTATTGAGGAAGGGGCTTGCAAGAGGGTTGTTAGCTAATGATGGTTTCAATGACTGGATGCATCTTAGCAATAGACTTAGAGAGCATGAAACTAGTAGAGAACATGTCACAAATATGACTGCATGGTATGACTTTCGTCTGAGGTTGCAAAATAATCAAACAATTGATAAAATTTCTCAGCGGGAACTTGAAAAAGAAAGGGAGCACTCGACAAAAGTGTTGTACAGGATTCTTTTGATTGTACAATTTCTTGGAGAATACAACATAGCATTCTGTGGTTCTAATTGCAAGTTGTACCTAGACAACAATGGCAATTTCTTGGGATTGGTTCAAATGTTGGCTAAATTTGACCCAGTTATGCAAGAGCACGTTGACTGAATTACCAATGATAAAACTCGTGATCATTATCTTGGTCCTTCCATCCAGAATGAGTTGATAACTTTGCTAGCTACTGCAATCAGGTCTGAAATCACTGAGAAGGTAAAGAAGGCAAAGTACTTTTCAGTTATACTTCACTGTACTCCACATGTCAGCCACCAAGAACAGATGTCTTTGATAATAAGGTATGTTGATGCATCTTCTGGTTCTGTTTGCATCGAGGAATCTTTCATAGTTTTTTTTGGATGTGAATGATACCACTGGGCAGGGATTGTTTGATGTTTTAGAAGAGGTACTAAAGAGGCTTGAACTTGATATAAACAATGTGAGAGGGCAGGGATATGATAATGGGTCAAATATGAAAGGAAAACATCAGGGGGTACAAAGGAAACTTTTGAATATAAATCCAAGAGCCTTTTATTCAGCTTGTGGTTGTCATAGTCTCAATTTGACACTATGTGATATGGAAAATTCTTGTCGTAATGCAACTGACTTTTTGGAATTATCCAGATCTATATATTTGATAATTCTACTAAGAGATGGCAAATTCTTAAAGATAACATGGGATTTGTCAAGTCATTGTCACTACTCGCTGGGAGAGTCGTGTTGATAGTTAAGGCTATAAGGTTCCAAATGTCGATATAAGGGAGGCTTTGCTACAAGTGGCTGAAACGATAAGTATCCATTGACAAGTAGTGTAGCTAAGTCATTGGCAGAAAATGAACTTGGTGACTTTCAGTTTTAGTTTCTATTATCATGGTATGAGATACTATCTTATATTAATTTATTAGTAAGCAACTACAATCAAAGTATATGCTTATTGATATTGCAATTGAGTCTATAGGCTGGTTTCCTTTTTCACTAAGTATAGAGAAACTAGCTTTGCAAAAGCATTGGAAGCTGCTAATTTTTTGCAATGGAGATGGATATTAATCCGGATTTCGCACCAAGCCGTAAAATTACAAGAAAAGGAAATTTGATGAGAGCCCACTTGATGAACCTACTGAATCACATTCTGCAGAAGAGTCATTTAGGATAAATTACTTTTTGCGTATTGTTGATCAAGCTATTGCTTCACTTACAACAAGATTTGAACAATACAAGGAGTATGAAAAAACTTTTGGTTTCTTGTTTACTTCAGATAGGCTGCAATCCTTGGATGAGAAGGGTTTGATGGATTCTTGTGTCAAACTTTAGGTTGCACTTACGCATAAAAAAAGGATGATGAGAAAAAAGATGATGAAAAAAAGATGATGAAAAACATAAGGATATTGATGGAGAAGAGTTGTGGAGGGAGTTGATTTTTATCCGAGATTTACTTGAGAAATCTATGGGTCCTCTAGATACTCTGAAGTTTTTGGAGAAGCGCCCCTTTTATCCTTTTGCTAATATTGCATACAAAATTTTATTAACCATTCCTATTACAGTTGCATCTGCTGAAAGGAGCTTTTCTAAACTCAAGTTGCTGAAATCCTATATGCGTTCTACAATGACACAAGAAAGACTAAGTGGATTAGCGACAATATCACTTGAGAGTGATATCTTGGAGAAGATTAATTATAAAGACATGATTGAAGATTTTATTTCAAAAACCTGCACGGATGATGCTTTTGGTAGTACATGAGGTTTGTTTATTACTTTTGTACTATTTACTCGTCTAGAATGAATACTTGATATATTTTTTGAACATTGTAAGGAATCTCATATCATGAAGTTATGAAAACATATGATTTTGTTTTATTAGTTATTGATTGGGAACAAAAATTAGAGCCTCATTTTGTAAGCCGCACCGGGGCCTCCAAATCCTGGAGACGGGCCTGGTGCGTAGATGTGATACCATAAGATAGGATGGCTAGTTATGCGGGCACAAGTTTGATCTGGTTAACTGGAGCTGGACTATGATGCGGGTCCTGCAGTATAATGGTTAGTTCTATCAGATACAACCAAGAATTCCAGGGTTCAAGCCAGACTCGGACAGAGGAAGGACGACGGACCAGACCATCATCACCATAGGCAATTTAATAGTATAGATAGATAGATACTTATGTATGTAACCATGATCTAAGAATTTCTACTATCTAGTACAAGTTAAATTAGTATAATCAAAATAAGTAGTCGGTAATGTGGGACCTCTCCCAGATAACAAGGTTTGTATGTTGTTTCATAAAAGTGTACACTATAAACAGTATGGAGATATGGACAACCAAATAAGTCAAGCTGACTTCATTGAACTGTCACACCATCTTTCTCTTTCCGAAGAAAATAATGACTATGCATGTGTTCCTTGTTTCTCGAGCAGACAAATACTCTACTGTATAGCTATGGTAGTGATGCTGGGTGATCAGATGGGCATTAGCAGCCGAATAAACATCGGTTTCTTTTGGGTTTTCTTTTCTCCCTTATCATTTTATTTTTTAGCAAAAAATATCATCCATCAAGATATCAGAGTGTCCCTCCACTAACTTCACTTATTTCCCCGCATGCATGGGCGCATGACTCCTCAAATCTTCTTCCTCAACTAATAATGTTGAACTCTTGCTTTTAACTGAAAATAAGATAGCAAGCCTGTTGAAGTGTATAAGTGGATTGCACTAGCCCTTTCCATCAGTTCGGATTTTTAGTGCATGAAGATTGCCATGGTATCGAGCCTAAGGTCTCGAGTTCGAAATTTATCCTAAAATTGCTGTTGACCCCTCTGTGTCCAATAGGCCTCTTGATTCATACGTGAGTTTTCGCTTTCTTCGCTGACTTCTCCCGCACACGTGAGAGTGTTGAAGTGTATAAGTGGATTGCACTAGTCCTTTCCATCAGTTCGGACTTTTGTTTGGCTAGTGTATGAAGCTTGACAAAGCCTTCCTCGCTTCTCCAGTAGTCCTCGATTGTGACCATTGATTCTTGGAGTCCTGAAACAAGTTATGATGAGTATTAAATGGTGATGGATCATGGCTATAAATTCCTAGCGGCGCCCTGAACTTTCCCGGCTGCACATCCATCCTCCTGGAGTCTCTCTCTACTTCATAGACCAGAACATATCTCCTACTAGGTTACTACCATGGCATTGGATATTTTGGTGCCTAGGCAGTGAAGACCATGAGATCTATGTTTTGAAAGGTTTGTTTGGTTCCTATCTTAGGACAAGTCAAGCTACTCCATGGCTCATGTGCTTATGAGGCCTATACTGGACAAATTCCTACCTTTGCCATGAATGGGTGTAAAGCAAGCAAGCAATCCTTCTCCAGCATGTATACCAAGTGACACGAGTTGTAGCTGATTCCTGGGCTAACTGTTTGTCCATGTTTCTCCAAATTCTTGCTTATATATGCATGTGGTGTTAATTATTTTTCTGTAGTAACATATTTACCCTCGGTATATACATCATGGGTGTGCAGCAATCAGTCATTGGCTGCCAAGTCAGCTTTAGCATTGGCGCTTTCATGTATTTTGATCGTATAGGAAAGTTGGGTGCTCATGAGTTAGAAAATGAATATCGTTCTAGGTTTTTTTTTGTTCTTTTACACGAGTCTAGCAAAGGTAAGATTCTAAATATTTTCTTACTGAAGTTATATGATATGCATATGTGTTTTATATATTTTCAACTATATAAGGTTCTTTTAGGTTTACAGTAACTCATATGCCATGATCTCTACTAACTTTTCGTATTTTCCTATCATGATTTCTCTCTTCAAATTAGGTACTCCCTCGTTTCAGTTTACAAGTCCTGCATTCTAGTTATATATGCATGTGGTGTTGATTTCTCTTCAATATATACTTCATTTTCAGTTTACAAGTCCTGCTAGTTCTATGTGAAATTGAACTTAGTATGATGTATATATTAAAAAATATATCACCAAACTTTAGACTTTGTATTTTCCAATGATATAATTTTTATATTATATAATTCAAATTATATAGGTCAAATTGATAATAGTAACCAGGACTTCAAAACCATCAAACGAAGGATAACCTGAATGACCGAGTTTTAATGGACTTGGGATTTGCTTGGTAGTTTATAATGGTAAATTCAAGCACAAGGTTTCTTTACGCTAGATTTCTTGGCAACATTTCTTTTAACTTGCTTGAAGTTAATTATGTGTTGGTTTGCAACAGGAGGACAACATTAATTTAATCAAGTAATGACAGACCAGAATAACAATGAGTCTATCAAGCTCGGGTATAATGTTTTACAATATACTCATACTACTCCTTTCACCAATGAGGTCTAGAGTTCCTGACCATAATAGATTGGGCGACACTTTGTCAGTTTTGTCCTTATATAGATATTTCTCCTTCATGTACACATGTCACCTGAATAATACTTGCTACTAAATAGTATCGTTTTTTTAACTTTTGTGATGAAATATAACTTTTAGTTATTTGATTAGTGACCATGCTTCATATGTAAAATGCATTCATACAATTGAGTGTCAACAACATGCCTCCTGCCAAGATTTGTATCTCTGACTTCAAATCCCCACAATGAGGATTTCTCAACACACAAATGTGCAATATTTCTGCTCTGACCACCTGCTGCACAACATCAGGAATCTTATCTCCTTGAAGAACATCACCAAGCCTTCTTCTCAATTCCCACAACCTCATGATCATGATCCTGATCTGGTCAACCATGTCATGGATAGGCAAGTCTTTTAACTCCTGCACTTTATTGTTGAAACTTTCTGCCAAATTATTGTTGATATGATCACATTTGATGGCAGTGTTAAAACTTAACCTTTACCATAAAAGAGAATGGTAGGTTTCCAACCATGTACAAAACTTGACCCTATCCTCCTGAGAGTATGTCGCCTTAATCTTCTCAATGTGATATGAATGTGTGCATCTGTAAGATCTTGTTGCTGGCCACATGCGTCCAAAATCATCTCCTCTGAATTTTTTGATCAAATTCATCCACATATGACCGAAGCACTCCCTCTGCTCAGCATGCTTTTCATCTTCGACACCAGTATGCTACCACGCGTGGATGAGGACCTACCCACAGGCCATCGGCTAGTATCAGGGAGAGGCAGACAAAATATATAAATCAGTTCCTACCACCACACCATAGGAGCACAAATGGACGACTGAAGTTGTTGAAGGAGTCGGGTCGCGATGCCGCGTTCACTGAGGATGATCATTCCATAACCTGGGTTTGCTATGACCGAAGAGCATCAAATGGGAGGATGTGCGACTAAAAATCTGAATAGGACACCGAGCGATTACCAACAGTGAGAAATGTCATGGTCGCGTTGAATGCGGGTCCAAGGCCGGTGATGTAGCCAATCAGCTCATCATCAGTGATGGGAAATCCAGCTACTGCCATGGTGTCGGCTAGCTGACTTCATCTTGTGCATGTACTGCATTGCGGTCATCTCCTTCTTCCTCGGCGACTAAAGTCGCGTCAAATATGGCAAATATTGGCGCGTCTCTAAGCGCCAAACATGGTGTGGAAGGCGGTCCAAGCCGCTGTAGCAGTCTTGCAGCCAATGAGTTGGCACGCGATATCGGGATTCATTGAGCCATGAAGAAGACCAAGGACTCTCCGATCCACCATACACCAGCAGGCGTAGGACGGATTAGGGACATCCGCGACAACATGCCCTCAGATTTATGATATCGTCTTCACATGCGCCACCTCAGTGCCGTTGAGGTAGCGAAAAGGCCCTGCATTAGAGAGGTTCAGGAAGGCGAGCTCCTGCCACTTTAGGGTAACTTGCAGGGTCTAGGAAGAAAGGAGCACGAGTCAGCTCTGATAGCAAGTCAAGTGTACGGTTTTTGGTGTGGCAATTGCCTACGCCCTTGATCTCTTTATATATGTGCACGACGGGTTACAAAACATGTTACATATGAATACGGAAAATACATGAGCCCACGTATATAGACTAGTCTTAATAGTGGATCCTAATGATACCATGAATCCAATTTTTTAAACTAGGAACGGAAGTGAATCACGGTAGGAGAACCCATCACCACCTTCTCCATAATCTTCTCAATACATGATTCCTTCTCCTTGCAGGTTTGAGGATACCTTGACAGGAAAACCCTGGCATCATTTTGAACACAAATCTCGCACACCTTCCTGTCATGCAGTGATACCTCCTCGATCCTCACCGCGGCTTTCATGACACGCGTGACGTATCCCATGAAGTTGTTATCAGGCTCAAAGCCAAAAATGGCGAGTTTGGCTAGATTTTCATGCTTGAAATCGTCATCACATGGCTTCCACTCCACATGCTTTTTCTTGGTTTTGGCCTGGTAGGGCATGGCTAGGCACCGATGATCCCATACTGTGATGCATAACTCTTCTAAATATGGCGCTGCTTCAAGGATGAAGATTGTCCACGTGATGTCACATCCCTCCCGAAGATTATCAACCATTGAGATTCGCAACCATTTCATTCGGGATCATGTTGCTCGTGGCGATATTGCCCTATCCTTTGTGAGCACGAAGAACCAACTTGCTGATATTTTCATGAAGCCCCTTGATGAAGCGAGATTTTGTTATTTGAGGAATGAGCTAAATATAATAGATTTAAGGATCTTGGTTTGACTACCCTTGCACACTCACTTGCTCTTATTCATGTATTTGGTTTAGATGCGGGCATAGACATAGGGGGAGTGTGGTCCTAATTGATTGGGCTAACCCTCCCCCCATAATGCCGAAAGCAAGAAAAATCATTTCCTTAATATCATTTTGTGATATGTGGGTCATCGATGAGCATTGTTTTGAACTCAAGATACATCTTCATGTCATGCCATGCGCCCAACATGGTGGCCCACCGCCTCTTCCTTGACAAGAGTTGGTTTCTAATGGCTCACTTTGGATTTTCTTGCATATTTCTTGTTCTTATGGAAAACACACTCAACTTTGGTTTTTGTTTGATTTGATTCTTGCAAATTTGGGTGTGTAGTACCATCTCAGGTTGTTGCTCAAACCCAAGCCTTCTTTCCCTCCTTGAACCATCTATTCTTGCACACAAGTCCTCTATACACCAGCGAGGGGTTTTGCAAGGTTGCTCCGGCCTGAATTTGTACTTAATAGAAATTTCAGAGGAGGGTGGACTATCCGCCCTAAGTGCGGGGCGGATTATCCGCCCCGGGCGAAATCTGCCCTTTAAAGGCTGGTCGGGAGGCGAGGCTCAAACAGAGCAGCCAGCCTCCCCAACCGCCGTGAGCATCCGCCTCCCGGAGTCGATTTGACCACTGGATTCTCCGGGCCCTCCCCGGATCTTCTTCACCTCGCCTCCGGGTATCTTCTCCTCCGCAATTTTCCTCCAATGAGTGAGGGTAACTCCCTCATCTCTCTCCTTTTGTATGGGATGCATTTTGTTTGGTGGAAATCTCGTTGTAGAAGATTCTTGGTGTTCTTCCTTACTTGCCAGAATCAGTAGTATTGCAACCCTAGTGACCGGTCTGTTTTGCCATGGTAGATCTGGGCCATTCCAGAAATTTTCCGTGGGGATTATCCGCCAGATGGATAATCCGCCTAGAGATTCACTTCTGGTCAGGTTTGGTCCTGACTCCTGCAATGCACCTCATTCACTTATGGATTGTTTTTCTACTCTTTCTATTGTTTCTCCTGGACTTGTGTGTGTGCTTATCTCCATGCTATCCCTCTCATGCTTTTCACAGGTGGTTCCAAGTTGACCAAGACCTTCTCTCATCGTTCCCATGCCCGTTATCTCAAGCCCACTGCAGAAGGGAAGTTCATTGTCGGAACCGAGGTCAGAAGAGCCGCAAGAGAGGCTGAACGGATGACAGAGGCAGGAAAGAAAACAAAGAGGACCGCATCTCGCAAGGGAAAACAGTCTCGGCCCAATTACAAGTCTATGGACAGTCTTCAGTATGCCTCCATTCGCTAGACTGTTTACTATGATGAGGCTGACAGTGATGGTCCCCCCGAGGACTCTATGTTTTGGAATGCCCACTTTCGGGCTATTCATGATGATGTATATGCTACCCTCAAGCTTTGTCCTATGCATCCTATCAATTTGACTGAGGCTCAATCCAAGGCAAGGCTCCTTGAGGCATTAGATGTGACCAACAAGATGGGGCTTCACCACCTTATGACTATCCAATGCAACTATGATTCCTCTATGGTGCGGCAGTTTTTCTCGACACTTGTGATTGGCGGTGATGAGCGTCGTACTATGAAGGGACGACCGGGACCACAATGATTCAAATAGATTCCAGATTTTGGGAAGGTTCTGGTTGGCGCTCCATGGTCAGTGACACCCCTTCCGCCATCAGATTGGTTTCTCTCCACCGAAGCCATCCAAGATACTAAGGCTTGCTCCTGCCTACTCCCGATGGTGTTGCTTTGCACTTTCAGCTGGGTCTCTCTCCCCTAGGTATGCCTCCCTTGTTGGCATATTTAGGGATCAGGCATTCGAGTGGTGGCAATAATGATAAGATCTGCGGGCTATCCTGGTCCCTCTCCTTTTCTTTGCTCATCGTATGACGAAAAGCAACCAACTGGTTCCAACTACAGATAATACAAACTAGATGTCATGGACTAAGTATATATCAAGGAGATGATGGATGCAATGATCATTGAGGCTCTCTATTCCTTAGTGTCTCCGGCTCACTATTATAGGATGCTCATCAAGCACATTATGTTTCCCATGAGGACTTTGGGTAACTGCCTGGATGGAGTTCACAAGCCCAATAAAATCTACAACAGTACTCACAGAAGACCCATCATCTTCCATCACCGACCTTCATGCGTGATGCACTGGGCCAGTGGTCGCTGCTCCGCCGTGTCCCTCTAATGGCACGCAAGGTTAAGCAGCTCAATGGTCTCCAGCTGCACATCCTTTGCATGGGCACTGGAGCACGCTCAAGGGCCAATATGCAGAATTTGCAGTGGATCATGAGAGGGATCGCCACTTCAAGTAGCCTTATTCTTCACCTATGTCTCAAAAGCCACTGCCATCCACCTCCTACCCACCGCTCCGAACTACCAATGCTCGGGCCGAACACTTCTTGGATCAATCATTTACTACAGCTCGAGAGTTGCCTCTTTTCTCCCTCCACACTAATCGAGGGCACCCACCCTCCAAAATTGGATGACGGAGATGATGAGGCAGGGATGAAGAGGAAGGTAATGGAATGACTACCATTTAGGATGAGGAGGAGGATCTTCAAAGTATAAAGTAGCATCGCTTCTTCTTCCTTTTGGTGTTTCTATGCCAAAGGAGAAGTAGTTCTATTAGGGTCTCGTGGATTTCCAGTAAGTGGGCTCGGGCACAAGCACCTGCTCTTTCACCAAGCTTTTATTTGCTTGCTTGTGCCTTTTTAGCGGAACTATTTGCTATTTCAGTGTTTGGTTATGTAAGACCAATGTCGTGCTTTTTTACTCTGCGAGATGCTTGGTATTATGGAATTCGGAATTATATTGTGGATCTTCTATGGAATTCTGGATTTATCTATGGAGCCTATTTGATGGCAGCATATGAAGTCATGGGATTATCTTATGTATGCATCAATATTGTTGGGATGTGCTTGGAGGCTATCAATCTCTTTATTTCCTTTGGCTATAATCACATCCTGGTGGTATGGACCTTGTTTCCCAACCCACCTTGTTTCAATTATTCGCTATGAAAGTTGTGTTCTCTCTAGTGTGTGTATTTGTATTCAAATGCAAATTCCTAAATATGCACACATCTAGGGGAGAGTCTTTCATTTTAAGGTGGTGTTAGCTTTGTTCATTGCAAATTCTTAGTATTTGTCATCTAACACCAAATAGGGGAGATTGAAAGAACATTTTATAACCCCTAGTGTTTTGTGTGTGTTAGATAACAATATCAAGGATTATTTAATGTGTGTTGGAAGTGTTGGCAAATCTCTAGGGATCAAAGGAAAAAGGATTCTCGTGATTTTGGGAGTGATAATCCGCCCTCTCCTCTTCTCCCAACAGGGCGCAAGCCCCAGAAGGGGGCGGAGTTTCTGCCGGATTTCTTCGGCCTCACGTGATAATCCGGGCCCATCTTGCTCATGACCAAGGCGCGCAAGCTCTCAGGAGTAAGGGGGCGGAGTTTCGCCAGACTTTCTCGGCTTGGTTCAATATCGATATGGCTAATCACTTTCTCTAGGAGGGTAATGGATTATTCCCCAAGATCTTCATCAAGTTTCAGAGGCGCCAAATTTTGCAGAGGGGGGGTTGATTCTCCCAAATATCGGGCTTTCGGGCGGAGGTGTTTACCAGTGGGCAATCACGCCACCAAGGGGGTGGATAATCCGCCTCAAAGTTGTTCAACGGCCAGATCTGGGCAGGGGGTAGTTTGCCAGCCTTCCCTCCCCTGCCAGATCTCTTGTCTATCTCAAAAAGTCAAGATCTGATCTGCAAGAATTCCTCATCCAAGAGAGAGTCCACCTAGATCCACCCAAAGGCCCCATCCATTGGGGAATCAAAGGATGAGAACCTCGATCTTCACTCATCAAAGCTGTTCAAGCGCTGGCCTCGGCTCCTCCATTCATTTGAGAATCACCGATCTAGTATTTCTGCAAAATACCTAGATCTTTGTTTTGTTTATATTGATAAACCTTGTTCTTGTGAGAGCTTGTTGTCATCTCGTAGCCCCCAATTCAGTTGTGGGTGTGTGCCCTGTAGCTGCTGCTAGGAAAGGGCAATTCTGGCCTCCGCCTCAAGGGGTTCCATTAGTGGAGAAGGTGGATCAGGCCTCGTGGCGAGACCCCATCGGAGAATAGGGTAGGGTTTATTGTGTATGCGGTTGGTCTTAGGAACCGCCGCTTCTGCACCCTCCAACGCAGATGTACTTCCCTTTAACAAGGAAGCAAATCGGTGGTAAAACAAATCCTCGTAGGTTCTCCGCTTGCTCCACTATGGTTCCTTCATTCCTCTCTTTTACGTGCTTAGTAGCTAGGGTTGCATATAGGGGAAAATTCTCGTAGTTAGGCATATCTAGAGAATTTACTTTGAAGTCAGCTTCCAAATTGAAAAAGCAAGTACTAAAAATTGCTAGGCACCTATTCACACCACCCCCTCTAGGTGCCCCTATACGATCCATTTCCAGAAGTCAACGCCAGAAACCAGCAATCTCCGGCTAATTCCGGCTTTAGAACAGGGCACCACCGTGATCTCGAAATAACCGAACAAGGTAGATCGGGCGGCGTAACCTATTCCGGAGGGAAATCGAGACCGGAAGAGAAGGCGTCGAGACGGAAGGTTTCCGCCAAGTGCCAAAGAGTCGGGCGAGGCGACGAGCTGGCCAAGAGGCTCGGGCGCGTGAGGCCGCTGGGAGTGAGGTGGGACGGGCCAAGAGCTCAGGGCGCGGCATCGCCAAGGTGGCGCCTCAAGGCGCCCTGTCGTCAGATCTGTTTTCCGAGGTTCACCGGGGCGAGACGGGACGTGGAGCCGGGGTGACGGACGGGAAGCAACGGGCCAGCAGCTCGATGGGGTGGAGGGGATGCGTGGCCTTTGAGCAGGTGTCACGATCCCGCCGATGTGGAGCAGGCGAAGCTTTGGTGGAGCACGACGTCGGATACCAAGAGGCCCCCGCTGCGGACTCCCTCGCCGTGGATTAGAAGATCCTGGCCGAGATCGACAGATGTAACCGAGAACTCGAATCTGATCGGATCTCGATCGCGAGATTTTAACAGCATTTACTTATCGCACGGCCGTAAAACTAAGCGGTGGACAAACAGGCGGCGATCGGCGGGCGTGCGACGACGTGTGTATTGCAGTTTAAGAAGGTAGGACGGTAAGCGGCTAGAAAGCGATGGTTAAGTAGTAGGAGTGAGGCCGCTAACTCAGCCTGAATACTATGTCGTGAATATGCAAACTTGTATTCTCAAGCCAAAGGCCAGGAATATATAATACATGTATATGTGGAAATATGCAGGAAACCCCCTAACAAGTAGGGACACAATATACAAATATACATTTCTAACATTTCCAAACAACCTTAATGACGACCACACCATGACAATGTAGGCATTATAACTGCCTAAGAAGAATCACCAGAGGTCCAATCGAAGTTAGGTCGATGAACTCAGTACTATAATTGACTTTATATAACATATCATTAAAAAACTTCAATTATAATGCCAAACAACGTGTTCAAAAACATAATTCACGTAGACATCACTTCAATAGTCACAAAAATCTCATAACAAAAATCTCTAACTTATTTAATAGAGTTTATAAGTGAAACATTATCTAAAAAGTATTCTTATAGCATTTATACTGATTGATTTTGGTTGGGCATTGGCAAATAACCAAGTTAAAACACATATTTTAATTTGTTTTTAAAAACTTTTAATTATACTTATTTATATTTATTTCCACTTTGTAAGTATTTATATTTTTGGTTGCTCTCCAAACAAATTTTCTACTAATCTTTTTTACATTTTTATCTGTTTTTAACTATTTTAAGTTATGTTGGAAATACAAATAGTGTGTGTGTGTGTGTGGACATATATGTATTAGAAACCTGTGGTGGGCATACTACCTGGTACTGTGAGAGGACACTGACTCACACACTTGGTACACAGCAAAGATTGTATTATATTGAATAATGCAGAGAATGATTTTGCAAACGTTTTAGAGCACTTGCAGTAAAACCTGCTGCTATAGAACTGGGTTGAGTGGGTTGATTATAACAGCTGGTCTTAAATGGTGGGCCGGAGGGCAGCCGCCTGGGCCCAAAAATATTAGGGGGGTCTGTAACAGCCATGCGCAACGGTACCTGAGTCTTGGTTTCAAGCTTTGCAGCACTGAAAAAACCACGCAGGTGAAAGGCCTCCGCAGTATTTAGCACCGATAAGCTTTTCTATATCGCATCTACTAATGGAAAGCAGCAGATCAGCATTGGGCCCTCCACGCATCCCGCTTTTGATTCTTAGCCATGACTCCCTAGGCCCTCGGCGACTTACCTAAAAAATTTCTGTAAATCGTGAGATCGATCCAATATGATTATCGGAAACACATTGCTCTTGGTCTCTTTCTTGCGGTCTTCTCTCACCTCATCGGCTGATTAATTCATCTACATTCTCCATTTCCCAAATATAAGATGTTTTATCTTAGAAGCAAAATGTATTTAGACTACTTTTATTGATATATAGATATATAGATTCACTTAAGTTTGGAAATTAATCGCTACACACTAAAACAAGTCTAGATATACACATTTTCTTCACTGAATAACCTAAAACATCTTTATATTTTAAAATGGAGGAAGTACTACATGAATCCTGAGTAGTGCCGATAAGGAAACCGGTGCCCCACGTGGATATTTATGGACCAGGTATTTGGCCAAACTTGATAACAAAGCCACAATGAACATATTAGTGAAGAAGGGCCTATTATAGAAGAAAATATTGTTTCTTGTCAATCGCATTCAACACATTTTGGAGAGGTGCATCAACATCGGGAAAATGCCTATTACCCAGAAATATGAGCAATGGAGAGGTACGCGATCGAAAATGGTTAGTTTATTCAAAACGACATAAGGTGAAAAACTTGTTTTATTTCTCATAAGTTGTTCAATACTATCCACTACAAGTGTTCTTAGGGACACAGTGGGTTCAAAGATTGAAACATATCACTGAGTGACCTTAATGAACATGAAGCTAGTGTTGAGCATCTTCATGAGCATGATCACTTGGAATAAAACAGACTGAGCAAGTATGAAATAATCATTGACAAGGAGTTGTTAACAGCATCACATCACAAAAAGAGAAGGAGCGATAAGGAAAAATTTTACTAAAATTGTTACATATTGTCTACACTTTAAGTCTTATTTACAGTATTTTATATAAAATGATCTAACTATGGGGCCCTAGATTCTAGTTTACATGCCTGGCCTTCGGAATCTCAGGACCGCCCTGATTATAATGATATCGATCAGCCGTGTCAAGTGACCGGTCTAATTTAAGGAGGTAGAATTGTAAATAGACACACCGATAGGTACTAGGTGATCGGTCGATTGTAATGGCTACCCTCGTTGTTTGCCTCAAACGCCACTCGGCTTGATTCTTTCTTACCACCTTGCATTGCTCGCCATCGTGGCTTTATTTATAAAGCATGACGAAAGCTTATTTCAAGGAATGGTGTTTGTCTGAACTGTCCTTGGTCTCCTTTAAATTAATTTTTTTGTTAAGTCAACATTTCCTAAACCCGAGTACGTGACACCATGTATCTTGGCAGAGTTATGTAAAGGTAAGCTTTGCTTCTACCAATCCATCTCAAAAATTTGCTTTGGCTGTAACGTTACTGGGGCAGTGTAATGAAGGATATGTGTAACAAGAAGGTTGCAGCCGAGGAGGAGATGAGCACTGGTTGATTGTGTGGATCTAAGGGTGGAGGAAGTCATCGTGGTGGGCACAGAGCGGAGCACGGGGATGCGGTGCAAAGGATAACTCGCGTGGGCTCTGGCAGGAAGGATCACGAGTCGGCTATGATAGCAAGTCAATACGGTTTTCGGTGCGTCAATTGTCTACACCTTGATCTTTTTTATATATGTGCACGACGGTTACAAAACACATTACATATGAACACGGGCAATACAGCACACATTCCACGATATAGACCGATGTTAATAGTGGATCAGAATGATACCATGAACCCCATTTTCCAAACTAGGACCGAAAGTGAATCACAGTAGAAAACCCATCACCATCCCTCCACCATCTTCAATACATGAACTGGCCTCCTCATGGTTCGAGGATACCTTGACGGGCAAACTTTGACACCATTTTGAACACAAAGCTCACACACCTTCCTGTCGTGGTAGTGATACCTCCTCGATCCTCACGGGCGGATTTCATGACACGCGTGACATATCCCATGAAGTTGTTATCGGGCTGAAAGTCAAATGGCGAAGCTTAGCTAGATTTTCATGTTTGAAATCATCATCACATGGCTTCCACTTCATTATGCTTTTTCTTGGTTTTGGCCTGGTAGGCATGGTTAGGCACCCATGATCCCATACTGTGATGCATAACTCTTCTAAAGATGGCGCTGCTTCAAGGATGAAGATTGGTCCACGTGATGTCACATCCCTCACTTAAGATTATCAAGATTCACAACCCGTAGTTTGCGGAGCATAGGTGCGGCACTATCGGGCTCTCTGTTGCACCCAGATCTGGCACATATTAAAGAGGAAAATTAACAACTGGGGCAAATTTGTAAAAAGAAATAAATTATCAAGCCACACAGAGGACACATGATAGATGATTGAGTAGTACCTTTTCACTTTGAAAATCCAGAAGCAGCTCACACGTGGAGGACACGCTAGAAAGCAGCTGGCTTAGCTGAATAGTAGTGTTTGCCATAACACGTAGAATAAGGCTTAGCTTGGTGTGGAGGTAACCAAGAACTAGAGGATTTTCATTATACTGCCAGTACTGACAGGTCATCCGTTGTAGCTTGGGCAGACTGCTGAGCTCCAGAGTTCCATAGAACCCGCCTACGACCTTGAGCTCAACGAGTCGATCGTGTTGAATTATCAGCACTGACCGGATCCCCACGCCGCAGCCAAAGAGACTCAGGTACTCCAACCTGTTGCAGGTGGCGAGGATGTTGGCAGGTCGGACGCAGCAAACCTCAGGTTTTGTAGGCTGAGTCGTGTGAGGCCAGCAAACGCATCCTGACATGAGGCAACGAAAGCGTTGAATTGCTTCCCGAAGAAGCGGACGATATTATTCTTTTCCCGGTCGCAAAATCCTGAAGTGGACGGTTTTAGCTTGCGTGTGTCGCCATGGCGTGGGCGACGGATCTGCCGATGGGGACGCATTGGTCGCGTCGAACACGAACGTGAGGTTTAGCTCGTGGATGGTGAGCTGGGAGGCCCTCGTAGCGAGGATCTTGTGAGTCGTTCGGCTTACGACGCGGTTGGTTCGGGACCACGTCGCGGTCGTGGCACTTTTGGGAGATCTACGGCGGACGTCGATGCTCGATCTTGGAGAACATGGCGGGAGCTTGAGCATGTGGTTGGAGAGGACGCAGGCTCTTGGACGGCGTCAACTGTGCCGGTACTCTCCGGAGGATGTTGAGGAAGGTCATCGGGCAGCTCGCTGAACCTGTTCGTGCTGCTGCCGGCGTAGGTTACTAATTTCTCCAAGGCTCACCAGGATAGATGTGAGGAACATTATTAGGGTTTGGTTTGGATTTGGACGTCGATGGAAGCGGAAGAAATAGCCAAGCAGCAGAAACGACCCAGGAGTACTTTGTTTGTTCTTCACGGAAAGGCTCTCGAGATGTCCTTATAAGAAAGAGGAGAAGAAAGGATACAGTATCGATCTGATACCGTATCGGTTCCTTTATGTACTACCGTTTATGATTCCGGGCAGTTTCGAGTGCTCAGACCATTTTACCCGTGCATCATAGCGCCGGATGTGCAACGTGGCAATGGCGTAGTAAGCGGACTTTGACCTGCCTGTCCATGAGCGATGTATGAGCTCTCGGCTCGTCGGATCTCGGATGACCGGCCTAATGATCAAAGTTAGGCTCAGTAGCCCAAAATATACCTTCTGCCTGCTCGACAAATTGGCCACTTGGGCCTGATCAGACAAGAGGGCCTAGCAGCTTTGGATACCTCGCATTTGCACCAGAGAAAAATACTTATTTCTCAAATAAAAAACCTGAGAAAATACTTGTATATTTTGCAAGAAAAGAAGGGGAAATGATAGGGATTCCCGTGGGATTGAACTCGATCGATCGACGCGCCATGCGCATGTAGATGGCCCACCGAACCTTATCTTCTATGTACAACACGCTTTTTTTTTGCTTGTGTTTCGCTTGCTTTTTTTTTCTCCAGACAAAGACGCCTCCACGCCAAGAGCACAGCTTGCTCTGGGCCCAGACGCCTTTCCATCTTCACGCCGGGCGCTGTTCGCCTTGAAGGTCACGCCATTACCACCACCTGTGAAGCTCAAGGCCTGCTGCTTCCCTGGCAACGGATCCCTCGCAGTTCGCTCCTCCTTCCGGCTGGTCGCCGAGCGTTCCCTTACGTTTTTCGCCGCTTCAGAAGCCGCCTGCCGCCATCAGACAAAGCGCAGCAATCCGGGCTGGCACTCTCGGTCTCTTCAACCCCAGCACGACTTCAATCGACCGCCGGAGCTGCGCCGCTGAGCGCCGCTCTTCGTGGCCTCTCCAGTAGCTAAAGTGCTCGCGCCGCTTTTCCTACCCTCGCCTTTAGAAATAACGACCGACAGATTTCCACCTAGAGCTACACACTTAACATTCACTCTGCGCGGTTACCGGAGCGCCGACTTCATAGCAGCACTACATCACAATCGGACCATGCTACCCACGACATCGAGGGTTTTGGCTACATGGGGTTGGCGTGTGTCGCTGCTCAATGGCCGTTGTTGCTACAGGCAGCACGACGTTGAGGTTTACATGGGGTTAGCGGCGCATATGCTATACGGTGGACCAAGATGGTGCTACAAGTACGTTTATCTCATTGGGTTTGCTATGGCATCGTGTCCGATAAGGTCGGATTTGCTATGATTATGATTTTTTTTTGCTACACATACCGCTATGCTACATCAGCATAATCATCTTGTTACATCCGCTTTGATTTATGGCTACAAGCGCATTTTTTCGCCACGCAAGATCCGGCGAAAAGTCTTCAAGCGTAAAGTCTTTTATGAGTCTCCCATGGTCGGTTTTGCATACATTATTAGTACTTTTTGTTGAAAGTACATCGGTCAGCCCAAGTAGTAGGTGTCTCCGGATTTAACAATCCGCGAGATCTATTATGTTTTTATTTTGTGGTTGAACCTTTTTGCTATAGTGTAGCAAAAGAAAATGCAAGATAATAAAGGTGCTGGTCTGAGTGTAGCAAAGCGGAATTTGGGTGGACACGTGTCAGCACGAGGACCCGGGAACAGAAGCGTTTTTATCCCCTGTAAAACGCCAAGAAAGTAACTGTCCTAAAAAGAGAAGTAACGATTTTCACCGACCTGAACCTGTCAAGGCAACGATGTCTCCACTTCTTGCGTCTATGTGTGTCTATTACCTGACCCGAACCTTGATTCGCGAAAAACAAAATGCAAAAACTGACCTAACTCTCCCCTAAGCTAAAGATCACGCCATAGACGGATCAAGTGCGGTCCTAAACCCTAATAATAATCCGTTTGATTGTAATCTTCATTATTACCTCTTAGGAAATGCTGCCCTCAGAGAAAAATGGCCATATGCTCTCACTTCCCCTCTTTTCTGTTCGGCCGATACCTCCAAAAACCAAGTGATCTCGGCGACACACATTATAACTATTACCACAACGGGAGAAGTTCTTATGAGTAAATTCTTCGCTGCACATGCCTTCATGTTCTTTGGCTAGGATTTCTAAGCCGGGCCGAACGTGCAGCACACTGGCAACATTTTATAGGCTCTATATGATTCGCCGACCAAGCCACGGGCCGGTAAGCGTTAGAGACAAAAACAATGTGAGTAGCCATCGTTCCAGTCGATTCCACTCGCCCTAGACTAACAGTGCGTCGCTACTAAACTAAAACTTAAACTAGTTTCTTATGCACCTTCTTAAATTAGACAAGCCACTTGGGAATCACGGTTGAGTAGTATTGGCACCGGTTCCTTCCAACAACCTGTTCCATTTCCTCTTCGACCGTGCATGCATAATCAAGTCGTTTTGGTGTCACTGCAAACCAGAGAACGATACGATTAGATCCAGTTTGACTATCTCGAGTTGTTGCCCCTGGATCTTTCCTTCGTACACTCCCCAACTCCTTAGGTACACAGTACATTCGAAATGTTGTACTACAACCTTGTTGAACTGAACGATGAGTGCTAACACTGGCATGAATAAAGCCACGCCGATGGTAAAAGATCGGGACCGTCGGTGGGCGGGCTCGGCAGTCAGCAATGAGGTCATCGGCGAGGCAGGGCGGAGGACTTGGTGTGGGTAAAGCTGCGGCGCTCTGCCATGGCCTTGATCTATGTGCTCCTAGACCCAATTAGTGCTTTATGGTATGTCTCAAGGTTGCCTTATCTTTCTTTTTCATCTGTTTGTGCCTTGCATAACTAATTCTGAAGTAATATTTTCTTGCTGTTTTTTGACAGGTCAAGTCTATATGTTTAATAAATTCATTGTAAATCTATTGTCTTAAGTTCCATTTTAATTACAAAGGTAATTTTATCCTAGTTATGTTACAACAAGCATAATTATAATTACTGCGTAATATTTATTATGGACTATCGATATTTATATATAGTGAAAAAATATTATGATGCTATTAGTGTGCTCACGCACAACAAAAATATTTTCGCCTCCGCCACCTGGCGTAGGATGGATGTAATCCCATGGTAGCCATCTGGGTAATCCAGGCCACTCCAAGATATAGGAGATTAGTTTGTAATGTCATTAAGTCACGCCGACGATGCTTGGAAGTCAGCCTAGGTATTTTTCTTTTTATAAAAAAAATCATAACTAAATCATTTTAATTTAGAAAAATACATATAAATATATCAAAATTTGCAAAAAAAATAAAATCGATCTATTTAAACTGAAGATATTTATATTTTTATTGGAAAAGATATAAAACATTAAGCAAATATTTTTCTTATATAACATATTTCTATTTTCCGAGAGCTAAAAACAGGGTGTTTTGTGAAGCAACTCACCAAATTAAAAGTTTAAAATAATATTCACCCCATTTATTTTTCTAAAAAATATTAGGATCATTCTTGCATGTAGAATGTCTCAACTGGCTATTCAAACTCTTTCCGGCATTCATCCTCGTGAAAAGAGACAAAAGTTTCACGACGAATCGGTAGGGAAGTGAGTAAGATTTGAATTACATGTACATGATCCTGATGCTCAATTTATTGGAAAATTATTTTAGGTTCGCATATGCTATTTCATTAGAGATCAATGCAAGTTTAGTAAGGCTCATATTCTCGAAGCTAAGAGTCTTTATGCCCGCCGCTTTTAGAAAGTTTGATCGATAATTTAAAAATGGGCAACAATAAAAATTCAAAAATCGATCAAAACAATGCAAAACCTTCACAGGGTGTTATATTATGTTACATAGTTGCAAGGAAAAATAGTCAAACTTGGTATATTGATTGTGTCTCAAAAAACTTCATTAAAATAACCTATCTCGAATCGAGGCTTTTAGCTTTCTGCGTCAAATGACCAATGTTATGGCTAGAATCATTTATATAGTTTTATGCAAAAATATGCCTATATTGTGCATGCATGTGCATCAATGGATGAAGTCATTAATATATGGCTGCAGGAGGAAGCTCTTTTCGTCGTAATCAAAGCTGCCAGCATCCCAATTGTCTAACAATTGCAATGCTACTAGCCTAGTCTAGATAATGGCTACTTCTCTACATATAATTGTTACACTCATAATTATATCATGCTCATGTCATCATGCCACCTTTGCATTTGAGCATCATATAAAACCCTTTTCCATTCGGGTTCTTATCTCATATGCATTATTAATTGTATTTGCTCTTGATATTGTATTTGGTTATTGATATATTGTTTAAATGCCCAAGTTGAGTTAGGGGCATATCTCTTTCTTAACTCCACCACCTTTCTTGTCACTTCATCCCATCATTCACACCATTCCACCATATATGAGCATTGCAAATCTATTTGGTTTTACCTCTAGCTCATGTGGGGTTGGGATGGATCTTACTTTTTTTCCACATGCTCTCATCTTAGCATCATGTGCTGTTTTCACATTGTTGATGTATGAGAGCCACATGGCCACCTTTGCATGCCTTGCAGAGGGAACCTCTTTCTAGCTCCCATATAAAGTTTGTTCTAAGGGTTATTCCCATGTTGGGATATTATTGAGGCTATTTATGCATACCTAGTGGCACACACACTAGCATGACACCTCTTATTCAAATATGAGCATATTTCATCTACTTCCCACATGTTAGACCCCCAACACCATTCTTTTGGCTTGGCCTTAATTCCACAGTTTGAATGTACATGGTGTTAATAAATGCCCATGATCATTTCACAATTGTTTTCACACAATAATAAATATGGTATTTAATGGCCCACGCATGGCCAGTAAATCTCACCACATCTTCCTCCTTTAGTTTTTCTTGTGTTGTTGCAAGTGAAGCATGGATCTTTGAGGAGTTTACTCATGTTGGCTCTATTCCTTGTATGGACCTTTGCAACCTCACCCTCTTCCATCACCCACATCCCTTTTAGCTTAGTTTTTTGCTTTTTGGTTCATGCCCAACACCCTCTTCTTCAGCTCTCTCTTTTCTATCTCTAAACCACCACATCACCCACACCCCACATCACCTTCACGCCTAAGCTTAAACCCTAAACCTACTCTCAATTCTCTCCTCTTCACCTATGCTCAGCTACATTCATCTACCTTTTTCCCCCTCTCTTGGCTTTCACCCTCTCTCCCTCGCCTGTAAATTCCACCACCATCACGACACCACCCCACAAGCGCCTCTCTCTCATTCCTCCCCTGTCCTCTCTCCTCTTTCCTTCTAGCTAAAGAACAAAGAGAGAGGAGAGAAAGCAAACCCTAGTCTGGATCACCTCCCTCCTCACTCTTTTTTTTTGCTGCAAGCCACCACCACCACATGTGCCTCTCCCTTTCTCCTTATCACCTGCAACTACCTGTGAACCCTGTGGCAAGATCTGCAGACCCCGCCTCCTCCCTTTTCCCTGTAGAACAGCCATGGCTCTCACATGTCGTGACCCCAAACCCCTAGACCATCTACCTCTCACTGCCTACTCGAAGCTTCCCAAGATGATCCATGACACTAGGCCTCCTCTCTTCCCTCTTCGACGCACTAGGGCCTTCCTCTGGCTTCCTTCATCAGCTTAGTGCCACAGTACTGAAGTTCACGGAGAAGCCCTCACGCTGCGTCTGTGGAGCACTCGGGGAACGAATTTAGCCGCCACCTCCCGCCGGGATTCACGCCTCCCCCGAAGCTCAAGGTCAATGACTCAAGGGTCAGAGAGCTCCTCTAACCGACTTCGACATCACCTCCTCCCATCTTGTTTTGCATCACGGCCAGCCATCACCTGCATGCTGCTACCGTAGTCGCCGATTGCAGACTTTCCTCGGCCGCCTTGTCGCCTTGGTTTCCCTTAGGTTTTCCGTATACCAGCTCCTGTATCCATGGATGCGTTTTCGAATCTTAAAAGTTGTAAATTTCTATCGCCCTCGCCGCTGCTTTTTGGTCGATACACCACGCCAATGTTTCTGGCTGCCAACCGCTTGCCGGAAAAAGACCGGATCTGGCCAGCATCAAGTATCACCTCTCCGTTTCGCTGCTCAGCAATGTAACGCCTTCCTCTGAGCTGCTTTTGCAGCTGCCTCGAGTTTTTTCCCGCCTCTAACCCGAAAGCTCCCTAGTGCCCCACTGTCACCTTTCGGTGTTTACATTTTACAAGAAACCCTTGGTAGTTAAGCTCAGCACGCACGGATAGACCTCTCGCTCGGGATCAGCTTCCACTGCAGGCCATTGACGCGCCTGGCTGGACGCCAACAGTGGCCTCTACGAGTTCCCATTGGCCAAGGCTGGGCTGGGCCTTGTGGCCGGTATAGCCCTCGCGGTGGAGAAAAAGCTCGCTGGGCTGTTACCAAATGCCTGGGCAATAGGCCTGTCACTGTCTGGTGTCCCAGATTCTGCCCTTGAGTAAGAAAAAGTATTTTCTGAATTCTGCTTTAATTCAAATTTTTTCAAATTAATTCAAATTCTAATTCTAAATCAGTTTTCAAATAACTTTTTAAAATATAAATCCAAATTAAAACATATAATATATGTTTTGAATTCAGTAAAATGTGAGGAATTCAAATTTTCCATTCAAAGTTATATTTTGAACACTTTATTTTCCGTTAATTAAAATCACAATAAATGCCCTTTTACCTTAATTAATTAATAACTTTGTTTTATAACTCCAAATTTAATGTAAATAATATGGCGTTCTAAAAATGATTAGCCTCGACCAGACCTTTCTTTATTTATGCACTCCATGTTATGTTTTTGGCAGCATGCATCATATAAATATATTGTATACAAGTAAACTAATAAGTGAGGTTAAAATGTGGTCAAAACTCAATAAAATGTTTTTATTATTGTATTCTCCATTACCTCACCCATGCTAGTGCTACTTTATTGCTGGTGCAAATTGTGCATCATTCATCATGGCATGATTGTTTGCTATTTTGTCGTGATTTATTCAGCATACGCCTTGTGCACTTTATTTATGTTGGTCTCTTCGTTTAGTTTGGTCTCTTCTTCGAATAGACGCTGAGGTGGATATACCAAGAACCAGAGTAACTACCTGCATCCTTTCTCTCGCTTCAATCGAAATGCCGTGCCAGTAAGCACTACCACATGCTTGTATTACATATAGTACCTTCCATTGCCTCTATCTATTATTCTTTGCATCATTGAGTCGCCAGCTTGCTATTAAATTGAATCCCAAGTATTGCATAGTTTTTACTTTTAAACCCCTCTTAACTGAAGCTTGTTCTCCATCCCATGAGCAATGCTGGGAGAGTTGTTTGGAGCTGGCATGCGTAGGTCAGAGAACAAAGCAGTGTAGGGTATGTGGGAGTGTCTCGATGGATAAAGTAGGTACCCAAACAACTTAACCTCGAGTAGTAATGCGGATAACTAAAGTGCGGCACTCTGGTGAGCCTATATTTGCTATTTGGTTTTTCAGGCTCACTTGTGTCCTGTGAGGACCCCTTCGAGTACTTCTGATTCCCTGCTTCCTTGAATATTCACAGTTGGCTTATCCACATCCTGGAGAGGCTTATGAACCCCCCTGGAGCCAAAGTAGCTTGATTCATTCTTATTTTTAAGGCCACAAACTAGTTTGAGGTTTATGGCCATTATCATGTACTTATGCCATGCTTTTTACCCTTTATTTAAATTGTGCGAGGTACTGCACCTGTACTGCAATTTAGGACTGGCGGACCCGCTGGCTGTATCGACAAGCCCGGGCCACACTTTCGGGTTCCCAATGTTGGCCGTTATATGCCGGCCCCGACAAACCTTGAGTCCGCCTCATGAGCCGCCAGCTCACAGCTATGGTAGCTTAATGGGTGGCCCCATGAAATATTTCTGAATCCTCAGATCGCTTTGTCGTGGATCTTCGCTTGCTAGGTTTTAGATTTGGTTTTTCCGAGGTTGATCGAAAGTGTGTGTAAGCATATTTGAGCATTCTGCAGGTAAAACTTTCTGAAAGTCGTCCGTGGTCTATGTTATGGGACGGCACTTGAGCATGCAGTCTATCATAGACAAGCCATAACTAAAGTACCGCTTTTGTAATGTAGACTAAGTAATCGATTAGGTAAATAAAGTGCAAATACCTGCGGAACAGGTTAATAAAAACTGCCAAATCTGGATGGGGGTTGTTCGGTCTCGCTTCTCGTCGGTAAAGCGAGAGAGGAGTGATGGATTCATATTATTACCATTTATAAAATCGGTTGTTATTATTCTACCGACATCCGCTCATCTTCTCGGTGAAGCGGATGGTTGCCAGTATCTATAGAATTGTTAGGCTTATCTTTTTGCCGCAATTAAGCTTTACCCCGTGTTGGTTGTGTCCCCTTTAGGAGGCATAAAGACTCTGCTTTGAGTACCCCTAGGGTCTCAACTGCGTTAAATTTTGTTTGATTCGTGGCGAACAGTAAACTCGCAAGATGGATAATCGGTGGAGGAGACTTGACGTATGTGGGCGTATCGCATCATCGGTGTAGAGATTCCGTGGGAACGGGATCCGTGAGATCTCAGGGCTGGATGTGTTTAGCGATTATGGAGCATCTTATGCCGATGAGCTTTTATCCATTTCGGATCTTGTGTTCTCTCTTCCGCTGATACCTCGATGCTGTTGATGTATGAGGAGATATCTAAACTATTAGTATACTATCTAGAGAATATTTGACATCTTGCCGCATGACATGCTGGTAATATTTCCTTTCTTTAGATGGAATGACTCTGAGAACCATTGTATGGTGGCTTGCATACATACTATTTGTGTATGTAGTTGTTGATCCCTTCGCTGCCGGGACACGCCGCCTGCTTCTTGTCCCGATGTTCGAAATGGTTAGGGACGGCCGAAGGTCTACCTGTGAGGCATTTGGGCCCCAATTGCATTATTTTAACCTACTTTCGGCTTCTTTCACCCAGGCTTGTAACTAGGAGCCGTAATTCACCAAGATAGTTACAATTGGTATCGTATTTTATCCCGCCTTTCGTGGTCTCAGCCAAATGGTCGGCGATGTCATTTCAGCTGCCAATATTTTTGGTAGCTATGTATACTAGGGAAAAACAAAACGTGAGAGTATAGGACTGTTTCCACTTCTTCTTCTTACCCACCCACCACCCTTTTCCGGTAAGGAAGTGTAACGCTTTCAATCCTCTTCTTAAAATTCAAACTAGGATTCACGTCGTGTTATGGGTTTCGTAGGTACCATAGAAAGTGTGTGTGTGTGTGTGTACCCTTGTCTATTCACTCAAGGTATCCAATTTGTTATCACAATCATGCCTTTGGTTATCAACTGCTGGTACATTCCATAACGTGACGACAGCTTTTGAAAAACTCGGGGCGCGATTTCTACTCCGGACTCCTTGTTAACCGGGTGCCATCTACTTAAGGGTGTCCTTCCTTCTAGTAACTCCACTTCTCGTGTAAGCATTCAAGGTTAATCTCACCTGAGCAAGTGTTTTTAAAAGATTCTATTGGTATTTTAATGCCGTAAAAACATGCGAAAATTCTTCTTTGATGTATTCCGTGTTTCCATAATTCTTTCCACCATGTGTGAAACATTATCTATCTCCTCTCTATCAGCATGTCCATGCTAACTCATTCTTTTGTCACCCACGCTAATCTTGTGGAATTTTACTTCATCATCAACCTCTTGGGCTAACCACATAATCCTGTGTCGGATCCGATGCTGGTAATTGTAATTTGGTTCTCGACATAGCTATATGACACTCTATCAGCGAGTGGAGTATATTAATGCTATCTATTTCATCCCTCCGTATGGTGATCGGGCTATCTCCTGTGATTTTGAGTAAACACCGGTGATCATATTCTATGCATATTCAAGTATCTTTGGCAATCCGAGTTTTCGCAAGGCACTACGCTGGGTCTATCATCCTGGGTTCCATCATGTCACATAATTTTTGAACTCCAATATTCTGCGTGAAATTCTCTTTGAGACGAGGGGAATTGCATCTTTTCGCTCCGATAGCTTTTGGCTATAGCGGTATGATCTATCATCTTTTCTTATCCAACATCTCTTTTATCTTTGGTAACCGTGATCCGATTCGGCTAATGTGGAACCAGGTGTCATCTCTTTTCTTCCGAAGGACCGGGGAGCACCTATTCTTCCAAGGTATCTTCTTCAACACGAACCCGCGTTCTTAATATTGGCTTTTCTAAGAGCGGTTTTAAAGTGTTTCGAAAGACCGCTTGTTTCTCCTTCGAACTTGGTATTCGAATATCTTGTTAATCCATGGTGGTATATGTTGATAATATGTTTGCCTATTCCGACATCAATGGAAGGACATGGAAGATCATCTATGTCTTTTCTCTCTGCTTTGTGAGTGCACTCTGGCCTGTGTAAAGTCTCAAAGTGAAATTCTGGCTTCGAAGTCACCTATTCTCGCCACGCCCTCTCGCTAAATAGATCGCCTCCAATTTTGCACGAAGTCCATTGTTAATTCCATCTTCCAATCTTCAATCAAACCCGAGTTTTCCTTTTGTTGGCAAGTTATCATCAAGCTGCCCGCTAAAGATTTCCTCAAGACCGCCAAACCTCTCTCAATTCCTTTTCAAGAAGAACATGGAGTTCTTTTCACCTCTATCTGCTATAACTTGAAACTTCGCCTATCGCTCAGGCTCAATCCACTCGAGGCCATGAAGACCTTCCTGCATCTGGTATTCTTCCGTTTAGTTAAGGATATTTTTCGGTATCGCTGAATCTTGCGTTTGTCGCCATGATCTTCCTTCATATCTTCCGGTTGGTTACTTATGATATGACGACAACATCATCATCTTATCTATCTTGGATCCGTGAATCGCTTGCATCAATCTTTGTTTTCTTATGGAGTTCCATGAGCTCTTCTTGTCAATACCTTCAAATTTGTTTGGTAGTTGGGTTGCATGGTTTTCTTATTCATGTGCGGAGTAATGCTTTGAGTGGATGGAGTAGCTACCATACCACTACTCTTATCATTCGCTCTTGTACATTGAATTGGTGAATTAATGTGATTTCACTCATTCCACGGAAGTTAGAAGTGGCCTTTATCCCTTGATACTTTTACTTCCGTCTTTGTTTTTCCGGAGTGCTCTCTCAAAGAAAGTAATCAATAATCTCTTGTTGGTGGTCTGCCATTTCTAGGTGGAGCAAAATCTTCAATTATCCGTGGAAACAAACGCAAACTCTTTTCGTCCTCGTTTTCTACCGATGCTCGACATCCAAACAAGATGAAAGGAAACTATCTCTCTTTGTTTCATCAATTCTTTTCGTGGTAAAGCCAATTATGGTTGATGCCATCACCGCAAATTCATTAGCCTCAAGGCTAAAGAAAGCAATAAGTATATCTACAATAAACTCCAGATCCTCCATATTCGTTGCTTCTCGGGATTCCACCATGATCTAGTTTCACATCCATCTCTGGAAGTTATATCCGCGCACCTCAATTGCGTGATCCTTTGGTTCTTACCGCAAGAACAAGAATCTAATCCGACGATGTCTAACTAAATCTTCGCTGATATCAAGGGACTCTATTGTTTGAAGGCAATATTGTTTCGCATTTCATTTCTCAAATCCGAGAGAAGATACGATGCTATTATCATAGTGGTTCAAAACCTATCCAATCTAGCTCTTTCTTCCACAGATAAAGATCCACCTCTCTAGTATCGGTAAATATTTAATCTTATGGTGTGTCTTTCTTTATCCATGATACATCATCTTGTCCTTTCTTTCACAAGTGGTTCTAGTCTTTTATCATGTTTCTTGAGAAAACCGGAGCTATGTTCATCCTATCCTTCTTGTCTCACCAATCCTTCCACTCTTCTAATCCTGTTCTAGAAGCAAAACACAAGACTCGCAACAAGTCTAGCAAGTTTTGCAAGGTGTAGTGGTCGCACCATTCCGTTGTTCATCAACTTGGGAACGTGAGGGTCACCTTCGCTAACACCCGCCTCCTCCTTGTTGTTTTTTCCTAGAATCTCGGGCCAGA